>CM035430.1:131768867-132198867 GCA_020310875.1 Ceratopteris richardii | reverse complement strand
AGCAGACAATGCTTTGCAAAGTGGTACAATCAGATTTGGAAAAGCTTAACTACACCTCTGGATAGAGAGGAGCAAAAGCATGAGAAAATGAGCAAAGAAAGCAAGGAGCTACTTGCTAGAGTTCACAAATTCACTAAACTAAGTGGGAAAATTGTGGAATGCATACAACTCAAGAAAAAAAGGTGGGATGGTGCTTATATAGAGTTTTACTTTTCCTAAAATCTAGCTAACCACCAACCAATCAATGTAGGTGCACTTTTTGGTGGGTGATTGATGAGATTTGAATTTGATTGATTTTGGTGGAGAATCCGACTTGATTCCATGAAATTGGGTCCTCATGTTTGATTGGTCCACTTGAGAAACTCATGGATGAGTCCTTTTGCATGGTTGAGACTTGATTTTCAACACTCCCCCTCAAGTCTTAATGCCTAGATCCTTCATTCCAATGCATGCCTTGAAGTGTTGTAGCTTTACTCCATCCAAAGCTTTGGTAAACATATCTGCATATTGGTCCTTTGTATTTACGTGCTCCACCTTGACATCATTTGACATGATCTTCTCTCTAATAAAGTGGTAATGCACTTCTATATGCTTCAACCTTGCATGGAACACTAGATTTTGAGCCAAGCATATGCTACTTATATCATCACAAACCATAGGTACTTGCTTAACCTACAAATCAAGATCAAGAAACAAATTATTGAGCCACATAAGCTCACATGAGACGTGCTAAGCCTCTATACTTAGCTTTGGTTGAGGAGAGAGCCACGGTTGGTTGTTTCTTTGACATCCGTGAGATGGTATTCTTCCCAAGCATGATAACATATCCACTAGTGCTCCTCCTATCATCTTTGGAACATGCCCAATCAGCATCACAATAAGCATGTACATTTAATCCATGATTAAATGGATAACATATCATTCACTGATCCTTTGAGGTACCTAAGTATCCTTTTGGTTGCAACAAGATGAGGTACTCTTGGCACCTACAAAAATTGAGATAACACTCCAACTACATGTGCAATATTTGGTCTTGTCATTTTAGCATAAGAGAGAGAACCAATTATTGACCTATACATTGTCACATCCTTCGCTTCTTCACCTTCATGAGAACTTAGTTTAAAATTTACTTCTAATCTATTTGAAATGGGTTTTGCAATCACATAAACCAGAATTATTCAGAAGATTTAGAATGTATTTCCTTTGGAGAAAGTATATACCTTCCTCCTTTTATAATACTTCAATCCCAAGGAAGGACCTTAAAATCCTTGAATCAGAGATTTTAAACTCACATCCAAGATTCCTCTTTATTTCCTTTATGTTAGCTTCATCATCCCTTGTAATGATCAAATCATCAACATATATACAAATGAAAACAATTTTTCTACCTTCCTTCCACAAAAAGTGATGGGTCTGCTTGACTCTGATTCTATCCACATTTACCACGAAGTCCATAAGTCTTTGGTTCCAAGCCCTTGGGGCTTGCTTGAGTCCATAAAGAGCCTTCTTAACCCTATGTACTGGATGAGAAAAATTCTCATCTTCAAAGCCTTGGGGCTGCTCTATGAAGACTACCTCTTTATGCTCTCCATTTAGGAAAGCATTCTTCACATCCAAATGGTACATCTTCCCACCTTTTGAGGATGAAATTGCAATCAAACTTCTTATGGTGGACATCTAAGCTACTAGACTGAATGTTTCGTCAGGTCTATGAAAAGTGGCACTAGAGGAAGAAAACATTAGAGCACATACCAAATAAAATTCAAACACAAATAAAAATCATAAAAAATCAAGATAAAGCCTCAACATGAGAAAAACACTTAAGTGATCTACTTAAGACCCTCCTTTTGTAGCATGAAGATTATTGCATGATAAAGTATGCATATGTAGGGCTACATTACAAGGCCATGCATTCACTAGCCACGATATGTTCAATCACCCATGCACTAGAGAAAGCTCTTTTTACATTGGTAAAATTACTAGGAGGGGAAAGTCTAGAGAATCCTCTTACAATGAATCGAAAGAAAAGTGAAAAAAAAAACATAAAATTATAGAAAAAGAAAAAATTATATATATGTATATAAATGTGTTAATTTTTTCTTTTGAGTACAAAGCAAGGAATATGAGTGTGTGACTTACTTTTTATGGTATTTTATTTATTTTTTATTATTCTAATTTTGTGATTCACATTTTCCCAAAAATCTTTCCAAATGCACTTAGAAAATAAAGGAAAAGAGACCTTGCTTCACTATGATGAGCACAAAGGGAGTTTTTGAAAAAGTGGAGTGATGAGAGCATGTGATGTGTGGTTTAAAATTTTCTATCTTTTTGTGATGATGCAATGAATGATTTTTGTGGAATTTTTATTAATTACGGGGATTTGTTGATATATTTTGGTAGTGATGTGTGTGAACACACTTAGGACCACTGACACTTTTTCCCCTCTTTATGAGGTTTTTTCCTCGAGCTTTTATATACACCTATAACCCTAAAAGGTTACTGATCTTTATACATGCGCTTGGTAATACATTCAATATTGTCTATTGCACTCCAAGATTCTTCTTCTTCCTTGTGCTGTTCGTATGCTTCTATAGACCTCAAACTTCAAAACAAAGGACTACGGTTGCAAGCTTAGAGATTCTATTATACTTTCTAAGAAAAAATAAGGTTTCTCTAGAGCATGATTTTGCAACAACCCTCTCATCTTCATACCCTACCATCACCTCCTCACAATGTTATTAGAGCACCGTTGTAGTATATACATGATAGGTGATGGTTTTGTTGGAGTTTTAGGTCTGCGGAAGCACGCAAACAACACAAGGAAGAAGAAGAAGCTTGGAGCACAACACACAATACTAAATGGATTACCACTAGAATGTACAAAGATATGCAACCTCTTAGGGTAATAGGTGTATATACAAGCCAGTGGAAAAAACCTCCTAAAGAGGGAAAAAAGTGCCCTAGTAGTCCTAGTGTGTTCACACACATCACTACCAAAATATATCAAAACATCCCCCCTAGAAGTGATGCGGTGAACAAGGAGCTGGCACTCATGTATAAGGATGTGCCAAGCTCTATGGAATCAATCCACAAAAGGAAGTAAGCCCAAAGATTTGCAGAAAGCTTCAGACTTCTCCCTAGGCAGAGCCTTTGTGAAAAGGTCTACAATGTTCTCTTGTAAGGGCACATATGCCAAACTGATCTCTCTAGCAGAGAACCTCTCCCTGACATAATGATGGTGCACCTCAATGTGCTTAGTGTGAACGTGGAACACATGGTTCCTTGTAATTTCCAATGTGCTCTAGCTGTTAGTGAAGATGGTGGTGGCAGAAGACTAACCAACACCCAAATCATCCATAGGGCATCTAAGCCACACACACTCAATAGTCGCTCTGAAAGTTGCCCTATACTCAGTCTCACAACTAGAAGTGGCCATAGCAGGCTGCTTCTTGCTCAACCAAGATATGCATGAGCTACCAAGCATGAAGCAAAAACCACTAGTGAACACATGAGTGTCCTAGTGACCAGCCCAGGCAGAGTAAAAAAAGCATGTAAATCTGGCACTAGTGATCCCCCTTGGGATAAACCAATCCAAGTAGCCGGGTGCCACTCAACTAGTGAAAGATGCGCTTAACCATCTACCAATGCTTGACACCTGGGCAATGCATAAACTTGCTCATCTATGAGATAGAAAATTGAATATCTGGCTGAGTAATGCATAATTAAGGTAAGCATCCAACAACCTATTGATAGATAACAACATCAAACGCATCTCTTGCATCATAAAGACTGAATCATAAACCTATCTCCATAGGAGTGGCAATAGGTTTGTAGTATTCAAGGCCAAAACACTATAATAATGTGTCAATATATCTTGTTTGACAGAAAGCGATTCCACCATCAACTTGCATAAACAGAATGCTCAAATAATGATGCAAATGTCCCAAATTTGACATCTCAAATGAGGCATGTAGATCAAACATAAAATCAGCAATATGCTTCTCATGAGGACGAGTGAGCAGGATGTCATCAACATACACCACAATGATCAGAAGCACATTATTTGCACACTTAACATATAAGGTGCTCTCAGTTGGACTGTTCTCAAAACCATGTGCAATCAGGTAGGCATGTATCTTTTCATACCAAGCACGTGGTGGTTGCTTCAAACCATATAATGACTTTTTCAACCTACACATGCGGTTTTCATGCCCTTTCTACACAAAGCCATGGGGCTAAAAAACATACACTTCTTCATGCAAGTCACCATTTAGAAATGTAGTTTTCATGTCCAACTGATGTATATTCCAACTGCGATGAGCTACAAGTGCACAGACACTATGACCAGTAGTCATTCAACATGTGGATGCAAAGGTCTCATCAAAATCAATGCCTCTTTCTTGAGCATAACCCTTTGCAACAAGCCTATCCTTATACCTTTCAATTTTTCCATCACGCTTATGATTTAGTATGTATACCTACTTAGTGCCAACGACCTTCTTTATAGGGGGCAAGTCACATAAAGACTAGGTACCATTTTTCATAATGGCATCATATTTTGATTGCATAGTAGCCATCCAATTTTCAAAATTTTGTGCTTCATCAAACGAAACATGCTCATTCTCATCACAAAGACTAGAGGCAGCCATAGCATAGCCATCTGATGCAAAAGAAGTAACTATGAGATCTTGAACCAGTATGATATAATAGAGCTGCATCTAATTGTCTATCTTGCAAAGTCTACACTAGCCATCTAGGCATAGTTTTTACCTCCTCTATATCAGTTCTCTCATCAACAAGTACATCATGTAAATCTGCATAAAATGGAATGATTTGCATCATCACATGAAACCTCTAAAGGCTGAAAAGTTGCCTCATTTGGACCAGCACTACACTCTCCACTTGTAAGAAGATCAGCAAGGTGTCATACATGTCTTTAGAGCTAACTGATGTCTCCTTAGTACATGAAAGTAATGGTTGAAGAGCATGTTCCACAAAAACAACATCATGCCTAACCAAAATGCTTTTAATCTATGGATGATATAGATGATAGAGTTTACTTTCAGAATTGTACCCAACAAAATACATTTCACTACTTTATCATCCAATTTCCTACGTTGTTGTTCAAACATATGCTAGACAACGAGAAACACATAGGTGAGCAATAGATGGCTTGTGACCATGCCAAGCCTCATATGTAGTGACAAACTACAATGCTTTAGTGGGACACCTGTTAAGTACATATGCTGCACACATAATAGCCTCAAGCTAGAAACTATGTGGTAAAGTATGACTCTTGATCATACACCTCGCCATCTCCATGAGTGACTTGTTCTTTCATTCAACAAATCCATTCTATTGAGGTGTATATGGCACTGTACACTGATGTTTTATACCATGGTCAACCAGAAATGTATTAAAATTAGAAAACATAAATTCCCCCCCTCGATCAGAACGGAGGGTGCCCAATTTACATGGTGACAAATTTTTGGCCAAAACTAGAAACTATTTGAAGCATATAACACTTGCAACTTTGCTTTTAAGGGATATACCTATGCATGCCTCGAAAACACATCAATGAAAGTCACAAAGTAAAGATAGTTTCCAAAAGAGTGTGTTTGCATAGGACCACAAACATCACTGCGAACAAGCTACAATTTCTCAGTAGCTCAAACTGAACCATCTTTTGGGAATGAGGAACGTTGTATTTTTCCAAAAATACTGCCTTCACAAACACGTTTACCAAGTTCCTCAAGTTTTGGCAAAGGGGACATCATTTTAGATTTCTACAGGTGTAGCAAACTAGCAAAATTGAGGTGACCAAAGCGTGCATGCCAAAGCTTTACATCTGACATAGCCTAAGAATCATGTACTGCACATGTTGAATCATTCATAGATTTTTCATAGTCGATGAGCTTATACAACCCACGACATAAAATGTCAGAAACAATAATGGCATCTCCATTTGACAGATCATGAATTGTACATCTATCATCTAGAAATTTCACAACCAAGCCAATCTTGGCTAAAGTTGAGACTAATGATAGATTCTTCTTGATACATGGCACACATAAAGCATCCAACAATGTAAAAGAACTACCATCAGTAGTAGTCAGAATGATCTTACCAACTCCCATGATAGGATAAGGGGAGTTGTTGGTGCATATCATAGTATTCCCTATAGGGGCATGCTCTAGTGAAGTGAAGAAACTACACTGCAAGATAATATGTTTGGTTTCCCCACTCAAAGTACCAAACATTTGAGTCTACTACAGACATACATTGTTCATGAGAAGATGGGTCATAACTTCAAACAGTGGTAAATGTTCATTCTTCATTGTATAGAAGATTAGCAGACTCTATTTTGGGTGTAGATGCCTCTGCAACCACCATTCCGGCCTCTTTCTTCCTTGACTCTTTAGCATCCAGTTTTAGAAAACTCTTTATGACATGATCATTTCCTTTACAGTATTTGCAAAACAATTTTTGCTTTTCTATTTTCTTCTCGTCTCTATCATCCTTCTTTGATTGTGTAGAATCAACATATTTCTGTTTACTAGTAGCTGAGCTCCATTTACCTTTGCCCTTTTAATTAGCCACGAAAAGTTGATCTGCAACACACATAATGGACTTGTTCTGCCTAGACTTATCTTTGTACGATAGAACAGAGACTAACTCCTCAAATGCTAAGTCATTTGGATTGCCTTTCATCATCAATCAAAGCACAAAAGCAAAACTCTGGTATGAATCTCGAAGACCATTCAGAACAATCTGCACAAGTAAACTCTCAAGCAAGGCTTCATCAGCAGAAATCAACTGCTCCTTTAAATCTTTGATCTTTGTCAGAGAAATGTCCATGGAATCTCCTTCATTCATGTGCTCACTCTCCAACTGTTTTCAGAGGCAAGCAACATGAGCCTCATTCCTATCCTGGTATAAAGTGGTAAGTGTACCCCAAGCATTCATAACTGTTCTGCAAGAGAAAATATGAGGAATAATGGCACGTTTGATAGATAATGCTATCAATGCATGTGCCTGAGCATTTGTGCCATCCCAAAGAATTTGCTCTATAGTAGGTGCAATAGGAACCACAACATGAATAAGAACATGAAGAATATTGCCATCTTCAACATCATCTGCATCACCTTCAGTAACTCTATTTGCAGGTGTAATAGGACGTTTTTCAACACCCTGCACAATATTCCAAGTCCTTTTGCAACCAAAACATGATGCATCATATAAACCCATAATCGGTACTTGGCATTGTCCAACATATCATCAATAGCCAACATACAGAATACATCATTGCTTTCAGCCATGACCATTGATAAAATACCATGATGTAGAAAAACGATTGTATCTCAAAAAGTTGAACAAAACTATCCTATCGAGTTTTGCTAAACTGGTAGCGGACTTTGAGATGCTTATACTGGTGAACTGAAACCTGTATATATCTTGACACAAAAAGATAAAATTGCTTACACAAGCACTAATTATGTGTCTTT
This sequence comes from Ceratopteris richardii, assembly GCA_020310875.1. Classification (NCBI taxonomy): domain Eukaryota; kingdom Viridiplantae; phylum Streptophyta; class Polypodiopsida; order Polypodiales; family Pteridaceae; genus Ceratopteris; species Ceratopteris richardii. Next base: position 132,191,362 of record CM035430.1, on the reverse strand, counting down.
GTTTGAGGATTATAGTAGATGGACTATACTCTATTTCATGAAGCATAAGGATGAAGTGTTTTCTTGTTTCAAAAAGTATCTTACACTTGCAGAGGATCATACATGTAGAACATTGAGGAAGCTAAGGTATAATGTGTTGGAGCAAGTCTATGACAAGCCTAAGTATTGGCTTGAGTCATCAAAAGGCTTAGAAACTTGAAGGAAATGTCTATTCCTTGTAGAGTTCACTTGTGAACTCCCTCTTGTAATTTTTTAGTCTTTACTTGATGTAAAAGTAAAGGGAATCTAAAGTGGTTGAGTCCACTTGATCAAAAAGGAAAAGAAAAGCCACGAATTTGTGATTGAAGGTAGTTGGAGATTCAAATCAATCACTAATACATTGGAGAGTGAATGAGGAAGTTAGGCTCCTAGGATCAACTATAAATACATGGTAGTTTTAGTCGTGGTCATGTAATGACCTCCATGAGTTGAGCTTTATGCCATATCAAGGTGTGATTTCAAGGCACACATATGTATTACTAAGTCCATTGTATTTTACAATCAATATACTTTTTGAGTTCATATTTGCATGTTTTTGTGAAGTGTACTGTTCACTACTATATCTCTCAGTTTTCTCAGTCAGATTCCAGAGATGCTTTCTCTGAGCTTGCTGCATCATTTTCCATGATTCAACTTGATATTGTTAGCTCTCTAATTCTACTATATGATCACCAATTTTCATTCTATTTGGATGTTTCAATCTTCAGTTATGATCATTTGAAGTCAACTGTGTCATCTCATTTTCTTCTTCTCTGCCAACACTCTCTCAGAATAGTCATTTTGTTAGAGCTGTTTCTCAGTTTTTACTTCATCATTTTGATGATTTAAAGCTTACTTGAATCCTCCTTTTGTCTAGTATATGCCTACAAATTGAGCATTGGATTCTTTAATCGTGAGATATCTCTATTTTACTATGCAGGTATGTGTACTATTGCAGCCTGAGAAAATGGGGGTCATCCTATCACTTACTAAACTTCTTTCTCCTTGTGTAGTCAATAAATTTTGTTGAAATAACTCTTGATTGTTAGCTTACTAAGCTAGTAAGATTTCCCCAAAAGGAATTAAGTTAATTGCTGTTGTAGCCAGAGAATTGTTCAAAACTTTGGACAGGTGTATGAACATAAATAGCAAGTTTTTGGCTCTGGAATCTACTCCAACTTATCTATTTTGATTCAACTTTTTGAGAGTGATCTTCCAAGGTACATAGGGTGTCTAATACATCCTTTTCTAAGCTAAAAGGGCCCACCACATATCTCTGGAGTCCATTTGGCTGGTGTAGTGCAAAGTTTTTGCAGCACCACTTCATCTTCATCAACTACAAATCCATCTCTTCACAATGGACAACATGGGAGATGGATTTCCTTCATCAATTGAAAAATTGGATAGAGGTAACTACTCAGCGTGGTCATTAAGGATGGAAGCTTATCTTCAAGGAAGGAATTTATATGGTTATATAGCTAAAGATGAAGTTATGCCAAGTTTCAAGAACAAAGGTCAACCATCACAAGAACAACAAGAAAGATTGAGCACATGGTGCTCCAAGGATGCATTTGGAAGGTCTTATCTCCTCAACTCTATCTCAGTTTTTTTTTTGCCTACACTTGAAGCCTTCTTCTCTTCAAATACAAAGGCCAGGAAGCATCAACTATGGCTAGACTTCACAACTCTCAAGATCCCAAACAAAATGTGATTGGTTTTGTCACAAATCTCAAGTACATAGCAGATCAGTTGGGAAGCATTGGAGAGGTAATAGATGAAGAACAAATTGTAAGGAAGGTCATCAATGGCTTGAAGGCACATGAAAAGTGGGAAGCATTCACCATAGCTATGGATCTATACATGGATATGCATGTACCAGATTTCAACACACTCATAGGACAACTACTTACTCATGAGGCCAAGTTTATCAAGAATGGAGAAAGCTCCAAAGGTAATCAATCTTTAGCTTTGTATATTGATAGAAGCAAGTCCAAAGAAATTAAAGGAAGAGGAAAGAAAGTGGATGATGAAGCAGCTACACATCAAGCTAACTATGTAGGTAGAGGAAGACATGGTAGAGGTAGAGGGAGAGGAGGAAGACAAGGTAGGGGGAGATCCCAAGACTCTAATTCATGCTCTATTTGTGGATTAACTAATCATACAACTGAAAATTGCTTTAGGAATTCAAGGAATCAAAGAGGCAGAGGCTACAATAGAGGAAGTTAGGGCTACTCAAGAGGAAGGTTCAACAATTACCATGGCAACCACAACAATTACAACCATTCAAACTATCAAGGTGGCAATAGAGGAAGAAGAGACTTCAATAACTACACAAAAGACTCCAATCAAGAGGACTCATTGCTAGAACTCAAGACAATACTTAGGCTTGTAATGGATTTGTTCCACCAGCTCCCCCTCAAGCCAAGTATGCTTGCTTGAGGTCTTCAATCTTCAAGAATAACCTGCAACCAATCATAGCCTTGAATTTGCAAAGTTTTGTACCATCCAATGCCTAGGTCAAAATATATGCACATTGTTGATGAGTGGACACATATGATATCTGAATCTCTTTGCTTAGAACCTTTTCTCTTACATAGGGATAATGAACTTCAATGTGTTTAGTCATTGCATGAAAAATAGGGTTAGCAGCTAAATGAATAGAACTCATGTTGTCACCAAAAATAGTTGGAGTTCCAAACTCCAATCCAAGATCTTTGAATAATGTCTTCATCCACATAGCTTCTTGTGTAGCTATTGCAAGACCTCTGTATTCATCTTCAGTAGAAGAGAGAGCAACTGTGGGTTGCTTCTTGGATGACCATGAAATAAGCTTTGAACCTGCAAAGCTAAGATAACATGAAGTGCTCCTTCTATCTTTTTTGGAGCCAGCCCAATCTACATCAAAAAATAGCTTCAACCCTAAATTAGATACATAAGGATAATAAAGTCCTTCATTCATGGTTCCTTTGAGATATTTGAGTATCCTCTTAGCAGCATCCATGTGTGGTTTCCTTGGTGTGTGCATGAATTGACTTAGCACACTCACACTATAGCATATATCTACCCTTGTCAATGTGGCATAGTTGAGACTACCCACAAGGCTTTGATATGATGTGATGTCCTCTATGAGTTCACCTTCATGTGAGCTCAATTTATGGTTGACCTCCATTGGAGTACCTGCAATTTTACAATCCTCCATCTTGAATTTTGCTAGCATATCCTTGATATACTTCCTTTGAGTGAGAAATAAACCATGATCTTTGCAAACAACTTCCAAACCTAGGAAGTAGGTAAGTGAACCTAAATCACTTATCTTGAATTCTTCTCTCATCTGATCTTTTATCTTCTTCATAACATCTGCATCATTTCCTGTAAGTATAATATCATCTACATATACACATAGGTAGATGACCTCAGAATTACTCTTTTTAATAAAGAGTGAAGGATCTGCCTTGCTTGGTTGAAACCCTTTGTCCTGCAAGAATGAAACTAGCCTAAAATTCCAAGCTCTTGGGGCTTGCTTGAGACCATACAATGCTTTGTTAAGTTTACACACATAATCAGGATAAACTTGATTCTCAAAACCAGGCGGTTGTGCCATATATACCTCTTCTGTTATCCAACCATTCAAGAATGCATTATTTACATATAGTTGGAGTATCTTCCAATTCTTGGAAGAGGCAATACTAAGCAAAAACCTAATAGTAGGCATCTTTGTTACAGGAGAGAAGGTCTCCTCATAATCAATTCCCTGAGTTTGTGCAAAGCCTTTTGCTACAAGCCTTGCTTTATACCTGTTTATGGAACCATCAAAATTCTTCTTGAGTTTATAGACCCATATTGAGCCTATTACCTTCATAGATGAAGTCTTGGGCACCAAATCCCAAGTGTTGTTTTCCTCAAGTGCTTCAATCCCTTCATTCATTGCATGCTTCCATTCTGATTTTGCTTTAGCCTCTTCAAAGGATGATGGCTCCTCTTGATTTATGTCCTGTGCTATGTAAATATAATGTTTAGTTACTAATGAGGTGTCAAACCCATACCTTTCTGTTTTTTTTCTTTCCCTTATAGATCTTCTTAAGCCATGTTGTGATGATTCTGCCTCATGTCCAAGTTCCTGCAATTTTGCTTTACCTTTAGACTTCCATGCTTTGATTTTTTCCATCTGAGTTTCTTCATCATCTTCTGAAGTATCTTGTTCTTCAATCTTTGGTTGATGTTCTCTGCCAAGCTTTGGAAAATCTTCTTCAAGGTTATATGGCAATTTGACCTTCCTGCATGAATCTTCATACCATGAACTGTTCTCATCAAAAACTACATCTCTGCTTACCAAGAATCCTTTGTTGGTAGGGTTGTATAACTTATAACCCTTTTGATTGTTGTCATATCCAATAAATACACACCTTTCTGCCTTTGGATCCATTTTGCCTCTAACCTGTGAAGGAACATGAGCAAAAGAAATACATCCAAAAATTTTACAATGATCTAAGCTAGGTCTTCTTCCATTCCAAGCCTCATATGGAGTCATCCCATCAAGGGATTTTGAGCTTCAACAATTGTCTTATTCCCCCTTTTTTCCACTCCATTTTGCTCAGGAGTGTACCTTGTAGTTACCTCTCTTTTGATTCCTCTTTCTTGAAGAAAAGAATCAAATTCATGGGAGAAGTATTCTCCCCCTCCATCTGACCTTAGCCTTTTTAGTGATTTACCTATTTGATTGTCCACAAGAGCCAAATATCTTTTGAAGCATGAAAAAACTTCATCTTTGTGTTTCATAAAGAATAGGATAGTCCATCTACTGCAATCATCAATAAAGGAGAGATAATACCTTGATCCAGATATTGAAGCATCCTGGCTAGGTCCCCATACATCTGTATGAACCAACTCTAAGGGATCTCCATGTATATAACCTTTCTTCATGAATGGTAACCTGTGAGACTTTCCAAGTTGACATACACTACACTTATAAATCATGTGTTGTTTTGACAAGTTAGGGAGTCCAAGTACACTTTGGTCCCTGCAAATTTGTTTTAATGATCTCCCACCAATATGTGCCAATCTCTTGTGCCATACCTCTAGTTCTGTGAGTGTTTGATTACCATAGTTGAAGAGAGCTATGTTCCTTGTGTCTTGCAACTCAAAAGTGAATAATCTACCTGGTTTTTCTCCCTTTGCTATTCTTATGAACCCTTGGCTAGGGTCTTCCACATATGCTCCTCCTCTCGTGAACCTGACTTGCAATCCTTTTTCTACTATCTACCCAACACTTATCAAATTATTTGTAATGATAAAGACATAGAGTACCTTACTGAGTAAGTTGATGTTTCCATCAGGTGCTTTGACATTTCCTATTTTCTCCACAAGATGTCTTGTATCATCTCCTGTTTGTACCTCATGCTTGTTCCTTGGATCTTCTAAATCTGATAGGAGGGCCACATTTCCTACCACATGATTTGAACAACCTAAATCTATGTAGAAAACATGCTCATCAGATTTACCTTGTGGCATGGCCATATTCATGATTAATAATGAATCCTGTTTGTTTGAGTCTTCTGTGTAGTTATTGAAGTATCTCCTTCCTTTGTAGCCTCCTTGATAGTTTGAATGATTGTAGTTGTTGTAGTTGCCATGATAATTGTTGAGTTTTCCTCTTGAGTAGCCATAACTTCCTCTATTGTATCCTCTGCCTCTTTGATTCCTTGAATTCCTAAAGCAATTTTCAGTTGTATGATTAGTTAATCCACAAATAGAACATGAGTTGGAGTCTTGGGATCTCCCCCTGCCTTGTCTACCTCTGCCATGTCTTCCTCTACCTGCATAGTTAGCTTGATATGTTCCTGCTTCATCATCCACTTTCTTTGACTTTCCTTTGTTTTCTTTGGAATTCCTTTTATTAGTATATAAATTTGAAGATTGATTACCTTTAGAGCTTTCTCCATTCTTGATAAGCTTTGCCTCTTGAGTGAGTAATTGTCCAATGAGTGTATTGAAATCAGGTACATGCATGTCCATGTACAAATCCATAGCTGTGGTGAATGCTTCCCACTTGTCATCTGCGTTCAATACATTGATGACTTGCCTTAAAATTTTATCTTCATCTATTAACTCTCCAATGCTTCCCAATTGATCAGCTATGTCCTTGAGCTTTGTGACAAAATCAGTCACATTTTGTTTGGGAGCTTTCTTGAGAGTTGTGAAATCTAGCCATAGTTGATGCTTCCTAGCTTTGGTACTTGAAGAGAAGAAAGCTTCAGGTGCATCCCACACTTCCTGAGATGTCTTACAACTTCTAATGTGAGGCAACAAAAAATATGAGATAGAGTTAAGGAGATAAGACCTTGCAAGTGCATCCTTGGAGCACCATGTGCTCAATCTTTCTTGCTCTTCTTGTGTTGGTTGACTTTTCTTCCTAAAACTTGGCATAACTTCATCTCTAGCTACATAACCATATAAACTTCTACCTTGGAGATAAGATTCCATCCTTAATGACCAAGCTGAGTAATTACCTCTATCCAATTTGTCAATTGATGAAGGAAATCCATCTGCCATCTTTGTTCTGATACCAGTGTGAAGATATGGATAGATATGTGCTTGAAGATGAAGTGGTGCTACAAAGTCCTTGATCTACACCAGCCAAATGAACTCAAGGAGTATGTGGTGGGCCCTTTTAGCTTGCCAATGGGACTTGTCAATCTCAAAAAGATAGATCAAAACAGATGAACTCGAATAAATTCAGAGGTGAAAAACTTGCTATTTTGATTCATACACCTGTCCAGTGTTTTGAATAATTCTCTGAGCATAGCAGCAATTAGCTTAATTCGTTTTGGGGAACTCTACATAACTTAGAGAGCTAACTTTCAAGAGTAATCTCATCAAAAATTGTGAACCACACAATGAGAATGAAGTTTAACAAGTTATGACATCATCCCGATTTTCATGGGCTACAACAATACTTAGACCAGTGAGGAGAAGAAAGATCATAACTCAAGATTCCAATATTCAATGATTTTGAAATTTTGTATGCTGATAATAGACAAGATGTTGAATCCAACAAGCTTTGAATCATGCAATGTGAGTAAGTACACACAGAGAAACAACTCTGACAAGTTGACTAAAAAAAATTGAAAATCTGCAGAGAAGTGAATATGGATAGACAAGGTTGACTTCAACTGAACATAACTGAAGATTGAGAACTCCAATAGCAATGAAATTTTTTGAGCATATATTAGACTCTAAAAGAAAACTTTATGAACTTAAATTATTGAAACTAATGCACCACACGGAGAGAAATGATCTCTGCAATCTGACTAAAAAAATCTAAGAAGCATAACAGTGAACATTAGACTCACACAACCATGAAGATATGAACTTGTATGATCATAATTTGAACATCCTTCCTTCCTTATTTCCTTTGGCTATCATCTCATAGCCATTCCTTGGATCTTCAATAAAGCATCCTTTATGGTTGAACTTGACTTGGTATCCCTTGTCAACCATCTTCCCAACAAAGATTAAGCTCTTTCTAATAGTAGGAACTGTAATACCTCAAATAGTCCTCTTGCTTTGTGGTTGCCTTCAAGCTTCACATCTCCCATTTGTTGTATCTCATGCTTTGTGTTGTCTCTTGTCCCTACAAAGCCTCTTTGCTTGGGTGCTTGAAGATTGCTGAAGTACTCCTCTTTACCTGACATGTGGTTACTACAACCACTGTCTATATACCACACCTCATCATGTGGTTGACCTTCACTTTTATGCTTCATAGCTAACTACTACAACCACTATCTATATACCACACCTCATAATGTGGTTGACCTTCACTTTTATGCTTCATAGCTAACAAATGCTCATTTTCTGAATTTGTTGAGCAGTTAGCATTAGCATAATTACCTTGTCCTTTGTAATTGTTCCCACCTTTCTTTTGCCAACAGTCTTTGGAAAAGTGTCCTTGCTTCCCACAATTGAAGCATCCATTTGAGTTGGAGTAGCCTCGACCTCCATATCTTTCTCCTCGACCTCTTCCTCTTCCTCTTCCTCTTGATGATTGAACTTCATCTTGGCTTGATTGACTCCATCGATAGCTTTGGTTGGCTTGTTGATAGTTGCTTCTACCTCCTACTCTTGAAGCACCTCTATTGCCTTTGCCTCTTCCTCCTTTGTTTACATAGAAGAGTTGGTCTTGGTTGCCCTTTGACTTGTTGCCTCCAGGGTTGAGATTCTCATTCACCATAAGAGAAGTAAGTTGCTCAAAATCTGGTAATGAATCCCTTACATACACAGAGGCTGTGAATGCCTTCCATTTACCATCTTCTCTAATCCCATTAAGTGTGTGAACAACTAGCTCATCATCATCTACAACACATCCTATTGAACCAAGTGCATCCGAGATCTATTTTACTTTGAGTATGAAGTCATTAATGCTCTGATTTGATGACTTCGTAAGGTTGTTGAGTTCATTCTTGAGCTGAAGTTTTCCTAACTTTGTAGAGGTAGAGTACAACCTTTCTAAACACTCCCAAACCTTCTTAGATGTATCTAGATCTTGGATATGACCTATCGTGGAGTTGCTTATGTTTTGAGAAAGAATTAAGATCACTCTCCTATCCCTTTCTTCCCATTCTCTAATGGCTCTCCTTTGATTCTTAGTAGGTGTATGTGGATCTATGTATGGCTTCACCTCAATACCACTAACTAACCACCAAAGACCCTTTCCCATGAGGAAGTTAGAAATTCTAAACTTCCAAGGTTGGTAATTACTCTTTTCAAGCTTCTCAATCTAAGTATTATAGTATCCCATTGTGTATGAGACTATAAGTGGATCCTTATACCTCCTTGGATTGTGATAGATGTTAGAAACAATGATATGTTACCTTCCCACAAGAGTCTAGACTTGCCATGAACTTTCGATGATGATAGAAGCTCCCCCTTGCTTCAAATCCTTCTTCAAATCTTCTTGATCTTTGCTTCAATCCTTGGATCTCAAGAAACTTCAAGGCCTCCTCTTCATTTCCTCAATGCTCAATTATGATCTTTGATACCACTGATGGAGTATATCTACTCTTAGTTGCAGCAGAAGAATGATAGGCCCTTCCTAGGACCAAACAATTCATTACCACAGTCCACAAATAATTAAATTGCTCTTTGGACCTGAAGACTGAACTTATGAAATTTTGCACAATACAAATAGAAAGTATGGGCTTTCCAAAAAGCCAAAGATCACTCATGTTGGATAATCGTAGAGGTATCAACCTCCCTTCACAAGACAGATTAGAGATTGTCCAAACTGGTAGCTTGCACCTATGTGTACCTTCCAACACACATACACTTGGGAATATGTAGAGATCCGACCAGAGAGATTTCAAGCTCAATATACTCAAGGATAATGAACACTTGATACTAAGATCATATTCAAAAGAAAGCTTACAATCATCGAAACAAAATGAGCTATCTTACAAATGAATCGGACTACTACACAAAGAGATATGGGTGATCAAAGATGACTTCCTATGAGAAAATTCCAGCAAGCAAGGGGCTTGCTTAGCTAGGGGCTAGCTTAGACATGGAGTAAACACTCCTAATGAGAGCCTACAAGTTCTCAATTGGTAGAGGAGGATGGCCACGACTTTGATCCATGTGTTTGCTTATATAATGCTCAAAAAGGTAGGTGTGGATTTGGATTCAAAACTACCCTCCAAATGATCTCGACTTTTATCCTTCAATTAGGTGAATAAAGAGCTGAGAGAACTCGTGGAAAAGGAGTTGTATATCCTACCAAAACCTCTGAGTGATGTGGCACTTCAACTTTTCATGAGTTCCCACACTTGAGATTGCTAAAATTCTAACATGTGTGTGTGTCTATGTGTATATGTGTGTGTGTCTATGTGTATATGTGTGCGTGTGTCTATGTGTGTATATATGTGTGTGTGTATGCATGTATATGTGTGTGTGTAAATCTATGTGTATGTGTTTGTATGTCTCTATGTCTGTATGTGTGTCTCTATGTGTGTGTGTCTATGTGTGTATATGTGTGTATATATGTGTGTGTATGCATGTGTTTATGTGTGTGTGTAAATCTGTGTGTATGTGTGTGTGTATGTGTCTATGTGTGTGTGTGTTTGTCTATGTGTGTATGTGTGTGTGTCTATGTGTGTATGTGTGTGTCTATGTGTGTATATACGTGTGTATGTGTATATATGTGTATGTGTGTGTGTAGATGTGTGTGGATGTGTGTATGTGTGTGTCTGTATGTGTCTATGTGTGTGTGTATGTGTGTGTGTCTATGTGTGTATGTGTGTGTGTGTGTCTATGTGTGTGTATGCATGTGTATGTGTGGGTGTAAGTCTGTGTGTATGTGTGTATGTGTATATGTGTGTATGTGTGTGTATGTTGTGTGTCTCTATGTGTGTACGTGTGTGTGTGTCTATGTGTGTATATAGGTGTGTATGTGTATGCATGTGTATGCGTATATATGTGTGTGTATGCATGTGTATGTGTGTGTGTAAAGCTATGTGTATGTGTATGCATCTATGTGTGTGTATGTGTGTGTGTGTCTATGTGTGTATATATGTGTGTATGTGTATATATGTCTATGTATGCATGTGTATGTGTGTGTGTAAATGTGTGTGTGTTTGTGTGTGTGTTGTCTATGTGTGTATGTGTGTGTGTGTCTATGTGTGTGCCTATGTGTGCATATATGTGTGTGTATGCATGTGTATGTGTGTGTGTATGCATGTGTATGTGTGTGTGTACGTTCACCTCTTTATCCGGCGGTCCTGCTGGATGTGTGTGCATATGCTTTCTCTCTCTCTCTCCCTCTCTCTATCTCTCTCTCTCTCGCTCTCGCTCTCTCTCCCTCTCTCGTGTCTCAATCTTGGCACAAATGTGCCGAGAGAAATGGAATTTTTTTTATGATTCTAGAGCATCGCTTATGCGACGCTTAAGTGTTGCAAGTAGTGTGCCAACATTGTTAATAGCATCGTTGATTAGCGATGCTATTTGCAACGGTGGCCAGTTGCATTGCATAAGCGATGCTATGCATCACTTATGCAATGGGGTATTTTTTTAAATAAAAATAGTAATCATCACTTATGCAATGCTATGTGGAGTAAGCATTGCATAAATGACAAGACTCACGTTTTTTTCAATGGGGGGCATCGCTGCCCCCCCCCCCCAATTTCTAGTAGTGAGCATATATAAAAGCCATTCAGTGTAAGCTGGCAAGGGGATATTGTTAGTATAATTTAGTAGTGATGTGTATAAATACACTTAGGACTATCAAGGCATTTTCTTCTATCCTTAAGATATTTTTCCCTCAACTTGTATATACTTCCATAACCCTAGTTGACTGCTTATATTATTATATTTTTCACTTAACAATACATTGTATGTTGTTAGCCTAAGCTTTTTCTTCTTCCTAGTGTTTTCTTGTGTGTTTTCCCACTCCCATACTCTAAACATTGGTCTTAAAGAAGATAAATCCTTCTCCAGGCACATCATTGGCACACCCTCCTCACTTTCATTGATCACTATGAAGCTTGCTAAAACGTTTTTGGGTGATATGCACTACAAAACAATTCTAAGTGTAATGTACAACTCAAAAATCAATTTGAGCTCGTTTTAGTCTTTGAATGCATTATCATAGTGACTAAGTGGGGAATTTTGTTGCTTGAAATTTTGCTTGCCATTACATAATGGGGGAAGATCCTAACACCCCAATGCAACTATGGACAATGGCTATCCTCCACTAGGTCTAGACATAGTGACATATGCTCAATGTTCTAGACTTTTCTTTGCAATTGTGGTGAGAATCAAAATGAGACTTTACAAATTTAAACTAGATACTAAGATCTATCCAACAACATTTGAATCAAACCAAATGTATGTTCCACTTGTAAGAACCATGCACTTTAAGAAACACTATTTGTTTGCAACACTTTCTGCCTATGTGCAGAGATATAGGTTCACAAACTTGGCAATTTATCACAATTCACTGAGTAGCAAAACTTGAAACTTTGGAAAATTTTGAAGCATTAGATGAGAGACCAAATGATTCTTGAAATCGATAAAAATGAGTACAACGAGAGAGCAAAAAATGCTTTGCAATCTAATAAAAAGATAATTGTGAAAGCCTAACTACACATCTAGATAGAGAGGAGCAAAATCATGAGAAAATGAGATAAGCAAGCAATAGGGCTTCTTGTTGGATTTTAGTACTTAACTTAACTAAGCGGGAAACTCGAACTCATACAATGCAAGAAACAAAGGTAAAATTGTGCTTATATAAAAGTTTTACTTTTCCTAAAATCTAGGTAATCGCCCACCAATCAGCATGAAGTATTTTGATGGCAATGCACCATGGTGGACTCTCCTTCTTAAGAGCTCCATGACAATACCCTCATAGTAGAAACGGAGCTTCGGATGCTGCGCATAGTGCATAGTACTCCACGCAGGCCTACAAAATACATAGAAAAAATGCAATACACAGAGAGCACGGACACATATTTCTTAGGTGTTACAAATGTGGTCAAACTTATAGCATGTGGCTAACTAGGACACTATATGTTTTATTAAAGAACATGTAAAAAAATGTCTAGTGGCCATTTGGCCTTTCACATGGACACTAACTATAACAATCTCCCACTAAAAACCAATATGGCTAGAGTGAATATGGGAGGAAAACTAAAGAATGATAAGAATACTTGAGTGTAAGGATACAAACTATACCTCCAACCTAATAGGCAAGTTACATAGTATACAAGTAACTGTGTAAGATCATGACTCAAATAACGCCCATCAAGTGACAATAGTGTCAAAAGCTATCCTGTGGTAGAGCTTTAGTCAAAGCATATGCAACATTATCTCAATTATGTAAGTATACAAACTATACATCCCACCTAATAGGCATGTAACATAGTATACAAGAAACTATATAGATCATGAATCAAGTAACCCCCATCAAGTGACAATAGTGTTGAAAGTTATCTTGTGGTATAGCTTTAGTCAAAGCATGTGCAACATTGTCTTGAGTTTGGACCTTCTCAAGAATAATGTGGTCTATGGCTAAGTAGTCTCCAATGAAGTGATTCATCACCTCAATGTGCTTGGTCTTTGCATGATAGATTGGATTCTTAGCCAAATCAATGGCACTCTAACTATCACTAAGAAAACATGGAACATGTTGAGATAGAACCATATCACAAGCAAGGATGAGAAAGCCAATGCTTCCTTACATGCCTCACTTGCTACAACATACTCTGCTTCTGCAGTGGAACAACTGTACATTCTTGAAGATGAGATCTCCAAGAGATAGCACCTCCAACAAAATGAAAAGTGTACCATGATATAGACTTATGATTGTCTACACAACAAGCATAATGAATGCCTTCCCTCTATCCAAGCATAGACACTTATCCTTAGTGCCACTCAAATATCTCAAAATCATCTTGACTGCTTCCTAATGCTTCTTTCTAGGAGTAGATGTATATATGTTCACAACTCCCACTACAAATGCAATGTTTGGTCTTGTAGCTACCATATCATACATGAGACTATCAACAATGGACTGATAAGGAATTTTGTTCATGAATTCTTTTTCCTCATATGATTTGGGGCAATCATCCTTGCTAAATTTTACCTGTGTGGGTAAAGGTGTATTCCACCCTGCATATTGAGCCTGTGAAGTACTTTGGATATGTGCTCACTTTAAGACAAATATATGCATCTTTTACTCCTATCACGAGTAATGTGCATGCCAAGAATATGTTTGGCATCCCCAAAATCCTTCATATCAAATGCTCACTCAACTTCTTTTTGAGAATGGACAAGTCATAAGGGGACTTCCTGACAATCAACATATCATTGACATAAAGTATCAAGCATATCAAGCGGCCATCTGAGCATCTCTTTGTGTAGGGACAATGATCCTCATTGCTTTGAGAATAGCCGTGAGACTTTATAAAAGTATTAAAATTTTGGTACCATTCTCTAGGGGGGCTTTTTAAGTCCATATAACCTCTTCTTTAGCTTTTGAACTAGAATTTCTTTGCCAAGAACTTCATAAACCTATGGTTGTTCCATATACATCTCATCTATAAGATCTACATGCAAGAAAGTAGTTCTCACATCCATTTGGACTAGATCTAAGCCCTCCATTGCAATGAATCCAAGCAACATTTATAGGGTAGTCATCTTGACCACTAGGGAGAAGATTTCCTCAAAATCAACACCATGTTGGTGGTTAAAACCTTTTGCAAAAAGTCATACTTTATACTTTGGAGAAGCACTATCTAATGTGAATTCCAGCTTATATACACATTTACATGGTAAAGCTTTCCTGACCTTTGGCAAAGGTACTAAATCTTAAGTACCATTCTTGTGACTAGAATCCAACTCACTCTTCATGGGATGCTCCTTGTTGAGATGATTCTCTATTTGCATAACCTCTTTGTAGCAAGAAGGCTCACCAACATCTATTAGAATAACAAAAACCAAACGTGGAACATATCTATCAGGTGGATGTGAGACATGTGCATAGCATCTCAATGGTTGCTAAATAGGAACACTTGTAGACTGATTTGATCGGACATTCTCTTGAACATCCCTATGTGCAACATTTTTATGTATGTTAACTGGAGGATTAGTATCCTCAAACACCACTCTTCGTACTTCAACTTGACCATACCCAAGAAAATTGCATCTCTTTGACTTATGGTCCAGCTTTTGTTTAGGATTCTTGGGTATATGAACATATGCTTCACACCCAAAACCTTCAAGATGACCATAATTTGGTGGGTTTCCTATCCATGAATCTTGTGCAACTTTAGACCCTTGGTAGTACTAGGTGAAAGGCTAATTACATCAATAGCAGTAAATACTTATTTTGCCCAAAAGCCTTGTGTAAAGTGTTACCATGATCTTAATTCATGCTCACACAGAGGATACGGATGTTGAGAACACACAAAAAAATAGATATGCAAAGAGATGAGATAGAACATAGGACTAGGTGCAATCTCCTCCCATGCACTCTGTTTTGATAGTCCACAGAGTGCATGTATTTATAGGATTTTCACTATGTTGAAAATAGCGGTTACAATGAGGCAACTTTGAAAAACATGCATGAAAGTAAAAGTTGCTCTCTTTTGGGGAGAGCCTTTGCCTTTATTAACATAAATCATGGTCTACAATAGTCCTTATCCTAATCACTATTTTTACTAACTGTTTCTAAACATAGAACCCTCTACATGGTTTATTTACAAACTATATGAAATATAAATCGGATTATTGATGTCCATCCTTTCACGCCTTTCACGCCCTCACGAACCTTTAGCCCCTATATCAAAAACACCAAAACATATTATTAATAAATCATGCTCCAATAATTCCTTGTTCAATAAATTCCATAATTCATAACATGCCTCTCAATTGAAAAAGCAATTGGCCTCAGTTGATAAAGTAGAAATAAATATGGATGGCGAGTCACATGTTCCATCACTGAATAAAATAAGCATGTTCCATGTAAAAACACATGCATGGAAATGTTCATGGAGGAGTTAAATTATTAAAATTATTTATGAGGTGCTAACATAGTCTATAAGTAAGTCAATATAAGAGCATACATTACTAACTATTCGAAATTCTTTTTGTTTTCAATCATTCATGGTCTAGAATATGCTCAAAATATTCTAATTTATTTTTGGAAGTGTAACTAAAGTATGATCCTACATACTAAATTATATGTATAAATGCATCCCATATAAAGAACTACAAGGTTAAAGAAAGGCAAAAATCGAAGTTTAATGATCAAAGAAAATTAGACTTGTGAAAAGGTTGTTGTTGCTCATATAGTTGGTGTAAACTAATCATTTTGATAATCAATTGGTACTCTTTCTCCACATCATGAGAAAAGGAAATAGCTTCATGAAGCACTGTAGGTTGGCATGCTTGAGCTTAGCTTGAATCTCCTTCTCTAAACCATCGTCATACTTTTTCTTCATGTTATCTTCGAAAACATCTTCAAGCAGGCAAAGAAATACTAAGTATTGCCAGAAATAGGTTGTAAAAGTATCGCCTTCCATCCATGTAAATATTGCCCACAATCATCAAACATGTAGGTGGAACTATAGGGGAAGAAAACACTCTTTAAGATTTTCTTGAAAAGCCCTCCATGTGGGCGGACGATCTGCACTATGACATAGGACATTCCACCAAAGTTGAGCTTTTCCTTCTGAATAGCTAGTAGCAAATTTGACTTTTTCTCGTTCAGCATATGATTCATGAGAATAGAAATCATTAAATTATGATAACCATGAAAGAACTAAAGGGCCATCCTTACGGCCATCAAACCATAGAAATTGGTAATTTTTAACAACAATCTTGGAATGTGTGTTATCAGATTGGACAGAGACAATAACTTTTACCACCTTTACAAGATTAGCAAAAGCGAAAGCGAATAGCGGAAGAGAAATCAAACACCAAAACGAAGGGAAAGAGACCTCTGTAGTGATGCATGTAAGCTCTGATACCACTCTTACCAAGATCTTAATTCACACTCACATAGAGGATATGGTTGTTGAGAACACACATAAAAATAGATATGCAAAGAGATGAGCCAGAACATAGGATTGGGTGCAATCTCCCCCCATGCACTCTATTTTGACAGTCCACAGAGTGCAAGTATTTATAGGATTTTTCATTATGTCAAAAATAGCAGTTACAATGAGGTAGATTTGAAAAGCATGTGTGAAAGTAAAAGTTGCTCTCTTTTGTGGAGATCGTTTGCTTTTAATAACAGAAATTGCGATCTACAATGATCCTTATCCTAACCACTATTTTTACTAACGTTTTTTAAAAATAGAACCCTCTACATGGGTTTATTTACAAACTATATAAAATATAAATCTGATTATCCATGTCCACCATTTCATGCCTTTCATGCCCTCAGGAGCCTTCAGTTGCTATATGAAAAACAACAAAACATATCAATAAATTAATAAATCTCATTCCAACAATTCCTTGTTCAGCACATTCCATAATTTATAACAAAAAGGTTTGCATGATGCAGCATAGAAACTACTATATCCTCAATAGCTCTATTCATCCTTTCAACTACACCATTTTGTGCTGGGGTATAAGAAGCTATAAACTCTCTAGGAATTCCTCTAGATTGACAGAAAAGGCTCACTTCATGTGAGGTATACTCACCCCCATTATGTGAACATAAAGCCTTAATCTTAGTTCCATTTTGAGTCTTAACTGAAGCAAGCCATTTTCTCAAAGTAGCGATTACCTCATCCTTCAATTTGATAGGATATACCCAAGATTTTCTAGTAGCATCATCTATGAAAGTGATAAAGTAAAGGGAACCACCTAATGGCCTTGTGGTCATAAGACCACACACATCTGTATGAATGAGATCCAAAGGCTAAATTGAAGAGTCAATGTCCAATTTATGCACATTACTAGTTTGCTTTCCATATTGACAATGCTCACAAAATGAAAAATCAGAGAAAGATAACATAGATAAGTAACCAAAATGAGAAAGATTTTCCATTCCACTACGAGATATATGTGATGGAGAGTGTTAATCTCCAAAAGAACAAGTTAACCTTGAAGTTAGATCACTTCTATATCAAGGTTAACCTTAGACTCCACCAAACTTAGAGATCATCCACCAAATTATCAGAAATATTGAAAGTTCTGAAAAATCAACTTCTCAGGAAAGTCTGCTGCAAATTAGTCACTCATTGACTAATCAATTCTGTAAAGTTTTTGATAAAACTTTGCACAACACTTCGCCTTAAGGTTGCGCAACTTTGCCAAGTTAAATCTCTCAAAAAGATTAACCATACACTGAGAAATGTGTGAAATACTTTACCTATGTCTGAAAGTACTTCTCTGCAATGGCGACTTTGACACCTGCAACTTCTTAGTACTGGTTCTCCCAACTCTGAACCCGTTTGATCAAGATCTTCTAGCCATAGATGGCTTACCTTCCAACTTAGATTTTGAGCCCTCACTTGTGTAAAACTTTACACTGTGGACTGAGTAATGATCATTTCATTGAAGATGAAATGTGCGCCAGATTTCTCGACTGTTAGAACATTCTTACATATGAATGTTCCTAATCAAAATTCTCACAGCCTGATTACAATTAACCTCTCAAATTCTGGCCATAGATAGATTAGCTATGGACTTAGACACGTGCAAAAGGATTTCTCAAAAGATTAAACACAGAGGGAGCAGACAGCAAAATATCGGGCGCAAGTTTTCTCTATTACTCAGAAAAATTACATCTGAGTGAAGTTGATGAATTCAACTCACTTCTCATGTGTCTAATGACACTCTCTACTATTCCTTTCTCTCTTCCTATTCTCAAATCTTCTTCTGCTCTACTTGCCCGACATTTTCCAACATATTTATAGATGAATATATACAAGTGTATGACTAAAACAAAGGTATAAGTCAACTAATGTACATATGTGTACATGTCTTTGGATTTTCTGAATATGTCCTTCCTTCAACCATCTGAATTTGTTCTCTTCTTGACTTCTTGACTTCATCTCTCCATAATCCTTCAATTGATGATTGTCATGCACCAACAGCTCCCCCTCAATCATTAATTGAGGTTCTTCTCTATCTTCTTGATTCCTGCCATATCCTTGAATCTTTGTAGTTTTGGTCCATCTAGACTTTTAGTCATCATATCTGCAACTTGATCTTTTGTGGGAGTGTGTATGACTTCAATCTCCTTCTCAATGACCTTCTCTCTCAGGAAATGATACTGTATTTCAATATGCTTAGTTCTAGCATGAAATACAGGATTAGCTGCCAAGTATAATGAACTCATATTGTCTCCACAAATAATAGGAGTACTCTGAATCACATCAAAAACTTTCAAAAGTGTCTTTAGCCATATTACCTCTTTTGCAGCTTCCACCATACCTTTATATTCTGCCTCTGTGGATGACAAAGCAACTGTATGTTGCTTCTTGGAACACCATGAAATCAATTTGTCTCCTACATAGCACAAGTACCCATGTGTTGATCTTCTATCATCCACATTACCTGCCCAATCTGCATCACTATATATCTTGATTCTTGTATCTGAAGTAAACCCATAGTACAACCCTTCTCTGAGTGTACCCTTGATGTACCTAAGTACTCTTTGTCCTGCAATCCAATGTTCCTTTCTAGGACAATGCATGAATTGTGAAAGCACACCAACTACATATGATAAGTCAGGCCTTGTCAATGTAGCATAAATCAAGCTACCAACCAGACTTTGATAGAGTTTCATATCTTTGAACTCTTCTCCTCCAAACCTAGACAATTTATGGTTCACTTCCAAAGGTGTAGGTGCAACCCTGCAATCTTCCATTTTAAATTTGGTTAGCAAATTTTTAAGATACCTTTCTTGGGTCACATATACTCCATGTTGAGTATAAGAAATCTCCATTCCCAAGAAGAATGATAGGTTCCCCAAATCACTGATTTTGAACTCTTTCTCCATCTGCTTTTTGATCATTTGTATCCCCTTATCATCTGTTCCTGTAAGTATTATGTCATCAACATAAATACACACATAAATGAACCCATCTTCACTTGCTTTGACTAGCAAGCTACTATCTGCCTTTGATGCTTGGAAACCAAGATCATTTAAGAACTTCACAAGCCTATAATTCCAAGCCCTTGGGGCTTGCTTCAACCCATACAAAGCTCTTTTTAGCTTACACACATAATTTGGACTCACTTGATCTTTGAACCCATCTGGTTGCTCCATGTAAACTTCATCTGAAATGTAACCATTCAAGAAAGCATTTTTAACATCTAATTGAGACAACTTCCAACCTTTACAAGCAGCAATTGCAATGAGTGTCCTGATGGTTGTCATCTTTGCCACAGGACTATATGTCTCATCATAGTCCACTCCATATGTCTGTGCATACCCTTTCACAACAAGTCTAGCTTTGTATCTAGACACACTTCCATCTGCAAATCTTTTAGTCTTGTAAACCCACTTACAACCAATGATTTTCTGGCTATTAGGTTTAGGAACCAAATCCCATGTTTGATTCTCTATCAATGCATCATACTCCTCTTGCATAGCATCTTCCCAATTCTTCTTTCCTTTGGCCTCTTCATATGTAGAAGGGTCTTCATCTGTTTTTACCAAATAAGCATAATCTTTAGTAGTCAAGAATGAAGTGTCATAGCTATACCTTGTAGGTTGCCATTTGTGCCTAGATGATCTCCTAACTTCTGCACTTCTTGAGGTCTCTGGTTCATCACATTCTGGATCAAACCTTGGCCTCTCTTCAACTTCAATCTGCACTTCATTACTCTCACTTTCATCAAGTAATTGAACCTTTGCTTTACCTTTCCTTTGTTCCACTACTTCTTCATCATCTGCATGTACATTATATTTACCTGCATACCAAGTACCTTGCTCATCAAATGTAACATCCTTGGATACAATAAATTGCTTTGTGGATGGACTCCACAACCTGTATCCCATTTGCTTATCATCATAACCAATGAATACATACTTCTCTGCCTTAGGCTCCAACTTATGCCTCAATTGAGATGGCACATATGCATATGCCAAACATCCAAATATTCTGCAATGATCCAAGGTAGGTTTCTTACCCCACCAAGCTTCATATGGTGTCATACCCTGCAAAGCTTTACAAGGCAATCTATTAACCAAATATGTAGCTGTATTAACAGCCTCAGCCCACAAATAATTTGGGCAATTCTTCTCTTTCATCATGGACCTTGCAAACTCAACAAGAGTCCTATTTCTTCTTTCTGCTACCCCATTTTGTTGAGGAGAGTACCTGCAAGTAACTTCTCTCTTTATACCTGCATTCCACAAATAATCATTGAACTCATTTGAAAAATACTCTCCCCCTCCATCTGACCTTAGTCTCTTCAATTTTTGACCTGTAATCCTTTCTGCATATGCATGATAGTGTTTAAATGTATTAAACACTTCTGACTTTTCCTTAATCACATAAATTGTGATCCACCTGGTAGCATCATCAACATATATGACATAATATCTTGAACCATTTATACTAAAGTCCTTTGAAGGACCCCACACATCTGTATGCACCAATTCAAGTCTTTCTGAATACATAAATCCATGCTTGGAATAGGATTGCTTATGAGCCTTACCTAATTGACATGCCTCACATCTGTATGTCATGTGTTGACCTGCAATGTTAGGCATTCCAAGCACTGAATCATTGTTAATCATTTCTTTGATACCTCTTTCATTAAAGTGTCCAAGTCTTTTGTGCCAAAGATCCAATTCTGACACCTTTTGCTCTCCATATGTGAACATAGCATGTCCAACATTTCCTTGTACCTTCAATGTGAAAAGCCTTCCTTCTTTCTTTCCTGCAATAACTTGTTTATACCCTTGACTAGGGTCCTCCACATAAACTCCATCATTTGTGAACCTTACCTCATATCCTTTTTCCACAATTTGACCTACACTGATCAAATTCTTTGGAATTGTGGGAACATAAAGTACCTTACTCAGAAGAGTGCTCCCATCCTTAGCTTTGACTGAACCAATTGACTTTACCTTATGCTTTGTATTATCACCTGTCTGCACTGTATGATTAATTGCATTATGATCTAGGTCAGTCATCAAAGCAATATTTCCACTTAAGTGATTACTACATCCTGAATCAATATAGAACACTCTCATGTCCTCATGTGAGGTTTCACATGTATTCATAATGAGAGTCGAATCCTCCTTTTGATCTGATGCATAGTTGTAGTAGGTGTTATTATAGGATTGACTTTGGAAGTTTCTTCCACCACTTCTTCCAAAAGAATTCCTACCACCTCTACCTCTGAAATTTCCTCTCTGAAATCTACCTCCTCTTCCTCTTTGATTAAAGTTCTGATAATTACCATTGTTTTGATTATTATGCCAACAATCATGAGATAGATGATTGGTCTTACCACATATCCAACAAGCTCTTGCATTCTCTTTGTTGTTTCTGCCTCTTCCTCTACTCCTTCCATTTCCTCTTCCTCTTATGAAGTTTGCTTGGTTTGAAGTACCTTCTTCTTCACCTGATTGTTGCTTCCCTTTGTTGGCTTTCTTCTTGTCTTTAGAGTACATTGCATGACCTGCACTCTTATCAACATCTCCTTTGATATCATTCTCAAAAGTTAGCATATGACCTAACAATTGATTCAAATCAGGAGTAAAGTGATCTAATGAAAGTTCTGTAGATAAAATGAAAGGTTTCCATTTCTCATCTCCTCTTAGTCCTGTGAGTATTTGTCTTACCAATTTGTCTTCTTCAATATCTTCATCAACTGCACCTAAAGAATCTGCAATGTCCTTCATCTTTGTCACATAATCAGAGATTGATTGTGAGGCCTTCTTCTTGAAGGTTGTAAACTCTGCCCATAGTGAAGCCTTCCTTGATTTGGTTGTATTTTGGAAATGCTCTTCCAAAGCATTCCAAATGTCACAAGCACTTTCAAGTCCTCTAATGTGAGGAAGCAAATAGTCATTGACTGCCATGTAGATGATGCTTCTTGCTTGAGCATCCTTCTTCATCCAATTCTTCAAATCTGCAAGCTCCTCCCTAGTTGGAACACTAGGATCTCTGAATTCTGGCTTTTCTTCATCTCCTGTGATGTATCCTATCAGATCTTTGCTCATAAGGTGAGCTTCCATCCTCATAGACCATGCAGGATAGTTCTCTCTATCCAACTTTTCAATTTGGAGACTATCTCCCATCTTTACTTCACCTGTAGCTTCAAATCTTTAACCTTTACAAATAACAAATGTACCTTTACTTCGAATGTTGCTCCTTCTGATCCTTTTGATGCTCTTTGTATGTCTTCCTTTGATCTTTCTTCAATCTTTACCCTTCTGCACCTTCAAGATGTAAAGTTTTGTACTTCTGCAATAGTCGGAGTCTTCTTCACTTCAATTTTGACACAACCTGCTCTGATACCACTGATGGAGAGTGTTAATCTCCAAAAGAACAAGTTAACCTTGAAGTTAGATCACTTCTATATCAAGGTTAACCTTAGACTCCACCAAACTTAGAGATCATCCACCAAATTATCAGAAATATTGAAAGTTCTGAAAAATCAACTTCTCAGGAAAGTCTGCTGCAAATTAGTCACTCATTGACTAATCAATTCTGTAAAGTTTTTGATAAAACTTTGCACAACACTTCGCCTTAAGGTTGCGCAACTTTGCCAAGTTAAATCTCTCAAAAAGATTAACCATACACTGAGAAATGTGTGAAATACTTTACCTATGTCTGAAAGTACTTCTCTGCAATGGCGACTTTGACACCTGCAACTTCTTAGTACTGGTTCTCCCAACTCTGAACCCGTTTGATCAAGATCTTCTAGCCATAGATGGCTTACCTTCCAACTTAGATTTTGAGCCCTCACTTGTGTAAAACTTTACACTGTGGACTGAGTAATGATCATTTCATTGAAGATGAAATGTGCGCCAGATTTCTCGACTGTTAGAACATTCTTACATATGAATGTTCCTAATCAAAATTCTCACAGCCTGATTACAATTAACCTCTCAAATTCTGGCCATAGATAGATTAGCTATGGACTTAGACACGTGCAAAAGGATTTCTCAAAAGATTAAACACAGAGGGAGCAGACAGCAAAATATCGGGCGCAAGTTTTCTCTATTACTCAGAAAAATTACATCTGAGTGAAGTTGATGAATTCAACTCACTTCTCATGTGTCTAATGACACTCTCTACTATTCCTTTCTCTCTTCCTATTCTCAAATCTTCTTCTGCTCTACTTGCCCGACATTTTCCAACATATTTATAGATGAATATATACAAGTGTATGACTAAAACAAAGGTATAAGTCAACTAATGTACATATGTGTACATGTCTTTGGATTTTCTGAATATGTCCTTCCTTCAACCATCTGAATTTGTTCTCTTCTTGACTTCTTGACTTCATCTCTCCATAATCCTTCAATTGATGATTGTCATGCACCAACAATATGGCCCAAACAGACATGCCAAATATAAGCCATAGGTTGTTGAGTAACAACTAACAATTGTTCTTTCTATGATACAAATAAAGGACAAAAAGAGCCAACTTTGCTTCCTTTTACAATAATGATATTGCCCTTTGGTATGCAAAAGGACTGAGCATAGAAGACCACCTTTTAACCAAGGTAATCAAGTGCTGGCATCAAACTACATGATAACTAAGGCACATGGCATACATTATGCATAGTAAATTTTGAACGATCAATAAACTGCACAATCACATCTCCAATCTTGACAACGTCACACTGGTAGGAGTCACCAAGTCTCACAGTACCAAAAGACTTTGCTGCATAAGTAGGGAACCATTCTCTATGTGGTATCACAAGGAAAGAAGCATCAAAATCTTGCAGCCATGTGTGGGAAAGAGAATCAACCATAAGGGCCTCAATAGGCACAAAACTATCAAGTATAAACACATCAACATCATTAGAAGTAACAATGTATTTATCAACCTTCATAGTCAAAGTAGATGGTGTAGGTAGTTGTTTAACATGCCTATCAACATTCTATCCTTTACCTTTAATATTCATTAATGCATAGCAGTCTTTATTCATGTGTCCTTTCTTATGGAAATAATGGCATTTGGTACCCCTCTTCCTTGATTTACTTCTACCCTTATTCTGTTGACCATTCTTTTCCTTGTTCCTGAAGTATTTCGATGACGTGCACCACACTGCACTCTCCTTCTCGAGAGCTCCACGACGATATGCTCGGAGTAGAAAACGGAGCTTCTTACGCCACACACAGTACTCCGCACAGATGTTGTGGAATACGCAGAAAACGCAGTACACAGGGAGCACGAAGACAGACTTCTTAGGTCTTACAAATGTGGTCGAACTTACAGTCTGTGAGTGACCAAGCCACTATATGTTTTTATTAAAGAACATATACAAAGAAGTGTCCGGTGGCCATTTGGCCTTTCACATGGACACTAACGGTAACAGTTCCTTCTCTTGCCACGTTGCCAATTCTTTCTTTGGTAAGAATCACAAACATTATATGCATCTCCGCTCTTAGTGCCAACCATAGATTTTCTACAAAACTCCTCACTCAAGAGTGCTCCAAATATGTCACCATAGACCAATTTACCACCACGTGCACTATTGCTAATAGCTGTGTAAAACATATCCCATGATGATGGCAAGGTGCATAACAACAAGAGTGCTTTCATTTCATTATCCATCTCTATTTTCTAAGCATGTAACTAAGAGAATATAGGATCAAACGCATTCAAATGAGCAGCAACACTATCTATGTACTTCATGAAAAGGTCATATAACTTTCTCATCAGATACACTTTATTTGATGTTTCTTTTTTATATGTGCTACATAACTTCTTCCAATGCTCCTATGCACTTTTAGATTCCAATATAATAAATTAAAAAGTATCTTCCAGGTGCAATCATCTTCATCCATGTTAGTAGCCTTCTTTGAGATTCAATTTACCAATTCCATTGCCTCCTATGAATCAACACATCTTTAGTTTGATTCTTCCATAGAGCAAAGTTTGTGCCATAAAATTTTTGGATCTCAAAATGGTCTTTGCCCTACAAGTTGTAGCTCCTCCTAGGAACACTGGCACTAGACCCTGATGCACTAGACGTGCCTGAGATCTTTGATGCCATGATGATAGAAACTGACTAGAATGATAATGGAGCTAGAAGAGTCCAAACACCACTAAGAATCTAAAAGGGATGACCAAGTGTCAGATTCTAGGAAAAACTCAATACAGTCTACCTAGAAAAATGGATTAATGAACAATAATGACCAACCTAAAGGATTATGTGAGAATATATGTGTTCATACCAATAAGTTTATCAAGGAGTAAATTGGTCACTATATAGTTGACAAAAAAAAATGTAAAATTTTTTAATAGAGTCTCCTCTACAAAGTAAGCATAGGGATATTGTGAAAAGCTCATGAAATTGCAAGTTTTGACATGTAAATTGCATAGTGAATCACTGACTCCACTGCATATAATGAGTTAACCGAAAGAAGCCAACTAGCCTTATCTAGCACCTATGAACAACTATCATACATCTCCTATGGCGAGGTTGGGTAAGTGTTCCACTACATCATCGAAGAGATCCGACATCTAGGTGTCTCCCAATCAAGAAAGTCTCACCACGACCCTCTTTATCAACATCAAAGGCTTTTGCAAATATGCAACTATTATATCGATGACCACATGGACATATAGAAGTAGTATCCACAAAAGTGTATGTGCTCAATATATACAATAAAATGGCACTCAAAGGCTGCATACACAGCCCAAAAACTAGCCAAAAACACCTCCAAGTGTTAGTCAAGTCTGTTCTTTAGACTCAAGAATCTAGATAAACTTGTAGTGACTACTCCCACCACAAGTAAAAACCTTTCAAAAAACTTATAGATTTACTAGTGTGGTTGAAAACAGGGCCCCAAAGGTGAATATTTGATCTCTAGAAGTACAAAGAGCTTCTTGATGTTCTTGAGCATGTGTAAAGAGAACTATGCACAAAAGTACTCCAAAATGGCTCCAAGAATCACCCCAAAAATTCTTCAAGATAGGCTTTGAAAGCAAAGAATGAAGCTTTGACGGCCCAAAACATGTTCAAGGTAATGTGAACTATTGATATATTTCAGTAATGATGTGTGTGAACACACTTAGGACTGCCATGCCACTTTTTTCTCTCTTTAAGAGGTTTTCGGCCCCCAACTTGTATGTATGCCTATAACCCTAATGGGTTACTTATCTTTGTACATTCACTTGGTAATACATTCAATATTGTGTGTCATGCTCCAAGCTTCTTCTTCTTTCTTGTGCTATTTGTGTGCTTTTGTATACCTGAAACTCCAGCAATTGGTGTCAGAGTAGGTTGCCAATTCATCTAGGGCATCGTCAACACCCCTCCACTCATAGTATCAGAATTGCATGCAATTTAGTGAGCATACTCAAGGTGATTAGGACTTCAAACCATCTTCATTCTATGGTGTTGAAATTTAGACATGAGCTCGTTTTGGCCTCCAAATGAACTATCATAGAGCCTATGCATGAAACTTTGTCTTTTTGTGCCAAACATATTGGTTCACCAATACAAGCTCCTCTAAGTCTTCTAGAGATTTAGCAGAACTAGATGGGGTAGTTATGTTCAAATTTCTTAGATACAATCATTTTTCTACATCAAGGTATTTTAGTCAATGGCCATGACTGAAAGCAATGATGTATTTTGTATGTTGGATGTAGAGGAGAAGTTGCTCAGGCACATGCATTGATAGCCTTGTCTATCAAATGTGCCATTATCCCTCATATTCGCCCTTGCAAAACATCAAAGGATGCTTGAGATACACTTAGCAGTTTGTACCAAGCAAGAAATGAGGCTCGTGTTGCTTACCTCCAAAAACAATTGGAGAGTGAGCATATGAATGAAGGAGATTCTATAGATAATTTTTTGACAAAGAACAAAGATCCGAAGGAGCAGTTAATTCATGGTGATGAAGTCTTGCCACATAGTTCACTTGTGTAGATTATGTTGAATGGTCTTCTAGATTCATATAAGAGTTTTGCTTCTACTCTTTGGTTGATGATGAAAGGCAATCAAATGCCTTAACATTTGAGGAGTTAGTATTTTCTTTGTTATAAGAAGATAAGTCCATACAGAACAGGTCCATGTGTACATTTTTCAAAATTCAAGGTCAAAAGTGAAGAAGTAAAGTAAAGTGCAAAAGCCTATGTGTGGCCCCCAAGTACATTTTTTTCTATAAATTCACTACAAGACAAAATAGGATATCGTTGAATCAGATATGAGAAGATATGAAAAATCTCAATGAGAGGATAGTAAAGCAAAGCATTTGTATGAAGTACAAAGGCTTGGAGAAATGTGTGTATCAAGGAGTGGGAAGTTGGGTTGCATAACCAAGGTCTAGATATACTAATCTCCACTAACATACACATGTGAATGCAAGTGAAGTCAAGTGCAATGGTGTATGCAAAAGAGTCAACAAGCAAGAAGAGTATGAGAATCCACCAAGAAAGAAGGGGAGATCTAGACACATTGACTTTAATACTCCAAATTACATAAGAATCTTCATATGATCCTTGTGCAGCCTTGAGGTACAATAGACCTTTGGTTGGAGTGATTAAAACTTTGATTAATCACTAAGATCAAAGACATGTCTGAAATGGATGTTCAAAAAAGGTGACTTTGACATTTTACAAAATGCTTTGAGACATAGCTTCCTTATCTTTGAGCTTAGATTTTGAATGCTTAAAAACTAAAAACTTTACACAAATCATTGAGATCTAAGTAAAACATTGATCGATGAGATGCACCATTTTTTAGTATGCACCTCGGAGAGCTGACATATAAATGTTCCTATGAACCATTCAAAAACTATGAAAGGAATTGGGCTATGGAACTTTAAACATAGCTTGATTGTCTCTTGAATTAGATCAATGTACAAGGATTTCTAATCCACATGATCATCCTAAGAGAAATGTGAAACAGAATGACATCTAAATCTATAGATTTCCGACGACACTTCTACTTCATCTATGATAATGAACTCTCTTAATTTTTACAACCATAATTGACTTAGATATCTATTGGATTTAGACGCCTGTGGAAGCACGCGAACAACACAACGAAGAAGAAGAAGAAGCTTGGAGCACAAACACACAATAGTGAATGTATTACTAGAGAAAAGGTCAGCAATGTTCTCCTGCGTGGGCACATATACCAAGCTGATCTCCCCAGCAGAGAACCTCTCCCTGACATAGTGATAATGCACCTTAATGTGCTTAGTGCGAGCATGGAACACAGGGTTCCTCACAACTTCCAATGCGCTCTGACTGTCAGTGAAGATGGTGGTGGCAGAAGACTGGCCAACACCCAAATCAGCCATAAGGCGTCTGAGCCATACACACTCAACAGTCGCTGTGAAAGCTGCCCTATACTCAGCCTCACAACTGGAAGTGGCCACACTAGGTTGCTTCTTGCTCAACCAAGATATACATGAGCTACCAAGCATGAAGCAAAAAACACTGGTGGACACATGAGTGTCATAGCAACCAGCCCAATCTGAGTTAGAAAAAGCATGCAAATCTGGCGGTAGTGATGATACCTTGATACAGAAAATTGACTGTATCTCAAAAAGTTGAACAGAACTACCCAGACGAGTTCTGCTAGACCTATAGCAGACTTTGAGACGCTTAAACTGGCGAACAGAAATTTTACTGGTATATACCTTTGGCACAAAAAGACAAAATAGCCTGCACAAGTGCTACGATAGTGCGTTCGGAGGCCGAAACGAGCTCAGATCGTGATTTCGGCACGACAGAGCGAAGACATTTTGATCTCGGAAACATGCTGAGTATGCTCACCAAAATTCGTGCGATTCTGAGACTGCAAATGGAGGAGTGTCGACGGCGCCCTAGATGAAGCGACGACCCGCTCTGATACCAATTGTTGGAGTTAGACGTCTGCGGAAGCATGCGAACAACACAAGGAAGAAGAAGAAGAAGCTTGGAGCACAAACACACAATACTGAATGTATTACTAGAGAATGTACAAAGATAAGTAGCCCATTGGGGCAATAGGCGTATATACAAGCCGGGGGAAAAAAACCTCCTAAAGAGGGAAAAAAGTGCCCCGACGGTCCTAGTGTGTTCACACACATCACTACCTAAATATATCAACAATATCCATGAATTCATAAGTGGATCATGAACAATACATTGTTATCTTTTGGGAAAGATGGATGGACACTCCAAAAAATGAGTTGTTACTACTAATCCCTATTTTGTACTAGCCCTCTTTAGCTTCAGAGTTAAATTGTAGGCCCTCTTAGCTTTCTAATGACACTAAACAAGTGCCTATGTACTTTGGAAATGATGTGTGTAATTTTTGATACAAAACAGACTACTCCCAAGTTCATAATCTAATGAAAACCTTCTATTTCGGTACACACACCTGTTTCTTGTTAAGTTCAATGCTTCCAGTACAATAGGAATTAGAAACATTCCTTTTTTAGATATCAAATTAGCTTAATAGGCTAATGATTCCAATTGGAATCACTTAAAATGATGGACTATACACAGAGCAATCAATTTCGCAAGTATAGCATTACCCTCAATTTTTTAGGATCTCTATAGAGAATGACCAGTGACCACTTCGATGCACTTTTCTTCTAATCCACTCAATGGATTATCTTATACATTTGCAGCATGAAGAAGACTTAGAGCTGATTCCAATAAGCTATAGAACATTAAAAATGGTGGAGAAATGACTGAGAACGAGCAATACAAAATGACTGTTCTAAGTGACAATGACAGAGAGATGAACAGAAGTAAGTAATGATCTATTCTATTATAAGACAATGTTGTACATAATCATTGGCATGATAATAAATTCCCAATGATACATAGAGGTGTAGGCTATGTAGTGAGACTCACTCTCTTACAATATTATCAGCTAATGCCTTAGAGTTGGAGTCCCCTGAACCGTGAGTTTTACATTCATCTTTTATAGATGTTTCATTCAAATTTTGAATTTGAATTCAACTTTGGCTCTCACTAAAAGTGATCCTCTAATCTAGGAGATATTCTCTCCAAATAAAGTCGTGTCTTTTTCTTCTAACTAACTCTAGGAGTTTAGTGGTAGTTACAAATATTCCTCCAAGTCAATTTGACTTTTACAAATAGTAAAATATAGAGAGACTCATAGCAATGGTTCCCATGGAGCTTCAATTATTCCTCAAAAGATCTTCTCATGCCTAACCAAGTGTGTAGGCTTGGCATTTGCACCAACAACTCCCCCTCAATCCAAACATCTTGGCTTGATCTTCTTCATCAATCTTCTTGTACGTCCTACAATCCAATCATAGCTTTAAACTTGCAAATTTTAGTACCATCAAGTGCTTTGGTTAATAAGTCTGCACATTGCATATTAGTTGATACATATGCCAACTGAATTTCCTTGCTCAATAGCTTCTCTCTTACATAATGATAGTTGACCTCAATATGCTTGGTCCTAGCATGATAAATAGGATTTGCTGCAAGATGTAGTGAGCTTGTATTATCTCCAAAAATCATTGGAGACCTAGTATGCAAACCCAAATCTGTATATAGCAATCTGATCCATATGGCCTCTTGAGTAGCATTGGCCAATCCTCTTTATTCTGCCTCTGTTGAACACAAAACAACTGTAGGTTGCTTCTTGGAAGACCATGATATAGGCTTGTCACCTAGGATAGATAACCTGAGTTACTCCTTCTATCATCTTTGCAACCTGCCCAATCTGCATTTGAGTATCTCTTGATGTCTAAATCTGAAGTATAAGGAAAATATAAACCTTGATTTTGAGTCCCCTTAAGGTACTTCAAAATCCTCTTGACAGCTTCCAAATGATGTGCCCTAGGTTTGTGCATAAATTGGCTTAAGACACTTACTCCATAAGCAATATCAATCCTTGTCAATGTAGCATAGTTCAAGCTTCTCACTATGCTTTGATATCCTGCAATATTATCAAGTACATCACCTTCATAACCACTTAATTTTTGGTTTACCTCCATTGGACTGCTTGCTATTTTTGCATCTTGTAAATGAAACTTCTTTAACATGTCTTGTATATACTTTCTCTGAGTAATATAAATTCCAGAGTTAGTATAGACTAACTCAAGTCTAAGAAAATGCTTAAGAGATACAAGCTCACTGATTTTGAACTCCTGCATCATTTGATTCTTAATCTACTTGATGCCATTAGCATCATTACCTATAAATATGATATCATCAACATACACACATAGGTATATCACCTCTGAATTACTTCTCTTAATGAATAGAGAAGTATATGCTTTACTCATGATGAATCCTTGATCCTGAAGGTATGTAGTCAACCTATGGTTCCATGCCCTAGGTGCCTGCTTCAATCCATAAAGAGCTTTGTTCAGTTTACACACATATGTTACCTTGCTTAGGTCCTCATAACCAAGAGGTTGAGACATGTACACCTCCTCTAAAATCTAGCTATTAAGAAATGCATTTTTTACATCCGATTGGTACATGTTCCAATTCTTAGATGCAACCACACTTACCAATACCTTGATGGTTGGCATTTTGGCCACAGGTGAGAAGGTTTCTTCATAATCAACTCCTTGGGTTTGTGCAAAACCCTTAGCCACAAGTCTAGCTTTGTACTTGCTTATTGACCCATCAAAATTTCTTTTGATCTTGTAGATCCATCTAAAACCAACTACCTTCATAGACTCCTTCTTTGGTACTAGCTTCCAAGTATCATTCTCCTTGAGTGCTTCAATTTCTTCATCCATAGCTTCCTTCCATTGTGCCTTGGTCTTTGCGTCTTCATATGATGATGGCTCTTCAAGTGAAAAATCTTTTGCAAGATAAATAGAATGTTTAGTAACTAAAGAGGTGTCATACCCATATCTGATTGGCTTCTTGATTTCCCTTTGTGATCTTATGATTGCTTGGTTGGATGATTCAGGTATATCCTCCAACTTCTTCATCTTGACTTCGCCTTTGGATTTCCATGCCTTGAATTCTTCTAGGTTGATGATGTCCTCATCATTTGATTTGATGTCTTCAATCTGGTTTGGCTCCTCCTTGGTGAGGTTTGGGAATTCCTCTTCCAAGTCATAAGGTAGCGTTACTTTTTTGCATTCACTTTCAAACCAAGAATCATTCTCATCAAAGAGAACATTTCTATTGACCATAAATCCCTTGTTGGAAGGGTTGTAAAACCTGTATCCTTTCTGATTCAAGTCATACCCTATGAAGATGCACTTCTTTGCCTTAGGGTCTAGTTTACCTTTGATTTGAGATGGTATATGCACATAAGCAACACATCCAAAGATCCTGCAATGATTAAGTGAAGGTCTTCTAGCATGCCATGCTTCATATGGGTTCATCCCATGAAGAGATTTTGATGGCAACCTATTAAGAAGATAAGTGCCAGTAGATACACTCTTTGCCCACAAACAATTAGGTAATTTTCTCTCATTTAGCATTGACCTAGCTGTTTCAACAATTAGTCTATTTCTCCTCTCTATCACCCCATTTTGCTTAGGGGTATACCTTGTTGTAATTTCTCTTTTGATTCCTCTATCCTGCAAGAATGCATCAAACTCATTTGAGAAGTACTCACCTCCTCCATGTGACCTTAGTCTCTTTAGACTTTTTCCTGTTTGGTTCTCAACAAGTGCAAGATACTTTTTAAAGCAACTGAATACTTCATCTTTGTGTTTCATAAAATATAAAATAGTCCACCTACTGAAATCATCAATGAAAGATACATAATAACTTGATCTAGAAATTGAGGGATCCTTACTTGGTCCCCAACATCTGTATGGACAAGCTCTAGGTAATCTTCATGCATGTAGCCTTTCTTTGAGAAGGGTAACCTATGAGATTTTCCAAACTCACAAGCACCACATTTGTAGATCATATGTTGCTTGGATACATTAGGTATCCCAAGCACACATTGATCTCTACATATTTGCTTTAAAGTTCTCTCACCAATATGCCCTAATCTCTTATGCCAAATTTCAAGCTCTGACAATGTTTGATCTTTGTAGCTATAAAGTGCAATATTCCTTGTATTTTCAAGTTCAAAAGTAAATAATCTACCTGTCTTTTCGCCTTTGGCAATTCTCTTGAATTCATGTTGGGGATCCTCCACAAATGCTCCATATTTGTTGAACCTAACCTGCAAACCCTTTTCCACAATCTGTCCAACACTCATCAAATTCTTGGTAATTGTAGGTACATATAGAACTCTACTCAATAAATTTCTATTTCCATCAGAAGTTTTGACATTTCCTACCTTGACCACTAAGTGCTTGGTGTCATCACCTGTTTGTACCTAATGTTTACCCTTAGGTTCCTCAGAGTCAAAGAGAGAGCCACATTGCCTGCCACATGGTTTGAGCAACTTGAGTCAATGTAGAAGAGATGGTCATCATTTATACCTAGCTTTGAAGTCATATTCATAATCAAAAGAGAATCCTCTTGCTCCTCTATATAGTTGTTGTAATCTTTCCTTGATTTGTAGCCTCCTTGGTAGTTGTTATTGTAGTTGTTGTTGTAGTTGTTATTGTAGCCTTGATGATGGTTGAATCTTCCTCTTGATTGCGTATATCCACCTCTTTGGGAACCTCTACCTCTCTGATTCTTGAAATTCCTATAACACTCATCTGTAGTATGATTTGATAAACCACAAATATTACATGGTGAGGAGTTCTAAGGTCTCCCTCTACCTTGCTTACCTCCTCTGCCCCTTCCTCTTGAGTTTCTACCTCTCCCTGCATTGTTGGCTTGAGAGGTGGCTCCTTCATCCTCAATCTTCTTTCTTTTCCCTTTCTCTTTAGACTTGCTTTTATCTGTGTATAGGGCAGAAGAGCTATTACCTCTTGATGAATCTCCATTTTTGCTGAGCTTGAATTCATGGGTAAAGAGGTACCCCATGAGTGTGGTAAGATCTGGAATCTGCATGTCCATGTACAAGTCCATGGAAGTTGTGAAGCTCTCCAATTTTTCATCTGCTTTAATGCCATTGATTATTTGTGTCACAATCTGCTCCTCTTCAATCTCTTCTCCTATGCTTGCCAGTTGGTCAGAAACATCCTTGACTTTGGTCGCATACTCTGAGATGCCTTGCTTGGGTCTCTTTCTTTGAGTGGTAAACTCAATCCACAATTGGTTTTTCCTAACCCTTGTATTGGAAGAAAAATATGAAGACAATGTTTCACAAGTCTCTTGGGATGTCTTACAGTTCCTAATGTGTGGAAGCACAAAATTAGAGATTGAGTTAAGTAAGTATGACCTTACTAATGCATCCTTGGCACACCATGAGTTGAGTCTATCATGCTCCTCTCTTGTAGGTTGTCCTTTGCTTCTGAAAATGGGCATCTCCTCATGTCCTGAGATGTATCCATAGAGCCTCCTTCCTTGCAAGTATGTATTCATCCTCAAGGACCATGCTTGATAGTTGTTCCTATCCAATTTATCAATGAAAGAGGGAAAACCATCTCTCATTTTACCTTAGCTTTGCTCTGATACCACTTTTGGGAAAGATGGATGGACACTCCAGAAAATGAGTTGGTACTGCTAATCTTGGCTTTGTAACAGCTCGTTTTAGCTTCAGAGTTGAGTTGTAGGTCCTCTTACCTTTCCAATGACACTAAACAAGTGCCTATGTACTTTGGAAATGATGTGAGTAATGTTTGATACAAAACAGACTACTCCCAAGTTCACAATCTAACGAAAACCTTCTATTTTGGTACACACACCTATTGCTTGTTAAGCTCAGTGCTTCCTGTAGAGTAGGAATTAGAAAAATTCCTTTTGTAGATATCAAATTAGCTTAATAGGCTAATGATCCCAAGTGGAATCACGTAAAATGATTGACTATACACAGAGCAATCAATTTAGCAAGTATAGCATTACCCTTGATTTTTTAGGACCTCTACAGAGAATGATTAGTGACCACTTCGACACACTTTTCTCCCAATCCACTGAATGGATTATCTTCAAACTGTCAGCATGTAGAGGACTTATAGCTGATTCCAACAAGCTATAGAACATTGAAAATGGTGGAGAAATGACTGAGATATGAGCAATACACAATGACTATTCTAAGTGACAATGAGAGAGAGATGAACAGAAGTAAGTAATGGTCTATTGTATTATAAGACAATGTTGTACATAGTCATTGGCATCATCATATTCCCAATGATAGGTAGAGGTGTAGGCTATGTAGTGAGCCTCACTCTTGTACAATATGATCAGCTAATGCCTCGGAGTTGGAGTTCCCTCAACCGTGAGTTTTAAATTCATCTTTTATAGATGTTTCATTCAAATTTTGAATTTGAATTCAACTTTGGTTCTCACTAAAAGTGATCCTCTAATCTAGGAGATATTCTCTCCAACTAAAGTCGTGTCTTTTCCTTCTAACTAACTCCAGGAGTTTAGTGGTAGTTACAAGTATTTGTCCAAGTCAATTTGACTTTCACAAATGGTAAAAGATAGAGAGACTCATAGCAATGGTTCCCATGGAACTTCAATTATTCCTCATAAGATCTTCTCATGCCTAGCCAAGTGTGTAGGCTTGGAATTTGGACCAATATTATTCACTTGATTTATTAGTAATTTGACTATAATACACTAACTAGGATCCTCTTGAAGTGAATATATGCTCTTCATGTCTCACACTTTCTATCCATTGCTTTCTTCATTATTTTTTATCTTTGTCTACACCAATCTTTTCTTTATCTTTGATCATGTTCTTGCTTAACTTCATTATCCTTCATAAGAAAAAAGTTTGTGAATTGTCTACACCAATAGTTCCCCCTCAATCATTTATTGTGATTATGCTCTTCTTCTTTATTCCTGCCATCTCTTTAAATCTCTATAACTTAGGTCCATCTAGACTCTTAGTTCACATATCTGCCACCTGTTCTTTTGTTGGAGTATATATGACTTCAATTTCTTTATCAAGTACCTTTTCCCTTAGGAAATGATATTGGATCTCAATATGTTTAGTCCTGGCATGAAGAATAGGGTTAGCTGCCAAATAAAGTGAACTCATGTTATCACCATGAATAATTGGAATCCCTTGCTCAATTCTAAGACTCTTCAACAAATTATTTATCCATATGACTTACTTTTCTAACATTCCTTTATACTTAGCTTTTATAGATGACAAAGAAACTGTGTGTTGCTTCTTTGAATATCATGATACAAGCTTATCTCCAATGTAACATAAGTATCCATGAGTAGATCTTCTATCATTTGTACTACCTGCCCAATTCGCATCACTAAATACTTTGATTCTAGTGTGTTAGAAGTGAAACCATAGTCTAAAACTTCACGAGAAGTTTCTTTGATGTATCTTAGCACTCTTTGTGCTGCAATCCAATGAGTTTTCTTTGGACAATGCATAAATTGTGACAAAACACGAAGTACATATGAAAGATCTGGTCTTGTCAAGGTAGCATAAATTAGAATACCTACTAAACTTTGATACATCTTCATATCTTTGAACTCTTCACCTCCATACCCACTTAGCTTATGATTTACCTCCAATGGGGTTGTTGAGATCCTGCAATTTTCCATATTGAACTTTAACAAGAGATTCTTTAAATACCTTTCTTGTGTAACATACACTCCATGCTGAGTGTAGATGATCTCCATGCCTAGGAAATATGATAAATTTCCCAAGTCACTTATCTTGAACTCCTTCTCCATTTGCTTCTTAAGATTTTTGAATTCCTTTGGTGTCTGTTCCTATAAGTATAATGCCATCAACATAAATACAAATGTATATGTACCTACCTTCACTTGCTTTCACTAGCAAGCCACTATCTGCCTTTGATTCTTGATATCCAAGTTCATTTAAGAACTTTGCAAGTCTATAGTTCTAAGTCTTTGGGGCCTACTTCAAACCATACAAAGCTCTTTTGAGCTTACACACACAATCTGGTTCATTTTGATCTTATAAGCCTTTTGGTTGCTCCATATATACTTCATCTGCAATGTGTCCATACAAAAAAAGCATTTTTAACATCCAAGTGTGACAGCTTCCATCCTTTGCAAGCTGCAATAGCTATGGATGTTCTAATACTAGACAATTTAGCCACTTGACTATAGGTTTCATCATAATCCACACCTTGTGTCTGAGCATATCCTTTGACCATTAGTCTAGCATTATATCTAGACACCTTTCCATTTGCAAATCTTTTTTATTTATACACCCATTTACATCTAGTTACCCTCTGATTCATTGGTCTAGGTACCAAGTCCCCTGTATCATTCTCAAGTGGAGCCTCATGCTCTTCCTTCATTTCTTTTTCCTAATTCTCTTTACCTTTAGCTTTTGCATATGTTGATGGATCTTCGTCTGTCTTCAATATGTATGCATAATCCTTAGCTGTGATGTAAGAAGTATCATAGCTATACCTTATAGGTTTCTTTCTATCTCTTGAAGAACTTCTTATCTCTGCACTCCTTAAAGTCTCTACCTCATCAAGCTCTAGATCAAATCTTGTTCTATCTTCATCTTCAATCTGCATTTCATTACTATATCTATCATCATCTCTTTCATCTTCATATACCTGTATCTTATATTTTCCTCTCCTTCTCTTCATGGTCTCTTTAGAATCTGCATGAGTGTTAGTTGATCCTGTATATCATGTATTTTGATAATCAAATGTCACATCTTTTGAAACAAGAAATTTCTTTGTGGATGGACTCCACAACTTGTAACCCATTTGTTTATCATCATACCCTATGAAGACATACTTCTCTACCTTGGGCTCTAACTTATGACACTCTTTGGTCTTCATTTGGTGCTTCATGTGTAGCATTCATAATCAGAGTTGAATCCTCCTCTTGATCTGATGCATAGTTGTATTACATGTTATTGTAGGATTGACTTTGGAAGTTTCTTCCACCTCCTCAACCATATGAGTTACTACCACCTTTACCTCTAAAACTACCTCTTTGGTTTCTTCCTCATCTACCTCTTTGATTGTAGTTCTGATGGTAATTGTGTTGTTTTGATTATTATGCCAACATTCATTGGCCAAATGATTTGTTTTGCCACAAATCCAACAAGCTCTACCATTGTCTTTATTCTTTCCAGCTCCTCCTCTACTTTTGTCATTTCCTTTACATCTAGTAAAGTTAGCTTGATCCGAGGTTCCTTGTTCTTCATTTGATTGTTGCTTACCCTTAGCATTCTTCTTCTTGTCCTTTAAGTACATAGCTTGTTCTGCACTTTTCTCATTCTCACCTTTAATATCTTGTTCAAATGTTAGCATATGTCCTAACAATTGATTTAGATAAGGAGTGAAATGATGTAACGATAATTCGGTTGATAATATGGAAGGCTTCCACCTTTCATCTCCTCTTAGCCCTATAAGGATTTGTCTTACCAATTTATACTCTTCAATGTCTTCATCAACCACACCTAAGCAATCTACAATATCTTTCATCTTTGTTACATAATAAAAAATTGATTGTGAGGCTTTCTTCTTGAAGTTGTGAATTTTTCCCATAGTGAGGCCTTCCTTGACTTGGTTGTATTTTGGAAATGTTCCTCCAAGGCATTCCATGTATCCGTTGCACTTTCTAGCCCTCTGATGTGTGGCAAGAGATAGTCATTGATTGCCATGTAGACAATGCTCTTTGCTTGAGAATCTTTCTTCATCCAAGCCTTTAAATTTGCAAGCTCTTCCCTATTTGGAAGGTCAGAATATTTAAACTTTGGATTTTCTTCCTCTCCTATGATGCATCCCATCATATCTTTGCCCAGAAGATGAGCTTCCATTCTCATAGACCATGCTGGATAGTTTTCTCTATCAAGCTTCTCTATTTGGATGGTTTCTCCCATCCTTCTATTACCTATGTTAGGAAATAAGTCTTCAATAGTTAGAGAATATACCTTTTGAGTTAATTCTTTGCTTCTTTTGATCCTTTTGGATGGCCTTTATATCACTCTAAAGTTTGTTTGCAAAAAGTTAGCCTTCCAATACTTTCTTGAACTCCAATTTGGAAATCTGCAATAGTCACGACTTTCTTCTTCACTCTTTTGACTTGATCTTTTTCTCTAGCTCTGAGATCACTTATGGAGATATTCAAAATCCCCAATGTCAATTATACCTTGGCTTTAGAACACCTCTATGTCAAGTATAAACAAGAATTTACCTCAATCACTTCCAATCTTTCAAGTTCAAGACTCAAAGATACTTCCTTCTTCAAATTTTGCACTAATTCTGTTCTTCTTTGACATTTTGCCTCAAGATTCAAGTTCATTACCTGTAAATGTCATTGATTTTAATACTCCAAATTACATAAGAATCCTCATATGATCCTTGCATAACCTTGCCGTACAATAGGCCTTTGATTAGAATGATTTAAACTCTAATTAATCATTGAGATCAAAGATATGTCTAAAACTAATGTTTAGAAAAGGCGACTTTGACATAGGTGATAACTTCAAAACGTTGATTTCTCTCAAACTAAAACCTGTTTTACAAAATGATTTTAGCCATAGCTTCCTTATCTCTCAAACTACTTTTTGAATGTTTAAACACTAAACACTTTAAACAAATCACTGAGATCTACGCAAAACATTGATCGACGAGATGTGCCATTTTTGACTCTGCACTTTAGAGAGTTGACATATAAATATCCTATGAACCATTCACACACTATGAAAGGAATGTTCATAGTTGGAGCATCAGGATGAAGCTCAAATTTGGAGGGGTGGATGTCTTGAAGATTTTATCCCCATGTGTTTCTACCTAATGATGCCAAAAACTAGAACTCAATTCACATAGTGATGCATGTGAACGTACTAATAAGCAAAGGAGTGATTGATGGCTATTCAAAAGATGAAGAGAAGGATATCATGGAGAAAGTCGTGTAGGAGAAAACGTGAAAGACAACATCGAGTCTTCTAGCTACAACTTTTGTCGAAGAATTCCTATTGCGTAGGAGAAGAGGAGAATCTAGCTGTGATACTTTTCCTCTTCCTAGAACAATAATATATCAAAAAGCATTGTACACACATAGTTCTATTTTTCTTACATCTTTCCATAGTGGATTGAGTGCTCTTTTACAGCATTCCAAATCCTTGTTGTATTAAGCGGAGATATCTAGAGGATGCTGCCGGTCAATAAACAAAGAAAGTGCAAGTTTTTTTTTGTCGGTGGAAAACCAATAGTTGCATGTTATCTATTAAAAAAGAATAAGTTGTGTGTTTTTGTTGAAGACACCCATGGTTTGGGATAAAGAAGTCACATGCAGCCGTATGAAAAAAATGTGGTTGGAGTTGGCGTGAGTGGAAGGGAATGCTACCTCTAACATGGGCGAAAACCTCTCGAGGAAGAAACGCTTGGACTCATGCAGGCAGAGAATAGAGGAGGGGAGAAGATAAAAAAAGATCTAAAGAGGAGCATCTGACAAAGGAGAGCATAGAAGAATTGCCATCGAAGAAGAAGGGACAAAAGAAGATTACAGAGATAGAGAAGTCCAACTGTGAGCATGGCTATCAAATGTGTCACACAAATGGGCGCATGTCTAGAAGAAGAGGGGAAAAGCCTGCCCCACAAATCTTGAAGCTGCAACTCTCTCAATGCGATAACAGAAACTTATATGTTTGTTCACAACAACCTGTAGAAGATCATGAGCAAGAGAACTGCTAAAAATGCAATGCATCCTTCTTCTTCATGCAAAGAAGAATGCCTGTATTATTGTTATTCCTGTTATCATATATTGTTTCTCTTCAAGTAGCATTAAATTAAGCCAATCAAGTTCTTGTTTCTATCACATTGACCCACATGCCCTGATCTTCAAAGAAGCACTTACCTTTGTGTGTGTACAAAAATGGAAGTCTGTGCGATCATAGATGCTCCTAACTTGTTTTCATGGGTTTGCATTCAGACGTCTGTGAAATCGTAATAGCGAATATCTAAGCTTCAGAGCGTTTGTGTTCTTATAAGAAGCCATGCACGAATCAATACGTGTGCATATGTCTCTGCACTTGTGTTTATGGTTTATATTCATGTGTGCTTAATTACAAGCAGTACAAATGTGTCTAATCGTGTGCGTGCATGCAAGTGTTTTTTTTTTTAAATGGAGGTTCGGCCGAGGCCTACTTCTCCTAGTTTTAACTTTGAAATTGCAACTATACAAGGAAGGGCATAGTACCCATGGGACCCCCTTATCCCACAAGAACAGGGGTTGACATAGCTAGGTTTAGAACTCGAGGAAAAAGCGACTCCATTTCCGAGTTCTCCTTGACCACATTGTAAGAGAGTAATGCTTACATCATAGCCTATAATACTCATTATCATTAAGCCTTGATTATCATGCCTATGATCTTGTACAACATTGTGTTCTAATACAATAGATCAATACTTCTCATCTATGGTCTCTCTATCATAGTTACTCAGATCAATCATTTTGTACTGCTCATATCTTAGTCATTTCTTCACCACTTTCAATGTTCTATAGCTTGTTGAGATCAAATCCACGTTCTCTACATGCTCACAAATTTTGAAGATAATCCATTCATCCAATCTGGAGAAAAGCGCATCAAAGTACACACTAGTCAAACTCTACAGAGGTCCTAAAAAATCGGGGGTAATGATTTGATTGCTAAATTGATTGCTCTATGTATAGTGCATCATTTTATGTGATTCCACTTCGAATCATTAGCTCATTTAGCTAATTTGATACCTCCAAAAGGAATTTTTCTAATTCCTACTCGTCTGGAAGCACTGAGCATAACATGTAGCAAGTGTGTGATAAAAAATAAAAGGTTTTCATTGATCCTTCAACTTGGAAGTAGTCTGTTTTGGTTCAATCATTTCTCACATCATTTCCAAAGTACATAGGCACTTGTATAGTGTCATTGGAAAGCTAAGAGGGCCTACAACTCAACTCTGAAGCAAGAAGGGGCTGGTACAAAGCAACAATTGGCAGTACCTACTCATTTCTTGAAGTGTCCATCCATCTTTCCCAACAGTGGTGTCATAGCAAAGCTAAGGTAAAATGGGAGATGGTTTTCCTTCTTTCATTGATAAATTGGACAGGAACAACTATCAAGCATGGTCCTTGAGGATGAAGACATACCTGCAAGGAAGGAGCCTCTACGGATACATATCAGGAGATGAGGAGATGCCCATATTTAGAAGTAAAGGACAACCTACAAGAGAGGAGCATGAA
Organism: Ceratopteris richardii; assembly: GCA_020310875.1. NCBI lineage: Eukaryota > Viridiplantae > Streptophyta > Polypodiopsida > Polypodiales > Pteridaceae > Ceratopteris > Ceratopteris richardii. Next base: position 132,148,540 of record CM035430.1, on the reverse strand, counting down.
AGACTCAACACATGGTGTGCCAAGCATGCATTAGCAAGGTCTTACTTACATAACTCAATTTCTGATTTTCATCTTCCACACATTAGGAATTGTAAGACATCCCAAGAGACTTGGGAAACATTGTCTTCATATTTCTCTTCCAACACAAGGGCTAGGAAGAACCAATTGTGGATTGAGTTTACCACTCAAAGAAAGCAACCCAAGCAAGGCATCTGAGAGTATGTGACCAAAGTCAAAGATGTAGCTGATCAATTGGCAAGTATAGGAGAAGAAATTGAAGAGGAGCAGATTGTAAGACAAGTAATCAATGGTATTAAAGGTGATGATAAATGGGAGAGCTTCACAACTGCCATGGACTTGTACATGGACATGCAGATTCCATACCTTAGCACTCTCATGGGGCAACTCTTTACCCATGAAGCCAAGCTCAAAAAGAATGGAGATTCATCAAGAGGTAATAGCTCTTTTGCCCTATACATTGATAAAACTAAGTCCAAAGAGAAAGGGAAGAACAAGAAGGTTGAGGATGAAGGAGCTACCTCCCAACCCAACTATGCAGGGAGAGGTAGAACCTCAAGAGGAAGGGGCAGAGGAGGTAAGCAAGATAGGGGGAGACCTTATAACTCCTCACCATGTAATATTTGTGGATTATCAAATCATACTACAGATGAGTGTTATAAGAACTTCAAGAATCAGAGAGGCAGAGGATATCAAAGAGGTGGATATACACAAGCACAATCAAGAGGAAGATTCAATCACCATCAAGGATACAATAACAACTACAATAGAAACTACCAAGGAGGCTAAAAATCAAGGAAAGATTACAACAAGTATAGAGGGGAGCAAGAGGATTATCTTCTGATTATGAATATGACTTCAAAACCACGTATAAATGATGACCATCTCTTCTACATTGACTCAAGATGCTCAAACCATGTTGCAGGCAATGTAGCTCTTCTCTCTAACCTTGAGGAACCAAAGGATAAGCATCAGTTACAAATAGGTGATGACACCAAGCACTCAGTGATTAAATTAGGAAATGTTAAGACCGCTGATGGAAATAGAAATTTGTTGAGAAAGGTTCTATATGTACCTACAATTACCAAGAATTTGATGAGTGCTGGATAGATTGTGGAAAAGGGTTTGCAGGTCAGGTTCAATCAATATGGAGCATTTGTGGAGGATCCCCAACATGGATTCAAAAGAATTGCCAAAGGAGAAAAGACAGGTAGATTATTCAATTTTGAACTTGAAGATACAAGGAATATTGCACTTTATAGCTACAAAGACCAAACACTATGAGAGCTTGAAATTTGGCATAAGAGATAGGGCATATTGGTGAGAGAACTTTAAAGCAAATATGTAGAGATCAATGTGTGCTTGGGATACCTAATGTATCCAAGCAACACATTATTTATAAATGTGGTGCTTGTCAGTTTGGAAAATCTCACAAGCTACCATTCACAAGGAAAGGCTACATGCATGAGGACTACCTAGAGCTTGTCCATATAGATGTATGGCGACCAAGTAAGGATCCCTCAATTTCTGGATCAAGGTATTATGTATCTTTCATTGATGACTTCAGTAGGTGGACTATCTTATATTTTATGAAGCACAAAGATGAAGTATTAAGTTGCTCTAAAAAGTATCTTGCACTTGTTGAGAACCAAACAGGAAGAAGTCTAAAGAGACCAAGGTCATATGGAGGAGGTGAGTACTTCTCAAATGAGTTTCATGCATTCTTGCAAGACAAAGGAATCAAGAGAGAAATTACAACAAGGTATACCCCTGAGCAAAATGGGGTGGTAGAGAGGAGAAATAGGCTAATTGTTGAAACAACTAGGTCAATGTTAAATGAGAAAAAAATACCTAAGTACTTGTGGGCAGAGAGTGTATCTACTACTTCTTATCTTGTAAATAGGTTGCCATCCAAATCTCTTGATGGGATGACCCCATATGAAGCATGGCATGGTAGGAGACCTTCACTTGATCATTGTAGGATCTTTGGATGTGTTGCTTATGTGCATATCCCTTCTCAAATAAGAGGTAAGCTAGACCCTAAGGCAGAGAAGTGCATCTTCATAGGGTATGAATTGAATCAGAAAGGATACAGGTTCTACAATCCTTCAAAAAAAGGATTCATGGTCAGTAGAGATGTTGTCTTTGATGAGAATGACTTGTTAGATGGCCGCCGAACAAGGACAAATGAACTAGGACAGGTGTCTTAAATGTAAAAATGTTAGACGGCCACCGAACAAGGACAAAAGTACTAGGACAGGTAGCTTAAATGAAAAAGAATCTTTCAGGAAACGCGCAGGTAACTGCAGAAGTGCGCACTCTTGTAAAAAATCCTCTATTTAAGGCAATGAGAAAAGAGTGGCAGCAGCAACCCCGTTTGCGGGAATTGCAGTGTAACATTTGAGTGAGCCGCGTTTTGGAGAGTGTTGTAAACGTGTTGTGTGAGTGTGTATGTTGTTGAGAGACAAGTCCTGCTTCGTTCTGTTCTGTTCTATATTCCGGCTAGTCGATTCTGAAACATACGACTGGAACACGAAAAGTACTAAAGACAACCCTAGGAGAAGAAGGTATAACAGTGGTCAAGCAAGTTAAGGACGTTAGAGTTAATTCCGGTCATATTCCGGTGGAACGATCAACGCCTTTGGTACATTCTGGTGTCACTTCGACCCAACCTATCAAAAATAGAGTAATTCCAGAATCTACCAAGACGCCGCTGGAAACCAGTTTAACAATCTTGGATAAAGATTCAGAGTTATCCACGATTAGAAATACTCTAGGAAAAGAAATCGGTAAAAGCGGAAAAACACTGCAGTCTGGTACACTTTCAGTTCATTCTGGTGATATTCCGGTGATAGAAACACCAACTGGCGGCCAAGGATTAGCATTTTTTGCGGAATCCTCAGCCCGACCCGCGTGCTTGGAAGAAAGATTTCGGATATTGGACATCAAGAAGGAAGGAAAGCTGTTCGAAGCAGAGATCTGAAGTATCCTACGCAAAAACAGCACACCGGAAAGTACGCCATCGGGCGATCCAAGTTTTGATAGTTCAACCAATCGACCTCAAGAGACAGAAGAAGAACCGGATACACTCACGATGAACGGACAACAACAGCAACAACAGTTATGTCAACCAAGGCCGCCCCCAACAGGAGTAACATACACGAAATTTGGTGGATTCCCAAGAGATGACCTGGATGCTCACGTACGCACTTTCGAGATCAGTTATGCAGTCCTTAACCATCCACCGGATCAGGCATACAAGGCCATTGTTTTTCAATCTACACTGGTCAATGAAGCGGCTAGATGGCTTACGGAATACGACATTAATCATTTCGGTACCTATGATGCAGTACGAGATGCTTTTTTGCAACAATTCAAGTTAAAGAAGAATCCCGCCGAAATCTTTGATTATTTACAGAACAACCGACAGAAGGCGAATCAGACTGTCCAGGAATATGCTACACTTTTTAGAACACACTTGTGACAGATACCACAAGCCCATGTTAACTTACCGGATGATGTCATCACGCAGTGGTTTATCAATGGTTTAAACCCGCAATTGAAGCAGATCATGATCATAAGATGTGTCGGAGCAATGACGTTGGATGCAGTCATTGCCATGGCTCTGCAACTGGAATCCAAAGTCGGTGGATTTACAGAAGATCTAGAGTGGTTAAAAAACAAAACTATGACTGAAGATATAACCAGACAAGTGTACTATATCACATGCAAAAATTCAGGGCATACTAGTGCCAATTGTGCGCTAAATCAAACGTTCTGCGCTATTTGCAACACTGTCGGACACACCACCGGAAATTGTGTCTACAATGCCAGAATACAGGGAACAGCAACAGTCAATGCTGTTATTCAAGAACATGGACAGGCAGCGAATCACTATGTACCTCCGCAACTGAGAAACAATCAACCGCAAGGATATCGAAACTACCGAGGACAGAGAAACAATAACTATAATGCAAACCGCTGGCAGAATGAACCACCACCGGAAAATCCTAATTTACCACCGCCACGCTGTCATTTTTGTGGTGAATACGGACACATCAGAAGATTTTGCAAGGATACAGCTGAGTATGATCAAAGGAAGAAGGAGCGGCAAAACCCAATGGCCAACATTGTACAAATTACACCGGTAGAAACACAAACTGCTACAGTCCAGACCCGATCAGGTAAACAGCTGTAGACAGCAGCAGAAATATTCGAACCAGGGATACGAGAACAACATAGGATGTATAATAAGGCTAGCCATTGGACCGCAACAGAACCACCAGTGTTCCCAGAACCCATTCCGGTGACTCAGACCTCGTCGACAAAGGAAGGAACACAACAAAAGGAAGCAGCAGCAGAGCCCCCATCACCAGTAGACATAACAGCAGATACTTCTGCATCAGCAGAGACCTTAAATTCAAAAGAGCACGATAACCAATCTCAGCAGGCCTGGGAAATTTTATCCAAGGCATCTATCACTCTGCCTCTCGGCCAACTACTGGCATTAGTACCTGGGGTTCGACAACAGTTCCAGCAACAGTTCAGTCCGGTGGCTTGCTCATCTGGCTGTACCACTGAACAGACTAATCACCAAAACTCCCCGACAGTTCGAATGGACTCAAGAATGCCAAACTACATTTGATCGACTCAAGTATCTTTTGACGCAGGCCCCAATCTTACAACCACCGGACTGGGACAATCCGTTCCATGTTTTTGTCGACGCTTCAGATGTTGCGATCGGCAGTATTCTGATGCAGCAAACACATAAGTGGTTTCACCCTATCTATTACGCCAGCAGAAGGCTTGCACCGGTAGAAAAGAACTATTCTACCACCGAAAGAGAATGTCTAGGATTAATTTACTATATCAAAAAGTTCAGACATTATCTATTAAGCCGAAAATTTACCTTTCATGTAGATCATGCTGCCCTTGTCTATCTAGTAAGACAACAACATTTAGGTGGACGATTAGCACGATGGGTACTACTCTTGCAGGAATTTGATTATCAAGTCATTCACCGACCCGGAAATGCACATGCCTTAGCAGATTTCTTATCTCGCCTAGGTTCTGGTGAAGCTCCGATAGGCATAGATGACACGACTCCAGCAATTTATTGTTCTGAACCACTGATCGATGAGACTGCCAAATTACAAGCAACACCTACATATTATGATCAGATTTTAGCTTTTCTCACCGAAGGATGCTTTCCATCTGAGACTGCCAGGGCAGTTCGAAGGAAAATGGCAGTCTTTAGCCGCCGATTCCGGTTAGTTGCAGGAGAACTATATTATGTAGATCACACCGGAATCTTACTTCGATGTGTTCCTCCACACGAAAGCAACTCGGTCATCACAATGGCTCATTCAACCCCTACTGGTGGTCACTTTGCCACAGATCTAACTCACCGGAAAATTCTGCAAGGAGGTCTCTGGTGGCCTACTATGTACCGAGATGTGGCCCAATTCGTCAAAAACTGCAATAGCTGTCAAAGGTCTGGACAACCACTGCAATGACACTTCTTTCCCTTGCAGCCTATTATGCCACTCGAACCATTTCATAAATGGGGATTAGATTTTATCGATCCAATCACACCTCCAACAGTCTTCAGTAACAACAGATACATACTAACCTGTACAGACTATGCAATGAGATGGGCAGAAGAAGCTTGGGCTTTACGGTCTGCTACAGCAGTTGTAGTAGCAAAATGTCTGTTAAATGATGTCTTCCCACGATTTGGCTTACCACTCGAATTGGTGACAGATCAAGGTACTCACTTCGTAAATCAATTAATGAAGGTACTCACTCAATCATTCCAGGTGACACATAAACTCAGCTCTCCATATTACCCTCGCGCCAATGGTTTGGCCGAAAGTACAAACAAATCACTATTGAATATCCTCCGGAAACTGATCATGGAAGCACCGGAAAGATGGGATCAACTACTACCTGCAGTATTATGGGCATACCGAACTACATATAAGGTAACAAGAGGTTTGACACCTTTCAAACTAGCTTATGGTTTAGAAGCAATAGCACCCATGGAAATAGTTATCCCAAGTCTGCGTGTAGCAATCACCCAGAAAATGCTACCGGAAGAGTCGCTGACAGCACGAATGAACACACTCAGGGAACTTGATGAGCACCGATGGCTCAGCTTTTTAACCATGCGCGAAGTACAACTAAGGAAAGCCAAGACACACGATCGATATTTGAAGACCCCAATCTTTTCGGTAGATCAGCTTGTACTCTTCTATAACGCAAAATCCGATAGAGCAGTAGGAAAGTTCAAATTACGCTGGTTCGGCCCTTTTAAGATCTCAGAACAAGTCGGTCCGGCAACTTTTCGGTTGACTACGTTGACTGGAAATCCACTCCCAAAGGTAATTAATGGGTCGAAGTTGCGGCCATATCATCACACCACTAGCCCGCATTAAGTTTTCGGCGATGGACCGCGTTTTGTGTAATCTTTTCTTTTCCTTCTTTCTGCTTTTTATAAATAGCCGTGTTTTGTACAATCTTGATGTAACCAGCCGCCCCCTTAACAGTCACTCGAGTACGCATGCCTGCATGAAAACCAGCACTATTCCTGCACTGCACAATGATATCCAACACCCTTTTTTCCTCCCTACCATATTGTTTCTACTTAAACTCTGTCGACGACGCCGAAATAAGCTATTGTGTTGCATGTTAGTATTCTGAGCCTTCGTGCATTCTGCATCCGTGTTCATTGTCTGTCTCAGTAACCGCCATGGAAGCGATAGCCAACTATGCTGCCTTCCGCGATGGTATCCCTACCGAGGTAGGTGAATACCTGCGTTGCAGAGGGTTGGCCAACTTTGCTGAGTTGCCTTGGCACTCGGTGGAAGCCCATCCTTTCTTCACGCAAATCATCACCGCCATTGCTCAGTCCCCCGCCACCGAACGCCAATGGGTCTTCCTCTCGCTCCCTTCACGAACAGTCATCACCTTCCAAGCCTTCGCTGAAGCATATTGCCTCAACCCGCAAGGCCGTGAAAATGGCCCGAGTATTCCCATCGCCTGCATGAATGAACTATTCCCCCGCTCCTCGTCCAACGAATACGCCATTCTCTGCCGCCCCGAACTCGAACGATCCGCCCTGCAATTCTTAGTCACCATACTCAACCTGCAGAAGCGCACCTACGGCATCTCTCGACCATTTTATTCCGCTTTAGAATTAGCTGCCCAAGAACCCGTCAACTTTGCATCATACTTTTTCCTTAGAATCCATAAAGAATGTGTAGCTATCGTGAAGCAACTCCAAAAGGGTACCACCCCGCGCTCTCACCTTCCCCATATCATCTCATTCCTTTTCCCAACCATCCTTGCCGCACAACCACCACCCCAAGGTCCCATACTTAGGCACGAAGAATCAGTTCAACCACTCGACGAAGAAGATGAAGGAGATGAGGAGATCAACCAACTTTTCTGCAATAAGAGAATTCGGATCAGCTCCTCAGAAAGCGAAGCACAAGGATCCGCCGGAAAGAATCAGGACACCCACACAGTGCAGAGCAAGAGGAAGCAGACCAAGTCTCCACATCGTCTGCAAATTTATTTCACACAGGTAATAGCGAACAGAACCAGACAGTAGGAACGCCGTTTAGGCTGTCGATTAAACGAAGAATGGAAGGCCACTTACCCACTGTCAGTCCAGGGCAATTACCGGATGACAATCTCCAACCAGATTATGGGACAAGGATGCAAAATAAATTACAGGAAGTTTCTCAATATTTGTGTCAACAAGAACAAGTGCTTTAGCAGAACAAAGAATTATTATTCGCTACTAGGAATAATTCCAATTCATTATTAGAAAAAATGACACAAATGCAAAAGGAAATGGACGACAAAGAAGGTTTACTGCAGGAGTTACAGAGTAACCAACGGCAATTAATGGCGGAATTGAATAACGCAAAAAAGTGTTTTCAAGAATTTCACCAGTGGCAGCAAAATATACAAAAACAGATCCAAGACGAAATGATGAGTTTTTCTACCATGAATGCCAACCTGCAAGCAGAAAATGAAATTTTGCATTCAAGAATACAGGTTTTGCAGGAATTGGAAAGGCAGATATTAAAAGATGAAGGAGTAGAACTGAATGCCACATTACTGACGAATGTGGATATAGATTTATTAAAACAACAATTAGATAGTCGTGTTCAAAGTATTTGGACACTTTTCCGTAGAAGATGGCTTGCTATACTTGTTCCTCCACTTGAACAAGTACGGTCAGAAATGATTCGGGAGCAAAACTCTGGAATAGGCCTTCAGGCAAAACAAAAGAATGTCGAAGACAATAATGCACTTGCGGGTTCGAGTCCACCGTGCGTGCCAGTGTTAGACGACCGCCGAACAAGGACAAATGAACTAGGACAGGTGTCTTAAATGTAAAAATGTTAGACGGCCGCCGAACAAGGACAAAAGTACTAGGACAGGTAGCTTAAATGAAAAAGAATCTTTCAGGAAACGCGCAGGTAACTGCAGAAGTGCGCACTCTTGTAAAAAATCCTCTATTTAAGGCAATGAGAAAAGAGTGGCAGCAGCAACCCCGTTTGTGGGAATTGCAGTGTAACATTTGAGTGAGCCGCGTTTTGGAGAGTGTTGTAAACGTGTTGTGTGAGTGTGTATGTTGTTGAGAGACAAGTCCTGCTTCGTTCTGTTCTGTTCTGTATTCCGGCTAGTCGATTATTCTCACCTTATTACAGAGTTACGAATCAGTTGTATTGTGTTACGACTCTGTTCGGTAATGATTGGGTGTGTCTCTGAGTGTTATCAAGTGTATTATGTTGTTTATCAGTTCTTCGGCGGAGCAGGGAATGTGAAAGGTAGTCCCGAACTAATTGTCTGTTAGTGTTTCTGTAAGTGACCGAATTCGATACCATAGTCTACATTTGCTATTGATTCCAACCACGGGAAGACTAGTAGCTGTAATGGTCTGAATGTGAGTAGGACATCGTTAGTTTATGGTTAGCCGTTTGTTATTAGAAATTGGTTGTTCGAGTTTAGTGTACGATGAGTCCTCATAACCTTAAGGTATAATGTCTGGTTGGTATACCTATCTGCTCTGAAGAAGTACGTATTAGGTGACATTGTTACTGCAGTATATTTGCTCATAAAATAAACCGGATTGTCGCCCTCAGTCCTGAATTTCTAATTCCAGTACACTGAACAGTCTTCCGTTGTTCAGAGATGGATACTGAGCTAAGCACGGGATAACATTTAGGATTGTGTGATAATTTGGGAAAATAGTACAGGGCCTCTGTCTAACAGACCCCTACCACTCCCAAGGACCCACATGGTTAAGAGAGAACATTTACGGTTAAGAAGGTTCGAAACCGGCTAAACTTGACGTACTTTGAGTCTGAAGTGGAAGTAACGATCAAACGCTTAACAGACTCTTGGTTTGAAAGTGAATGCAGGAAAGTAAAGCTACCTTATGACTTGGAAGAGGAGAACCTCACTAAGGAGGATCCTAATCAGATTGAAGACATTAACTCAGATGATGAGGACATCATCAACTTAGAAGAATTCAAGGCATGGAAATCCAAACGCAAAGTCAAGATGAAGAAGTTAGAAGATATACTAGAATCATCCAACCAAGCAATCAAAAGATCACAAAGGGAGAGCAAGAAGCCAATCAGATATGGGTATGACACTTCGTTAGTTACTAAGCACTCTGTTTATCTTGCAAAAGACTTTTCATTTGAAGAGCCATCATCATATGAAGAGGCAAAGACGAAGGAAGAATGGAAGGAAGCTATGGATGATGAAATTGAAGCACTCAAGGAGAATGATACCTGGGAGCTAGTACCAAAGAAGGAGTCTATGAAGGTAATTGGTTCAAGATGGATCTATAAGATCAAGAGGCATTCTGAGGGATCAATAAGCAGGTACAGAGCTAGACTTGTGGCTAAGGGTTTTGCACAAACCCAAGGAGTTGATTATGAAGAAACCTTCTCACATGTGGCCAAAATGCCAACCATCAGGGTATTGGTAAGTGGCTACATAAAAGAATTGGAACATGTATCAATTGGATGTAAAAACTGCATTTTTAAATGGCTGGATTTTAGAGGAGGTGTACATGTCCCAACCTCTTGGCTATGAGGATCCAAGCAAGGTAACATATGTGTGTAAATTGAAAAAAGCTCTTTATGGATTGAAGCAGGCACCTAGGGTATGGAACCATAGGCTGACTACATACCTTCAGGATCAAGGATTCATCATGAGTAAAGCAGATACTTCTTTGTTTGTTAAAAGAAGAAATTCAGAGGTAATATATTTATGTGTATATGTTGATGATATCATACTCATAGGTAATGATGCTAATGGCATCAAGCAGATTAAGAATCAAATGATGTAGGAGTTCAAAATTAGTGATCTAGGATCACTAAAATATTTTCTTGGACTTGAGTTAGTCTATACTAACTCTGGAATTTACATTACTCAGAGAAAGTATATTCAGGACATGTTAAAGAAGTTTCAATTGCAGGATGCCAAGGTAGCAAGTACTCCAATGGAGGTAAACCAAAAGTTAAGTGCTCATGAAGGTGATGTGCTTGAGAATATTGCAGGTTACCAAAGCATCGTGGGAAGCCTGAACTATGCTACATTGACAAGAATTGATATTGCTTATGGAATAAGTGTTCTAAGTCAGTTTATGCACAAACCTAGGACACTTCATTTGGAAGCTGCCAAGAGGATTTTGAAGTACCTTAGGGGCACTCAAAATCAAGGATTATAATTTCTTTATACTTCAGATTTGGACATCAAGATGTATTCAGATGTAGATTGGGCAGGTTGCAAAGATGATAGAAGGAGTACCTTAGGTTACCTATCATTTGCAGGTGATAAACCTATATCATGGTCTTCAAAGAAGCAACCTACGGTTGCTTTATCTTCTACAGAGGTAGAGTATAGAGGATTGGCCAATGCTACTCAAGAGGCCATATGGATCAGATTGTTATATACAGATTTAGGTTTGCATACTACATATCCAATGATTTTTGGAGATAATACAAGCTCACTACATCTTGTAGCAAATCCTATTTATCATGCTAGGACCAAGCATATAGAGGTCCACTATCATTATGTGAGAGAGAAGCTATTGAGCAAGGAAATTGAGTTGGCATATGTATCAACTAACATGCAATGTGCATAGTTATTGAGTAAAGCATTAGATGGTACAAAACTTTGCAGGTTTAAGTCTATGATTGGATTGCAGGACATTCAAGAAGATTGAAGAAGAAGACCAAGCCAAAATGTTTGGCTTGAGGGGGAGGTATTGGTGCAAATATCAAGCCTACAGATTTGGCTAGAATTTATGTACAATTGAAGTTCCATGGGAACCATTGCTAGGAAGCTTTTATCTTTTACCATTTGTAAAAGTCAATTTAACTTGGAAGAATATTTGTAATCACCACTAAACTCATGGAGTTTGTTAGTTGGAAAATTCACGACTCTACTTGAGAAAATATCTCCTAGATTAGAGCATCACTTTTAGTGAGAGCCAATGGAGAATTCAAATTCAAATTTCAAATGTATCATCTATAAAAGATGACTAAAAACCGCGAGGAAAAAGCGACTCCATTTCCGAGTTCTCCTTGACCACATTGTAAGAGAGTAAGGCTTACGTCATAGCCTATACTACTCATTATCATTAGGCCTTGATTATCATGCCTATGATCTTGTACAACATTGTGTTCTAATACAATAGATCAATACTTCTCATCTATGGTCTCTTTGTCATAGTTACTAAGAACAGTCATTTTGTACTGTTCATATCTTAGTCGTTTCTTCACCATTTTCAATGTTCTGTAGCTTCTTGGAATCAGCTCCAAGTTATCTACATACTCACAACTTTTGAGGATAATCCATTTAGACAACCTGGAGAAAAGCATGTCGAAGTACACACTGGTCAAACTCTATAGAGGTCCTAAAAAATTAGGGGAAATGATTTGATTGCTCTGTGTATAGTGCATCATTTTAAGTGATTCCACTTGGAATCATTAGCTCATTTAGGTACTTTGATATCTCCAAAAGGAATGTTTCTAATTCTTATTGTAGTGGAAGCACTGAGCATAACAAGCAGCAAGTATGTGATAAAAAAAAGAAGGTTTTGATTGATCCTTCAACTTGGAAGTAGTCTATTTTGATTCAATCATTTCTCACATCATTTCCAAAGTAAATAGACACTTGTATAGTGTCATTGGAAAGCTAAGAGGGCCTACAACTCAAGTCTAAAGCAAGAAGGGGCTGGTACAAAGCAGGAATTGGCAGTACCTACTCATTTCTTGAAGTGTCCATCCATCTTTCCCAACAAATTGTGCCATGATGCATACTTTGTCAAGAATCATTTGTAGCAGGGCACCTAAAAAAGATCTACCGCTACAAAGTTCAAGGCAATGCTTGGATTTCAATGTTTACATTCATATATAATCACCGAAAGTTTTGAATTCTTCTTCTAGTTCTTCTTTTTTGTGGCTTTCACTTCTACCCATTTAGTCAGATAATCGATGGAAACAATGATATACTCCACATGGGAACTCTTAGTTGGGGGATTAATAGGACCTACAAAGTCTATTTCCCACTTAGACAATGCACGTCCACCCATCATAGGTTTCAATGGCATCTCATCTTTACATATGGGATATTGAGTTTTCTAACAAATGTCACACTGCTTCACATAGGTATGTGCATCCATGTGAAGGATTGGCCACCACAAGCCTGCAAATAGGATTGCCTTAATCACATGGTCTAGTCCAAAGTGCCCTCCTACTACACCTTGGTGAGAAGTTTCCAAGATCTTGAGATATTCACTCTCATGGACACATAGCCTTAGGTAACCATCTTTACCATGCTTGTGTAAGTTATTTCCAATGAGTGAGTAGTCTAGCGCTTCTTGTTCGTAGCTCCTTTGTCTAGCCAATGTCATTTCTTGAGGGAATGTTTTTGTGCTCAGAAATACTAATAATGGTTTGCTCCAATCTGGCACTAAAGACACTCGATAAAGAGTGGCTTGCTCCACTAGAGGTCTAGTGCTGCATATTGGGCATTATTTGCATAATTTGTGCACATCTATTTCCATTATTGGCCAATATACCCCTAACCTTTGTAGGGTTTGAAGGGTTCTTTGTTTCGAATGGTGTTGTTGTAATGCACCCACATGTGCTAATTGCAACCACTTCGCGTACTCCTCCTCTTCCACACAACAAACTAATATTCCTTAATCCGTATGCTTGTACATACTCCCTGCCATGATATTGTACATTTGGGCTTTTACTACCTCCTTATCTTGAGTGTTTATCACTGGGTGTTTACGCCCATACCTCAATACTAGCACTAACGTCTTGGCCCACTGTGGTACAACTTCCAAGTTAAACAAGTAAGCATCATAAAGATCATCTGATACTCCTTGTGGGGTCTCTCCAGATGTGAGCCTCGAGAGATGATGTGCTCTCAGGTGAGTCTTACCTATCCTCACCACTACCTCAAAGTCATATTCCATTAGTAAGAGGAACCATCTTACCAATCTACCTGTATTGCATGGCTTGTTTACCAAGTATAGTAGAGCTTGATAATTAGTAAAAGAAATTAAACTTATTTGCAAGCAAATAGTGTCTAAACGTTTTTGTAGCATATACCATGCCTAATCCTTCTCTTTCTATTGTGGTATAGTTTCGCTCAGCCACATTCAACTGTCTACTAGCATAGGCTATTGGGAGATCCATATTACCTTCACTAGTAGGTTGTGCAAGTGCACATCCAATGGCATAACTGGATGCATCCTGCAAAAATAAAAGCTCATAATGAACTTTGAAAAAATGTCTCTTCTGTTGTGGGGTTATAGATAGGGTATTTTGAAGTTGAACTTGCATAGGGGTGAGAAAAGTAGAGGGATCTCTAAGGGAATTTTCATTAAAACAAAGAAAATTGGGTCTTTGGAGTGCATGCATGGACATGGTCTGTTAAGTCAATTAAATTGAAATCTTGAGCTAATTTTGGGACTGTTACAGGTCCATTGAGAGCATCGAAGGGCGCCTAGAGCACTAGCATTCTGCAAGCCAGAGGATGGCATTCTTGGGCTCCCAAGAGCAAGGGATAAGCAAGTGAGGTTGGATCATTATCAACTCCCTCTGTCAATTCCTAGCTTAGGCTAAGTGCGAGTTGTGCTAGAAGTAAGTCAAGCTGACGATAGGCATCTATGAAGTCAAAGAGTAGTTAAACACTCAAGTTCAAGAAGAAATATAATCTCTTTGTGATCAATAACTTAAAGGGAAAGAACTTAACATGGTATGATCAACTTAAAGTGCAGAAATTCACTCAAATATTCATGACGATGTGATATCAAACAAGAGCATAAACATGATAACCAACTAAAAAGGAACCAAGTGATTCATACAAATTGATATGCAACAAGGTTGTACTTGGGGAAAATTGGGGTTGTTCAATTAGGCATATGCACCTTAGATCAGGAAAACATCTAGGGAGAGATAGACAAAGCCTTAGGTCTTTAGAGGCTAGTGTCAATCACACGGCTAGGTCTTTGGCCCAGCAGTTGAGCAATTATCCACCCTACCATAGCTCTAAAACTAGTGAATTAGAGATGTCCTATGGTATGGAGAGACCCACAAGAAGTTCAGGTGTGGCTTACTTAGAGAAACCCAAAGGCCCTTACAAAATGCAACTAGAATATATCATGACCAACCGATTAGGTGGTCGCATCTATGAGGATGGTCTAAGAAGATCTGTTGTCCAGATTAAAAACCTAGATCAACCCATTGGATTGGAACACCTAGTGTCAAATTTGAGAATGGTGCATACCTAGATAAGGAAGGAACAATATATGTAGTCACCAACCAACTGGATAGAACAAATGAATTTGGTAATGGGATCCGACAGACATAGGGGACATAGGGCAAGGGAACATAGGAAAAGAGCCCAGAACTCCTCGAGGAAAATCAATCTTGACTAGAATCATCACTTCAGAGTGGGTTCCCCGTGACAAAAAAAGCATAGATCTGCTCTTAAACCAAGAGACTAACGAGGCTTTTTGGAGGTATAACTGTGATCAGCCTAACGAAGTAGGAATGCTCACAATCTATGAGTTTTAAGATCCTCATAGCCCAAGCAAAGTGACCTATTTAGACAATACTTCAGAGAGGATCTTTGTGCTCTCAGAACATGGTAGGCATGCGTAAACTTGGAAGAGTGAATTTATTTTTCCCCAACCAAGATCTAATGCCTCTGGCCACCAAGGAGCTGGAACATCCCAAGCTCATGGAGCTCAAAGGGACAAGAGTAGAGATAGGCCGGAGGTGAGCTTTGCTAACCCACTAGGAAGGGAAAGAACAAGAACGGAGGGTGATAGAATGGAAAATGAGAGACACAGAGACCCAAGGAATCAAAGGAATGCAGATGAATTCCCTCTACCAAGGCCTAGGGAACACACTAGGACCTTGATGCCTACACAACTGGTTAAGCCCATGAAGAATTGCTTCGATGGCACTGAAGACCTGTACGATCATGTGGTAGAATTTAGGCAAGTCTTGAGGGCAGAGCAAGTGGATGACCTGTTCACTCAGTACAATGCATTTGGACTAACTGTCAAGAACACCACACTGACTTGGTTTCAACCGCTTCACCAAGGTCAATTTAGGAACATAGACCAACTTCTAGAAGCCTTCATCACATAAATTTCTAAGAGTGGCATACGGCACAATACTTCCTCCCTGATACATAGCTTCAAGCAGACACCTTAACAGATGGTTAGACTTGCGGGAAGAAGATTTAGGCAATACCTAGAGAGATGCCCCGTTCTTGAGTTACCCACACCAGTCAAACAAGTGGCTTTATTCTTGGATGGATTGCTAAGTACCAAATTGAGATCATATGTGTACTTGAAGTACCCTAGGACCATAGAAGAGTGTGTACACATGTGCATAGACATTGATGATAACCTAGGGGAGGAATTAGAGAACTTAAAAATCTAGAAAGATTCAGATAGCTCTACTAGCCTCAGTTCAAATCCATCCACATCTATTGAGGAACTTGCGGAGAAAGTAGCTCAAAAGTTAGGAGTCTCAAGCAAAAAAATACCAAGGTTTGCCCCAGTGAAAAGATGCTATACTTGTGGAGGTGACCATATGGCAAATGTATCTCCCATTATGGCTCAACCCCAAGTGAACCCTAGTAGTCAATACTGCACCATGTAACTGAGATATAATAATCACACCGTGCAAGATTTCCCATACAATAAGCAAGTAGTTAGGCAAACTTATCCACATCCATACCCTCAACAAGGAAGATACTAGAACTAGTACCCATCATAGTAGTATGTTAGGCCTCACCAACCCTACCAACCATAATATCACGCCCAGCAAAGACCTCAACCAGTTTTGGCGCAGCAACCCCCTCCTCCAGCCAATATAATTCCTATGAAGTACGCAGCTGCAGAAGAAAACCTGAATAGAGCCTTAGTGTCACTAACACCGTTACTTTCAGAAAGTGACCCAAGTGATTATAGTTTTGACTCTACTCATATTGATAGCCCACAGACTTACTACATGTAGTCACCTGATAATGAGTCATATTATTATGAAGACCTGAGTGAACCTAGTTGGGAGCCTGAGTATGCAAATGTCATGTACGCAAACCCCAACTCTAGACCTCAACCTAGGTAGATAAGACCTCCATTTCCTAGAGGACCATGCTACGGATGTTAGGGAGATCACCTCATTCGTGATTGCCCTCTACCTGCACCTAGACAAACCCAATTGGTGACAATTCAAGGTTTCTGTCGAGATTGTGGGAAGGAGAACTTGCTACTACATTGTCCTAAAACCCCACCAATATGATCACTCTTATCGATGTCATTGGGTTAGTGGTAGACTCCACGAGAAGTGTGACTTCCACTGCCCCTGTGCAAGTGGTCACTAGAGCTCAAGCTTTGCAACAAAACCAAGGTTTTGGACAGGAAAAGAGTTTTGAGGTTAGTGAGACTGAGAGTGTAACTAAGAAGAGGACTAGAGCTTGGAAGGATATTCGCGACAGAATGAAAAGGCAATGGGCAAAGAAGATGGGTGAACTCAAGAAAAACCTAAGAGAAACGAAAGCCAAGATAATTGAACTCACATCTCAAACTCACTCTCACACTACTCCACCACCACCATTCCCATCTCCCTCCAATCCACCACCTTCCAACCCACCTCACACAATCCCACCACCCCCTAGAGTAGGATTAGTCTTAGCAGATCCCACTCCCGAGGACCTAGACATGATGCTTAAGGCATATCAGGCCTGATTCCAAGAAGGGTCAAATGTAATGGATCATGAAAAATATTACCCTAGAGCTGAACTAGAGCTTGAACGAACTAAAATTTGTGCTAAGATGGTGGAATTGGCTCAAACCATGTTTGAAGCCAGTCGCCTCTTTGATGGATTGCTAGAAAGATTGGAGAGGCTAATTACAAAATCTGAAAAGGACCCCTCCTCTCAAAGTAAGGCCAAGGCAAGTGAAAGGATAAGTCTTCCTCCCCAGGAAGCTTATGCCCCACTAACTCCATAGAACTAGACACATCTTCTTCTATGAATCGGTATTCACCAGAATTCCTACGGGAGATTCAAGAAGAGAAATGGGCTAAAGAAAGTGAACATCCTCCTCCAATTGAACTTGTGGATGGAGCACTTGATCAATTCCCACAAGACATTCCTTCCATTTATGGACAGCAGGAGAGTGCCCAATCCCATGAGAGATTAGAATTCAAGTCTAACTCCTTACATGAACTACCCCATTTCACCGACCCATGGGAAGCTAAGTCTACTTGTAATAGAGCACCCACAGTCATGATAAGAAACAAAGACGTAATCATACCTAGGAATACAAAGGTAGTAAAGAACACTAAAGTGCAGTGCAATCTCATTTTCGAAGAGTTACTCAAGGTTAAGCCAAAATTTTGGAAAAATGTAGCCAACTAGGTGGCAAAAGTAGCAAAACCTCGTTCCCAAGTAGGATCTCATAGAACGGTGCCAGAAATACCCTTGGACAAGATAGGAGACATGAGCAAAGGAGAAGAAGGAAACACCTGTCTCCCCATTACCCATCAAGGTTACACCACCAAGGCAATTTTGGACTCAGGTGCAGGAGTAGCAATTGCCACCACTTCCCTATGGAAGCATTGGGGCAAGCCAGCACTCAGGCCAATGAGAATGAAATTGCAGATGGCTGATGGTCACATAGAAAGACCCTTAGGACTGCTAGACTGAATAACTCTCACTACTTGTGGTGTCGAGTTCGAGCATACTTTTGCCATATGTAACTTTAGCAAGAATCATGCCTATGAGATGATTTTGGGAAGACCATTTATGCGTTAGTTGCAAGTGGTACAAGATTGGGGAACCAATTCTTTGTATTTGCAACACTTAGGTGTTACAACCAAAGTCAATCTCAAGGGTTACTCTCATAGAGACGTAGCCCCTATTCAATGGAATCCCATCCATAGAGCTAAAGATGACATGGAGTTAGTGCATTCCATAGGATCAGGATCCTCATGGATGCATGAAGACACCCATTTATGGATGTCCAAAGTAGCACTAGAAGAAGAGAAGAGAGAAAAAGCCAGAGAGGTAGGTGCGAAGGAAACTCATAGATCAATTCAAGACTCAGCGTATGCATCTGTAGTATTTCCTGACCAAGAGTTTGAGCCTGATGGTTGGGCAGAAATTTTAGCAACGATGGATGTAGCCATCACTGAAGAGCAATGGACACCTCATTGTGATGAGGATGGCTACGACATTTCAGTCTTCATGATAGAGCCAATCATGTGTGATTCGGTTATTGAAGAATGTGAACCTAGCACTGATGCATTCGAGGATGAAAGTGAATCTGATCTAGAGTCAATCATTATGGAACAACCTTTTGCATCAGATGAGGAATATTTCCACGAAGTAGAAGCTCACCCTCAAAGACATGAAGAACTTACAAATGAAGTGAGATTAGCCACACAGGTAACCACTAAGAATGAATGCAAGAAGAGGAAGAAGAGAGAAGTCATGCCAGAGGAGGATGAATCCTTGTTTGAGGTCCCAAAAAACTTTAAGAAGTATGAGACAAAAGATAGGAGACACATGATAAGAATTCCTTAACGTGATGCATAAGCGGAGAGGCCTATGATAACAAGGAAACCACAAAGAAAATCATAGTGACTATAGAAGAAGGTGAGGAACGATGTACCTACATAGGACATGACCTAACTGAGGAAGAGGATCAAGACTTGATAGCCTTGCTAAGAGAATACGGAGATGTATTCGCTTGGAGTTATAAGGACTTGAAAGGTGTAGATCCTGACATATGCTCACATACGGTTCCCATGACTTCAGATGCCAAACCTTCTAAGCAGAAGCTATACACATATAATGATAACTATGCTACCAAAATCAAGGAAGAGATAGATCGTTTGGTTGAGGCTGGATCCATCTATGAAATTGAGCACACTGAATGGGTATCCCCCATAGTAGTGGTACCCAAGAAGAATGGAAAGTTACATGTATGCATTATCTTGAAGAAAGTTAATGCAACCACTATTAGATATAGTTATCCGCTTCCTATCACTGAATATCTCATAGAAAGGGTGGCAGGTAAGGAAGTCTACAGCTTCCTTGATGGCTTCTCTGGCTACAATCAAGTGGCTTAGGTTGAGGTCTAGAGTTGGGGTTTGTGTACATGACATTTGCATACTTAGGCTCCCAACTAGGTTCACTCGGGTCTTCATAATAATATGACTCATTATGCTCAGGTGACTGCATGAAGTAAGTGTGTGGGCTATCAATATGATTAGAGTCAAAACCATGATCACTTGGGTCACTTTCTGAAAGTAACGGTGTTATTGGCACTAAGCCTCTATTCATATTTTCTTTTGCAGTTGCGTACTTCATAGGAATTACATTGGCTGGAGGAGGGGGTTGCTGCGCCAGGACTGGTTGAGGTCTTTGCTGGGCGTGATATTGTGGTTGGTAGGGTTGTTGAGGCCTATCAGTATGGGTACTAGTTCTGGTATCCTCCTTGTGGAGGGTATGGCTGTGGATAAGTTTGCCTAACTACTTGCTTATTGTATGGGCAATCTTGCACATTGTGATTAGTGTATCTCCGTTCTATGGTGCAGTATTGGCTACTAGGGTTCACTTGGGATTGACCCATAATGGGAGATACATTTTCCATATGGTCACCTCCACAAGTATAGCATCTTTTCACTGGGGCAAACCTTGGTATTTGTTTGCTTGAGACTCCTAACTTATGAGCTACTTTCTCTGCAAGTTCTTCAATATATGTGGATGGATTTGAACTAAGACTAGTAGAGCTATCTGAATCTTTGTAGATTTTTGAGAGCTCTAATTCCTCCCCTAGGTTATCTTCAATGTCTATGCACATGTGTACACACTCTTTTATGGTCCACGGGTCCTTCAAGTACACATATGATCTCAATTTGGTACACGTATGCCACTCTTAGAAAATTTTGTGATGAATGCTTCTAGAAGTTGGTCTATGTTCCTATATTGACCTTGGTGACGTGGTTGAAACCAAGTCGGTGCGGTTTTCTTGAGAGTTAGTCCAAATGCATTGTACTGAGTGAACATGTCATCCACTTGCTCTGCCCTCAAGACTTGCCTAAATTCTACCACATGATCGTACGGGTCTCCAGTGCCATCGAAGCAATTCTTCATGGACTTAACTAGTTGTGTAGGCCTCAAGGTCCTAGTGTGTTCCCTAGGCCTTGGTAGAGGGAATTCATTTGCATTCCTTTGATTCCTTGGGTCTCTATGTCTCTCATTTTCCATTCTATCACACTCTGTTCTCGTTCTTTATCTTCCTAGTGGGTTAGAAAAGCTCACCTCCGGCCTATCTCTACTCTTGTCCCTTTGAGCTCCATGAGCTTGGGATGTTCGAGCTCCTTGGTGGCCATAAGAGGCATTAGATCTTGGTTGAGGAAAATTAAATTCACCCTTCCAAGTGTAGGCATGCTTACCATGTTCTGAGACCACAAAGATCCTCTCTGAAGTATTTTCTAAATAGGTCAGTTTTCCTGGGCTATCAGGATCTTTAAACTCATAGATTGTGAGCATTCCTACTTCCTTAGGCTGATCAGGTTTATACCTCCAAAAAGCCTCATTAGTCTTTTGGTTTAAGAGCAGATCTATGCTTTTATTGTCATGGAGAACCCACTCTGGAGTGATGATTCTAGTCAAGACTGATTTGCCTCGGGGAGTTCTAGGCTCTTTTCCTATGCTCCCTTGCTCTATGTCCCCTATGTCTGCCTCTGGGATCACATTATCGAATTCATCTGTTCGATCTGGTTGGTTGGTGACTACGTAAATTGTTCCTTCCTTATCTAGGTATGCACCATTCTCAAATTTGACACTGGATGTTCCAGTCCAATGGGTTGATCTAGGTTCTTAATCTAGACAACACATCTTCTTAGACCATCCTCATAGATGCAAACACCTAATCGGTTGGTCCTAATATATTCTAGTTGTGTTTTGTAAGTGCCTTCAAGTTTCTCTAAGTAAGCCACACCTGAACTTCCTGTGGGTCCCTCCATACCATAGGACATCTCTGATTCAATAGTTTCGGAGCTAGTGGATAATTTCTCAACTGCTGGATGTTGTCTTGATCTAAGTTTCATATGCCTAATTGAACAACCCCATCTTTCCCCAAGTACAACCTCATTGCAGATCAATTTGTATGAATCACTTGGTTCCTTTTTAGTTTGTTATCATGTTTATGCTCTTGTCTGATATCACATCATCATGAATACTTGAGTGAATTTCCGCACTTTAAGTTGATCGTACCATGTTAAGTTCTTTCCCTTTAAGTTATCGATCACAAAGAGATTATATTTGTGCTTGAACTTGAGTGTTCAACTACTCTTTGTCTTGATAGATGCCTGTCGTCAGATACTCAACAGGTGTACCTCCTATTTTTCAGGAATACATAGAGATTGACCCCAAGATAGACAAACTACAATTTCTCCCAATATATTGAACCAAATGCTATGAACATTCATAGGCATAAAGTAGTCACTAATACCTTTCCAATGAGCCATCTTGCATCCAAGTTGAATCTCTATAGAGAGAGCAACAACCTCTGCAAGCATACTCTTGGTGAAGAAGATGATGTTGAAAAATGAAGGAGCGAGACAATGATGGTAACAAGTGTGTGTATATTGCTTCCATGCATTTTACAAGTGTTTTGAAGTCTTCATATAGACTCTAGAAGTGATCCAAGACTTCTACAAGTGGATTTGGAATTCAAATGAAGGTAGGAATGGTTGTTGGAGGGAATCAATTCACTTTCTTATAATCTAGAAAAAGTGAAGATCTAGTTTGGTCTAATTTAAGTGATTGATTGATTGATTTTATTGCAACTCGACCACCAAAAATTCATGGAAGTTTATCTCTCTCTTTCTATGTTTACATGTGTAAAGATCTAGGCTTTTACAATGGTAAAAGATCCATGAAAAATCTTTTTAAAAATACAATAAGTAAGCATAAGAAAAAGAACTCTCCAACAGATATTCCTTCGACGTAATCCAAGCCATAGTTTTTTATGTAGATCAAATCCACCTTAAGCATAGTGTAAGCTTGATGTTCCAACATGTGCACCCATAAGCGGAGACGTTCCTAGAATGTGAACCCGAGATGAAGCACAGAGGGGACTATTGGACTTCAGAATTTGACCAAGAATTTGATTGGATTGTGACTAATTTTATCATGCTTGAATGATTTATTTGACTTTGCTCAATTGAATCTAGTTGTCATTGACCATAACCAGTTTTGACTTTGACCAATATTTTACTAATATGGATGACTTAGATCCATGAAATGTTAACACACTATAAGTTTTGAACCTATCCCAAAAGTCAATTGCAAATAGAGACTGAGTAATGTAAGACCTAGAGGCGATTTCAAAAGAGCATATATTCTTCAATGGAGGAGAGGTAGTAAACATTTTACAAGTATATGATAAATAAAATGGAACTTTATGGTGTAACTACATCTATGGAACTTAATGAGTCCCTAAAATTTGTAATGCCTAGAGTGAAGACTAGAATTCCTTCTCTTCAAGAGCGAGTAGAAACATGGAAGGAATTTTAAAATTTGCTACGAGAAGACTATTAGTTGGACAATTTAGCTATTCCCACATGAGATTCATTTAGAGATTGGGTGGTACTTCAAATAAGGGCCTAAAAGTGACTGAGTTCTTACATGAGTTCAAAGTACAAATTTTCAAATTGGATTAGGTTGACCAGGGTGCTTTAACACATGTGAAAGTAGAGTTATTTGTTCAAAGTGTAGAACCTACTTTAGTTCTAGAGTTAGGGAATTTATTAGAAGAAATATTCCATCCATTATGATTGGCTAATTAGTGGGATAGATTGCACAGGCAATGTTGATGTTTCTGAGATGAAATAGATGGAATTCACATGTAATGCAAGATAGATTTATTGATATTCAAAACACTTAGACTTTACGAATGTCTACTACAAGATCATGACTAGTTTTTATGGAAGAAATTATGAAACGTATGAGATATCTCAAACTTGATTTTGTGTCACAAGAGCAATAAAATATATCAAGATATAAACAAGATTCCATGAGTGTGAACAAGTATAGACTCAGACGGGATTCACCTAAATATACCTTTCAATTTGATAAAGAAAAAATATGACTTTTTGGTTTTCACCTAAATATAGCTTTCAAGTTGATAATGAAAAAGTATGAATTTTTGGTTGGACCATCTTGCACAATTCATTCTTGAGTGGGAGGTGTATTGCCATTGTATTTCTATGTATTGCCATCAGTTTTTGGCATGTGCATTTTCCACTATCTCTGATTGGATCAGTGATAGGTGGTGACAAATGACTTATTGTTCTTTTGTTATTAGTTATCTTGTTATGGTTGCTCAGTTTAGAGGGGATACTTTGTCGACTTTTCCAAGATTCTTTCACATCTACTCGATCAATTTTTGGAGACTTGGAGAGCATGCTTATGCTCATGGTTTTATGTGCATGCTAGATGCATGGTTGTGTGACAGGTGATTCACATGGATTCTTCTCGAGCGAGACATTTGTGATGTGAGTTATGCATATGGATATGCAGGTGTGATCTTATTTGTGATACAATATTATTTCTAGTCTCTTGTTAGCTTGTTAGTCTCTTGGATTTCTAGCATAGTGTCTTCTCGATTTGATGGCACTGACTTTTTGAGATGGAAAACTCAAATGTGGCATACATTGGTTCATGGAGGTTTACACATGTATGTGCATAGAGATGCATAGAGGCCTTGTGACATGCCCGACCATGTATGGATGGATATGGGTGCATTGGCTAGCTTCACTATCTGATTACAACTTGTGAATTCTATATATGCATCTGTTATGTATGAGGAGATGAGTAGTGCATTATGGCAGAGACTACATGATATGTATGGGAGTCCATTCACTCATATGAGACATAGATCATATCGATGATCTATGTTGGCACTCTGGCTTTGAGGGCCATACTCAGCGATGTTGCTTCAGGCGGATATGAGGATGTTGCTTCAGGTGGATATGACAATGTTGCTTTAGAGAGTCTATGGTAGTTAATTATGCTAGTGATGGTGATATCACTTTCTCCTATGATTCATCTGAGGATTCCTCTTGTTCATTAGATAGCACACATATGGCCTTGGTTTCTTGATGCATTAGCCTTTTTTCATGTTACTCCACATCACGAGTGGTTTTTTTTATTCTCAGGTGAGAGTCATAGATGTGTGCACATGTCTGATGGTATGACATATGACATTGAAGGTGTAGGAGATGTATGCCTTATGGTACCTAATGGAGCATCACTTATTCTTAGACATGTATGTTATGTGCCTTCATTCTATATGAGCTTGATTTTAGTTAACCAGTTACACGAGAGCAAATGGTATGTACTCCTTGGTGAGCATCATCTTCAGTTGCATTTTGGACACCTTATGCTTGTCGGAGGTGCTAAGATTGGGCACATGTATCCACTGTAGATACTTCATATGAGAGACAATCTCGTCTTGGTGGGAGTTCAGCCCTATGTGCAATGTGAGACTCCTCATGACTCACTTTTTCTACCTACAGATAGGTCTATTCACATTCATGATGCACATGTATGGTGGGATTGAATTGCTTAGACGGATGCACATATAGAGCATATTATGGATGATCATGAAGCTTTTGTAGAGCATGGTTTTGTTGATCATGTGGATGCTAATGTGGAGCACACTTTGGATTACCAATTTGACTCTTTAGAGTATGATATGGATGCTCATGCAGAGCATTATGATGATACTCAATTAGAGTTGGATCATTAGTTTGACCTTGGTGCTGACATTGTGTAGTTAGCTCATGTGGAGCATGATGATACACTTGGTATGGTAGAGCACAATAGCTCTTATGATACACACTATATGGTATAGCATACTAGCTCTCATGGTGCACAAGTAGATACATCCTTGGTTGATAGGATGGCTGATGTGGATGTTGAGGAATCACTAGTTATGCAGTCATCCGTGGATTTGCTCATGCTAGATGTTGGCACAAATATGTTAGGACATGTTGGTCTTGATGATGGTGCTTTGGATTCCTTGGATACAGGCATGGCTAACATGCTTAGGTTAGCTAGGATAACATAGGTTTCATCAGCATCCGAGAGTCTGATGTACAAGTTATTATGCTCAAGATTAGACATTGTAGTTGCTATTGGAGCATTTGCACTTGGAGTGGTCAATCATTTAATGATTGACATAGGCATAGAGCAAGTGGGAGCTTCGCAAGAACTTCATCAGTGCTTGCGTCAATAAAATTTTAGCTCAACTCTTATCGATATGAGTCTAGAGTAGTTTGAGGTGCATGGATATACCTTATTTGAGGCAATTGGTGTAGGCTGATTGGTATGGGTTGATATCCAGAATCTTCTTGTACATTATTGTTTAGTCCTACATCATTCTTTGTATGTGGTACCACTTATGGTCTTATTGACCCTCAAGTAGGATATTGTTTGGGATGTAAGGGTCATGTGACCTTACCCCTATATTCATATGTATACATCATTTATAGAGCATTGCCTCATGGAGATCATTATGTGGGTTTCGAGGCTCTCACACATGTGTGTGCATCACTCTTCTCCTCTCTCTCCCTTCATCTACTCCTTGCTCCTCTTGTTCAACACACCAAATCCCTTCATTACATTTTGCAGAATTCAAGGTCAAAAGTGAAGAAGTAAAGTCAAATGCAAAAGCCTACATGTGGCCCCCAAGTACATTTTTTGTTCTCTATGAATTCAGTACAAGAAAAAATAGGATACCATTGAATGAGATATGAGAAGATCTTGGTGAAAATCTTCATGAAAGGATTTTAGAGCAATTGTATGAAGTACAAAGGCTTGGAGAAATATGTGCACCAAGGAGTGGAATGTTGGGTTGCATAACCAACGTCTAGATATACTAAGCTGCACTAACATACACATGTGAATGCAAGTGAAGTCAAGTGAAGTGGTGTATGCAAAAGAGTCAACAAGAAAAAAGAGTATATGAGCATACACCAAGCAAAAAGGGGAGATCTAGACACATTGATACACACACTTAGAAATAGAGTGTGCAAAGAATGCAAAGTGGCCAGAGTGTGTAGAGAGTGCATAGCGTGCAGAGAGTCCAAAGTGGGCAAATTTTTGCAAATAACTTGAAAGCCAAGGATTAGTGAAGAGAATATTGTATGCTCTCTTGTGTGTGTGCAGATCGAAGCCATTCAAAGCAAAAGGAAACTAGACTTTGATCATAGTTCTGCAAAGAAGGCATTGTAGTTCGCAAGTAGAAGTGACTAGGACTTCAACCTTATTGGACGCTTGAGTGCAAGAGTGCACAAGAGCAAGCCACAAGGCTAAGGTGAAGAAGTGGTACAGAGCTTGGCTGCACAAGTGCTTGGAGTACTTGGTTGTACTTGTGTATACTTTTGTCCTAAAGGTTATCCACAGTTAGTATTTTGTTTTACTCTTGCAAACCAAAGCTATTGTAAACTTTTATTTTAATCAAACCACAAAGGCTTTTGGTACAACATGTCTTTTTCCCTCTTCTCCAATCTTCTCCTACAAACACTCAAGCTCTGTTAATTAGAGAATCCCCAAAAAAATACTCAGAGCACTACAAAAGTTGAGAACTAGAAACTCCATGAGAAATTGAATGGAAAAAACTGAAAGAAGACCTAGCAGAAGACATGGGGGTTATGTCAAGGACAACACATGCGAGAGGGAAGGGAGTGTTCGCACTCAAGGCCAAATTGGAAGAACAAAAAGTGGAGGACAGAGTAGCCATAGGAGAAGAGGAATTTCATAAGGCAAGCCCCACATTTCACTCTTGGCATAAACATCCATATTTTTGTAAAAAATGATTTTTATCACTAACTCATTGTATTAAAGTCCCACATTTGCAAAGTTCTACACTTCCCCATTGTTTTAGGAAGACAAAGAGACCATAATGCTAGTTGCAGAAGCCTTTATACCTAAAAAAACTTTTTCTAATTTTGTTTAGAATGAAGAATAAGATGCATGCCTATCTACATATCAAATGGCTTGAAAATACCATGAATAAAGTAAATATTTGAATTTTGTTGAAGTTCAAGGTTTGGGGAAGCACAAGAATAGCACAAGGAAGAAGAACAAGTTCGGGGCACAATAGAAAACATTGAATGTATTACCACTAGAATGTACAAAAGATAAGTAACCCATTAGGGCTATTGGCATAAATACAAGCCATGGAAAAAAACCTCCTAAAGAGGGAAAAAAGTGCCCTGATGGTCCTAATGTCTTCACACACATCACACCTAAATACATCAAGAAATCCCCCCTAGGAGTGATGCACTGAACAAGGACTTGGCGCTGGTGTATAAGGAAGTGCCAAGCTATGTGGAATCAATCCACAAAAGGAAGTAAGCCCAAAGCTTTGCAAAAAGCTTCAAACTTCTCCCAAGGTAGAGCCTTCGTGAAAAGTTCTGCAATGTTCTCCTGCATGGGCACATATGCCAAGCTAATCTCTTCAGCAGAGAACCTCTCCTTGAGATAATGATAATGCACCTCAATATGCTTAGTGCGAGCATGGAACATAGGGTTCCTCGCAACTTTCAATGCGCTCTCACTATCAGTGAAGATGGTGGTGACAGAAGTTTGACCAACACCCAAACCGGCCATAAGGCATTTGAGCCACACACACTCAATAGTTACTGTGAAAGCTACCCTATACTCAGCCTCACAACTAGAAGTGGCTACAGTATGCTGCTTCTGGCTCAACAAAGATATACATGAGCTATCAAGCATGAAGCAAAAGCCACTAGTGGACACACAAGTGTCATAGCAACGAGCCCACTCAAAGTCAGAAAAAGCATGCAAATCTGGCAGTAGTGATCCCCCCTTGGGATAAAAAATCCAAGTAGCCAGGTACCACACAAGTAGCGAAAGATATGCTTAAACACCTGCCAATGCTTGACACCTAAGTGATGCATAAATTTTCTCATTTGTGAGATAGAAAATTGAATATCTAGCAAAGTAATGCATAAGTAAATCAAGCATCCAACAACTTGCTAATAGAGAACAACATCAAATGCATCTCCAACATCATGAAGACTCAATCATAAACCTATCTCCATAGGAGTGGCAATAGGTTTACAATCTTCAAGGCCAAAACACTTCAATAATGTGTCAATATATTTCATTTGACACAAAGCCATTCCACTATCAAATTTCATAAACTGAAATGCCAAATAATGATGCAAACACCCCAAATCAGACATCTCAAATGAGGCATGCAGATCAGCATTAAAATCAGCAATATGCCTCTCATGAGGAGTAGTGAGTAGCATGTCATCAACATACACAACAATGATCAAAAGCACATCATTAGCACGCTTAACATATAAGGTGGTCTTAGTTGGAATGTTCTCAAAACCATGTGCAATCAAAAAGGCATGTATCTTTTCTTGCACAAAGCCACATGGCTAAAAAACATACACGTTTTCGTGCAAATCACCATTCAAAAATGCAGTGTTAATGTCCAACTAATGTACATTCCAACCACGATGAATTTGCAAGTGCATAGATGCTACAAAGAGTAGTCATTTGGCATGTAGGTGCAAAGGTCTCATCAAAATCAATGCCCCTTTCTTGTGCATAACCTTTTGCAACAAGCCTAGCCTTATACCTATCAACTATTCCATCAAGATCATGCTTCAGCTTGTATACCCACTTAATGGCAATGGCCTTCTTTCCAAGAGGCAAGTCACATAAAGACCATGTACCATTTTTCATGATAGCATCATATTCTGATTGCATAGCAACCATCTAATTTTTAGAATTTTTTGCTTCATCAAACAAAATAGGCTCATTCACATCATAGTGACTAGAGGCAACCATAGCATGACAACCTAATGCAAAAGAGGCACTATGAGAGCCTAAACGAGGATGATATGACAAATTTGCATCTAATTTGCTATCACGCAAAGTCTTCACCAACCATTTTGGCATAGTTTTTGCCTCCTCAATATCATCTCTCGCATCAACAAGTGCATCATGCAAATCTGCATAAAAAACAGAATGATTTGCATCAACACATGAAACCTGTTAAGACTAAGAAGTTGCCTCATTACAACCAGCACCAGATTGTCCACTTGTAAAAAGAGGCAGCAAAGTATCATACACATCTTTGGAGCTAATACATGTCTCCTTAGTACATGAAAGTAGTGGCTGAATAGCATCTTCCACAAAAACAACATCATGGCAAACCAAAATGCGTTTAGCGTGTGGATGATATAGATGAAAGCCTTTGCTTCCAAAACTGTACCCAAGAAAAATACATTTCACTGCTTTATCATCCAATTTCATGCATTGTTGTTCAGGAACTAATGCATATGCTGGACAACCAAAAATTCATAGGTGAGCAATAAATGGCTTTTGATCATGCCAAGCCTCATATGGAGTGATAGAATGCAATGCTTTAGTGGGATACATGTTAAGTACATATGCTGCACACATGACAACCTCAAGCCAAGAACTATGTAGTAAAGCCTAACTTTTGACCATACACCTTGCCATCTCTATGAGTGACTTGTTCTTCTGTTTAGCAAATCCATTCTATTGAGGTGTATATGGCACTGTACACTAATATTTTTATCCCACGTTCAGCAAAAAATGCATTAAAGTCAAAAGACATATATCTCCCCCTTGGTTAGAACAGAGGGTGCCCATTTTACATGCTAACATATTTTCAACCAAAACCAAAAACTCTTTGAAGCACATCAACACTTTGGACTTTGCTTTTAGTGGATATACCCATGCATGTCTCAAAAAAATCATCAATAAAAGTCACAAAATAAAGATAGTTTCCAAAAGAGGGTGTTTGCATAGGACCATAGACATCACTGTGAACAAGTTATAATTTTTGAGTAGCTCGAATTGAACCATCTTTTGGAAAGGAGGAACATTGCATGTTTCCCAGAATACATCCTTCACAGATATGTTTACTAGGTTCCTCAAGTTTGTGCAAGGAGCACACCATTTCAAATTTCTGCAGGTGTAGCAAACTAGCAAAATTGAAATGACCAAAGCGTGCATGCAAAAGCTTTGCATCTCACATAGCCTGAGAATCATGTATTGCACATGATGAATCATTCACAGATTTTTCATAGTCTATGAGCTAATATAGCCCACAACATAAAATGCCAGATGCAATAACCACATCGCCATTTCATAGATCATGAATTGTACATCTATCATCAAAACATTTCACAACCAAGCTAATCTTGGCTAAAGCTGAAAGTGATAATAGATTCTTCTTGATCCTTGGCACAAATAAAGGGTTTGACAATCTAAAGGAACTACCATCAGCAATAGTCAGAATGATCTTACCAACTCCCATGGTAGGGAGAAGAGTTGTTGGTGCAATTGTATCAGATAAAGGAATTTTGTGGACCCTAAGAAGAGTCAGTATGTTTGGTTGCCCCACTATCAAAGTAACAAACATCTGAGTCTACTGCAAACATACACTGTTTAGAAGAAGATGGGTCAAAACTCCAAACAATAGTAAACACCCATTCTTCATTCTACAAAAGATTAGTAGAATCTATATTAAGTGTAGAGGCCTCTGCAACAACCATCCCAACCTCTTTTTTCTTTGCCTCTTTTGTAGCAAGTTTTGGATAGTTCTTTATGACATGATCATTTCCTTTACAGTACTTACAAAAGAATTTTTTCTTTTCTGATTTCTTCTCATCTTTGTTTTGCTTCTTCGAATGTGCAGCATTTGCAGATTTTTGCTTACGAGTAGATGCGCTCCATTTACCACTGCCCTTCTTACGATCCAAGAATGCTTGATCTGCAACACACATAATAGATCCATTCTGCCTATAATTATCTTCCTGCAATAGAACAGAGATTAACTTCAAATGTCAAGGCATTTGGATTGCCTTTCATCACCAAACAAAGAGTAGAAGCAAAACTCTAATATGAATCAAGAAGACCATTCAGAACGGTCTACACAAGTGAACTATTGCCAGGGGAGCACTAGATTGTGCTCTCTAACTACAATAGACAAGATTTTGGAAATACACTTCTGATTACAAGAACACCCACATAGGGAACATGATACAAGAATACATAAATGATGCAAGGTGTCCCACAACCTAGGACTGATAAGTATGAATAATTGGACCAAAGATGATAGAATATGTCCCTCAACTCAGGATTGATAGGTTGGAAGCAAGCTCGGTTTACAAGAACTCCCTTCAAGGAGATGATCTAGATAGAAGAAATAACTAGACAAGATCTTGTTCTACGAGATTACAAGAGAACAAGGCTAGATGTCCAAGAACTAGACTAGATAGGACTAGAACAAGGAACAAGACAAGAACTGGAACTAGAACTTGGAGAGTAGTTACTTGGCGGTCACAACTCCCTAAGCTCCTAAGATTGGTATTGGAAAGAATGAGAATGAATGTGGCCAACCCCTCCTTATATAGGTTTTCCAAGGGTGGTTATGAATTGATGATGTCATATTTTGGAGTAATCTCTGATGAATATCTTGTAAAAATTCGCAAACCCTAGAAAAATTGTACATCTCGAACACTCGAAGGTGGTTGCCAATCAAGGATTGTCTCTATCTTCTTAGGGTCCACAAAATTCCTTTATCTGATACAATGTACCCTAAAAATTCCACTTCTATTTGATGGAAAGAGCACTTCTCGAATTTCTCATATGATCCTTTTTCTCTTAATTTCTCTAAGACTATGTTTACATGACATTCATGATCCTCTAGATTTTTGGAGAATATCAAGACATTGTAAAGATATATTATAACAAAATTATCCAAATACTGTCAAAAGATATCATTCATCATATGTTGGAAGATAGCTAGAGTATTTGTGAGACCGAATGGCATAACTACATATTCAAAATGGCCATACCTTGATTGAAATGCTATCTTCCATTGATCTCCTTCTCTGATCTTGACAAGGTTGTAAGCTCCTTGGAGGTCAATCTTCGTGAAGAAATTTGCTTTCCCAAGGCGTTCCAAGAGCTCTGATATGAGTGGTAGAGGGTATTTGTTCTTTACAGTGAATTTATTCTATCCATGATAGCCTACACACATCCAAGGAGTCCCATCCTTCTTCTATACAAATAAAATAAGAGCTTCTATTGGAGACTTTGAGTGTTTGATAAACCCCTTTGCTAGACTCTCATCAATGTTCTTGTGCAGTACTATAAGTTCCTCTGAGGATAGTCTACAGATTGGTCCAAAGGGCGGTTGTGGTCCCTCTTGAAGTTCTATAGCACAATCATAAGGTCTATGCTCTGGGAGGATATCTGTATTCTTCTTTTTAAAAACATCTTCAAAGCCTTTGTATTGATTGGGTAGATGTACTGGATCATCTTTCTTGGTCTCTTGAGCTAGTATGGCATAGATCATATATGCGGGTTCCTTCCTTACTGCATGTATGAAGGCTTTCACTCTAACATATGTGGGGTTCTTCTGGATATCTCTTAGGGTGATTTTATTCTTTTCCAATTATATCTAGGTTATGTTTCTTTAACTAGGGCATTACAATGATAACTAGATGTAATGGATTCGATATTACATTCAAACATATGTGGGATTCATGGTCACCAATGTGTACTCTAAATGGTGTGGTTTCCATGGTTATATTCCTAGATGATAGAGGTCATCCATCTACTACTTTAGGTACTATTAGTTTGTTCTTCCGAA
Source organism: Ceratopteris richardii (assembly GCA_020310875.1). Lineage (NCBI taxonomy): Eukaryota > Viridiplantae > Streptophyta > Polypodiopsida > Polypodiales > Pteridaceae > Ceratopteris > Ceratopteris richardii. The sequence continues at coordinate 132,115,191 of CM035430.1, read as the reverse complement.
GTATAGGAATTCCATGTTTCTTAACCAATCCTTCATCAATGAAACATGAGGAGGCTCCTGAATCTACTAGGTCTATAAGGGAAAGGTTCTTCTTGGGCGTGATTAACTTGATCGGTCCCATACATGTTTCTATGGGTGTAGCTAGAACTATGAGACCCTTTTGTATATCATGGTCCGACTGTACAGTCTCTTTTACAATTGGAATTCCTCGTTCCCCTGATCTACAAGGGTGGTTGCAAATCTAGAGTTTGTTCTCTTGTTGGAATAATTAACTGCAATATGTCTAGGGTTTCCACAATAGAGGCATTACTTGTTATCTCTCCTTCTCTGTTTCTCTTGACAATGTGGTGTTAGAGGCTAGAACCTAGTTACATCTATTTGCATAGGTTCAAACATATACTCATCTTTATGAGTGGGCTAGAAGGGTTTCCATTGGTGAGGTCTTCCTTCTACTTGTTTTTCTTGTTTCCTTTCAAAAATTCGGTTATCACATTGAATAGCTTGCATGATGTATTCATTCAATGTCTTAGCCTCTGGCATCGTGAGCAGAAGGTCCTTTACATCATCTCTTAAACCCCATCTAAATCGGTTTAGGAAATAATCTTCATGCCAAGTGAGATCACATATCAACTACCTAAATTCTGGTGCATAGGTAGAGACAAAGCAGCGACCTTGATGTAACTTCTGAAGTTTTGTTTTTGCCACTCGACTTGCGTCTGCATCTCCATATGTGGCGATGAGTTCTCGAAGAAACCCCTGATAGTCCTAGAGTACTACCATGTTCTTCTCCAAGATTGGGGCAAACCATGATAATGCTTGGCCATAGAACAAGGCTCCAATAAACCCGACCTTGGATGGCTCATCAGGGTATCTATTGGAAACTTCCAAAGTTTTGTTTCTGCCACTCGACTTGCGTCTGTATCTCCATATGTGACGATGAGTTCTCGAAGAAACCCCTGATAGTCCTAGAGTACTACCATGTTCTTCTCCAAGATTGGGGCAAACCATGATAATGCTTGGCCATAGAACAAGGCTCCAATAAACCCGACCTTGGATGGTTCATCAGGGTATCTATTGGGTTGCATATGGATGTACAATTTAACTTGCTAGAGAAATCCATGAAACTTTGTGTGATCCCCATCAAACTTTTCTGGCATGCAAATCTTGGGTTCCTTCATGAAGGATGTACTAGGCCATTGATTCACTTAAATAATCCCTTGATTTGCTTGAAGACTCCCAATTCATTCTTGTAATTCTTGGAGGAGTGCACCTACATGCATTGGATGTCCCATCTCCACTTGTGTCTATCGATGAGTTAGGTCTTGGACTTATTGTTGGAGACTCTGAAATGATGTCACAATTTATTCATAAGCATTCTCCATGATGCCTAGTCTTGGATAGAAGCTAGTCTTGCCAAAATGTTAGGGGAGCACTAGATTGAGCTCTTTGAGTATAGTAGATAAGATTTTGGAAATATACTTCTAATTACAAGAACACCCACATAGGGAAAATGATACAACAATACATAACTGATGCAAGGTGTCCCACAACTTGGGACTGATAGGTATGAATAATTGGACCAGAGATGATACAAGACATCCCACAACTCGGGACTAATAGGTTGGAAGCAAGATCTCTAGCTTACAAGAACTCCATTGAGGGTGATGATCTAGATACAAGGAATAACTAGACAAGATCTCATACTACGAGATTACAAGAGGACAAGGATAGATGTCCAAGAACTAGACTAGATAGGGCTAGAACAGGGAGCAAGACATTGAGAATGAATGTGACCAGCCCCTCCTTATATAGGTTTTCCAAGGGTGGTTTCCAGGCGATTACGAATTGATGATGTCATCAATGATATCATCAATTTGAAACATGATCTTTGGATGTTAGAATCAAGCAAGAAGATAGTCAATCTTTTGGTTTTTCATGTTCCAAAAGCAATGGAAGCATTGGTTTCTTCAAATTCTGAACCAATCATGAGATATAGAAGTCACATGGAATATGAGGTTCAGAAGATCTCCTTCGTCCATGATAACCATCTGGTATAACTTCATCAGTAGAAATCGACTATTCCTTCAAGTCTTTGATCTTTGTCATAAAACTGTTAATAGAATCACCTACATTCATACGCTCACTCTCCAACTGTTTTTGGAGGTAAGCAACACAAGCCTCATTTCTAGCCTGGTACAATGTGGTAAGTGTATCCCAAGCATCCTTAACCATTCGACAAGAGTGAATGTGAGGAATGATGAAACATTTGATAGACAAGGCTATCAATGCATGTGTGTGAGCATCTCTGCCATCCCAATGAATTTGCTCTACAGTAGGTGCAACAAAAACCACAACACAAATAGGAATCTGCAAAATATCACCATCTTTGATGCCATCTGCATCAGCTTCAGTAGTTGTATTTGCACGTGTAACAGGATGTTTTTCAACACCTTGCACAATTTTCCACAATCCTTTTGTGACCAATACATGATGCATCATATAAGTCCACAATGGGTAATTTGTACCATCCAATTTATCGTCAATAGCCAATATATGAAATACATCACTACTTTGAGCCATGGCCACTAACTAAAATACCCTAATGCAAAAAAATGACTATATCTAAAAAAGTTGAACAAAATTACACTGAAGAGTTCTAATAAACCTATAGTAGTAGACTTCAAGATGCTTATAGTAGTGAACCAAAACCTATATATATCTTTGGAACAAAAAGACAAAATAGCCTACAGAAGCATTGTGATAGTGCGTTCGAAGGTCGAAATGAGGTCAGATTGCAATTTTGGCACCATAGAGTGAGGTTATTTTGATCTCCTAATCACCCTGAGTATGCTCACCAAATTTTGTGCGATTTTGAGACTGTCACCAGAGAGGTGTTCCTGATGCCCTAGATGAAGCGACAACCTGATTTGATACTAGTTGTTGGAGTTCAAGGTCTATGGAAGCATGTGAACATCACAAGGATGAAGAAGAAGCTTGAAGGACAACACACAACACTGAATGTATTACCACTAGAATGTACAAAAGATAAGTAACCCATTAGGGCAATAGGCATATATACAAGTTGGGAAAAAAAAACTCCTAAAGAGGGAAAAAAAGTGCCCCGGTGATCCTAATGTGTTCACACATGTCATTACCTAAATATATCAATAATTTTTCGATAGAAAGAGCTTATTTGATTAGACAATTTTAGTAACCTTTTCCTTTTTACATCATATTGAGTTTGTTTGCTCTCCAAGTATGCATGATTGAATTTATAAGTGCACATGATTTGGTTTCCCCTGGATGCAAATCTATTTGCACATTAAAAGGTTTTTAGATATCATGAATAAAACTAAATTTTGATTATTGAGTGTGAGTAAGCTTCATCATCAGAAGACGATTTCCCATTCTTTATACCATAAGTTTTGATTGCACTTAAAGCATGCATGTGTTAGGGCCACATTACATGGACATGCATAAGACACAAGTTTCTTTAGATACTCATGCACTTCATTTCACTAATCACAACTTCAAATTTAAATGAGATTTGTAGTTCATAGTTGGAGCTTTAGGATGAAGCTCAGGCTTGGAGGGATGGATGTCTTGGAGATTTTATCTCCATGTTTTTTTTTAACCTAAAGATGCCAAAAAATAGACCTCAATTCACATAGTGGTGCATGTGAATTACTAATAAGCAAAGCACCGATTGATGGCTATTGAGCAAATGGAGAGATGGATATCATGGAGAAATTCTTGTAGGAAAACGTGACATACAACATGGATTCTTCTAGCTACAACCTTTGTGTAAGAATTCATATTGCTGAGGAGAAGAGAAGAATCTAGCTGTGATATGCTTCCTCTTCCTAGAGCAATCATATATCAAAAAGCATCGAACACACATAGTGTTGTTTTTCTTACATCTTTCCATAGTGGATGGAGTGCTCTTTTATAGCATTCCAAATTCTTGTTGTATTAAGCGGAGATATCTAGAGGATGCTGCCTGTGAATAACAAAGAAAGTGCAAGTTGTTTTTTCCAATAGTTGCCTCTTATCTATTAAAAAGGAATAAGTTATGTGTTTTTCTTGTAGACATCGATGGTTCGAGATAAAGATGTCACATGCAGCCGTATGAAAAAAATGTAGTTGGAGTTGGCATGAGTGGAAGGGAATGCTACCTCTAACATGGGTGAAGACCTCTCGGGGAAGAAAAGCTTGGATTCATGAAGGCAGAGAATAGAAGAGGAGAGGAGATAAAAAAGATCTAAAGAGGAGCATCTGACAAAGGAGAGCACAGAGGAATTGCCATCGAAGAAGAAGGGACAAAAGAAGATTACAGAGATAGAGAAATCCAATTGTGAGCATAGCTATCAAGTGTGTCACACAAATGCTCTTGGAAATAGATGCATGTCTAGAAGAAGAGGGCAAAAACTTGCCCCACAAATCTTGAAGCTTACATGTTTTTTCATAACAACCTGTAGAAGATCATGAGCAAGAGAACTGCTAAAAAGGCAATGCATCCTTCTTCTTCATGCAAAGAAGAATGTCTGTACTATTGTTATTCCTCTTATCATATATTGTTTCTCTTGAAGTAGCATTAAATTAAGCCAATCAAGTTCTTGTTTCTACCACATTGACTCACATGCGCTGATCTTCAAGAAAGCACTTACCTTTGTGTGTATACAAAAATAGAAGTCTGTGCGATCATAAATGTTGTTAACTTGTTTTACAAGGAATGAAATACACTTGTTTACTAAACCTATAAAAAATTGTCCAAATCATATCATTATGAGATGAAGTTGTAAGAAGACTAGTAGTAAAATCCATAGATATTTGTTCCCATGGTCCATTACGTATGGGAAGTGGCATTAATAATCCAAATGCTTTACCATGATTTCTTTTCACATGTTGACACACAATGCAATGGGAAACATACTATGCAATATCCTTTTCCATATTTGGCCAAAAGAAAAATTATTTACACATAGAAATAGTACTTTGTATGCCCCTATGACCCATATATGGTGGTTCATGCATCTCTTTCATAACAAATTCTTTGAAACTTGTGTGATGCATAACTTGTGTTGGAAATACAAGAATCCATTTTGAAAAGTGTAGTGATCCTCACTAAATGTTGTGGAATTATTGAAAGCATTCTGTTGGCAGTCAAGGAACTGAAGGACTCACAAGACAAGGAAGTCAACGAAGGGAGTCAGAGCGAAGAGAAGGTACAAGCAGACAGAGTAGTCAAAGAAGATCTGGCAAGTAGGCCATCTAAATTTTTCATGCATCAAAGAGGTGGGCACACAAGAAGAAGGAGAAAGTAGGGAGCTCCAGGAAATGTATGTCAAAATGTTAGAAGAAATCCCTACAAAAATAGTGCTTTTCATCACTAAAACCCATTGTAAATACCATTTCATATTTTTTGTAGCTCCATTTTGTGCAAGCCAAGGAGTCCTTGAGCTTGAGGAGCTTTAGAAGTACCTACCTATCAATTTTCACATTTTTTAAACTCCGTTTGAACCTCCAAATAGGCCAGAGAACCTAATTTTTAACTAGGCCAGACACTAGGTCTGGACAAGGCCAAAAACTAGTCAAAAACTATAAATAGAGCTAGAGAGCTCATTTTTGAGGTTAGCTTGTAATAGAATTGAACTTGTATGAGCACTCTTGAAGTAATCTAAAAGAACTCCATTGTTTCTCTCTCTTGCTCTTACCTTGTGTGCGCGTGTGTGTATGTGTGTGCATGTTTGTGTGCTCCTCACTCAGGCACTTGTGCCTTCACTTGCTCGAGGTCATCATACCATCCTCACGTCTTCCCGGATTGACATTAAAGGAGGTGCTACTCATCACTGAGCTACACCAAATTTTGGCGCCGATGCCGGGGATCGAGCTTTGAGGACGAGCGTGTGATGGTAAGACGTAGAGTTATGATGTTGGCGTTGTAGGTAATATCTTTACTTTTTCCTTATTTTTCTCTTTCTTACTTCATCATCATCACCACCATCATCCTCACCATATCCGATCTCCATCTCCATCATCACAAAAATTCCAGTTTTTTGATCATATCTACTTTCCCCTTCCATTTCCCTTCCACTTGTGAGAGAGAGCGAGATAGCGATTTGTGTGCACTGCTTTTGCATGTTTCTCCAGCACTCAGCGCAGGTATGGAAAAGCTTGGTCTTGTCTCTGTGTTGCCGACCTCTACCGATCGCGATCGACAGAAAAATCGCTCATTTGGTAAAACAAAGCACACCACAATGACACACATGAGGAGCACTTTCCAAATCACTACATAAAATTTAAAAATTCCGTGTTTCTCTGTCAATCGGGATCGACAGACCCTGTCAATCGCGACCGACAGACCTGTCAGTCGCGACAGATAGACGTGTCGATCGCGATCGACAGACCCCACGACCGACCGACTACCACGTAGGATTCAGTCAATCGCGATTGACACCATCGATCGCGACCGATTGAAAATCCACGATTGATTGAATTTCTCGTGTTGCCACGTGTCCATCACGACGGGCACATTCACGATCGACTAAAATTACGGTGAAAATCCCAGAAAAACTGTCGATCGCGATTGACACCATCGATCGTGATTGACAGGATTCACGACCGACTCTGTCGATCGCGATTGACACTGTCGATCGCGACCGACAGGCCCCGACGGACACCTCTGTCAATCGCGATTGACAGACCTGTCGATCGCGATTGACAGGCTTTTTCGGCCAATTTTCTAGGGTTTATATTCCTTGATTTTGGGAAAATTCTAGGCATACTTATCAAGCAAATAGTGATTTGTGAGGTTCCGACACTCGTAACTTGAGAGAAAATCTTGTTTCCCTGATGACCTGCTTTACCCTGTTTTAACCCTAGATCCCTGAACTGTCATATCTTCCTCATACGAAATCCGATTGCTGTGATTCTTGTTTTGTTGGAAAGCTTGCGGGGAGTACAACCAAAACTTCCACTGGTTATGGTAAAATTAATACCAGGATTATTAGACATAGTATTTTTAAGTGATCCATATACAGGGGGAGGGAAACTCAGGGATCTCTAGAATTGTGTTCCAGAGAGCCATGGTGCAAATTGACATATGAATTACATGAGTGAAAGTGATTTTTTGTGTGTCCTTTTAATCTAAGTCGTGAGCTAACTTTGGGACTTTTACAGGTCCACTGAGAGCACTAGAAGGCATCCAAAACAAGGGTAATCTGCAAGCTTGAGAACTGGGTTCTTGAGCACCAAAAGAGCACGGGATCTGCAAGAGAGGTTGGAATATTCTCAACGCTCTCTGTCCATTTCTAGCTTAGGCTAAGTGCGAGTAGTGCTAGAAGTAAGTCAGGGCAACGATAGGCACGAGACAAGTCAAGACTATCTAAGAAATCAAGTTCAAGTCAAGAGATAACCTGTGTGTGACCGACAACTTTAAAGGAAAAGAACCTAACATGAGACGATCAACATTCAAGTGCGGAAAATTAACTCAAGTGTTCCTGACGACGTGATATCAGACAAGACCATAAACACAATTATCAACTAAAAAGAATCAAGTGACTGATACAAAAGAACTCAGCAACGAGGTTGTACCTTGGGTAAAAATTGGGATTACTCAAATAGGCATATGAACCTTAGATCAGGACGATACCTAGGAAGAGATAGACAAAGTCTTAGGTCTTCAGAGGCTAGTGTTAATCATACTGCTAGGTCTTGGGCCCAGCAGTTGAACCATTATTCGCACTACCCCAACTCTCAAACTAGTGAGTCAGAGATGTCCCAGGGTATGGAGAGACCTACAGGAAGTTCAGGTGTGCCATACTTACATAGGGTAGAAGGCCCCTACAAGACGCAGCTAGAATACCTTAGGACCAGCCGACTAGGTGCTAGCATCTATGAGGATGGCCTAGGAAGATCTGCGGTCCAGATTAAAAACCCTGACCAATCCATTGGCCTAGAGCACCCAGCTGTCAAGTTTGAAAACGGAGCATACCTAGACAAGGAAGGAACCATATATGTAGTCACCAGTCATCCAAATAGGACAGACGAATTTGGAAACGTGATCCCAGAAACGGATTTAGGTGACCTGGAGCAAGGAAACATGGGTGTAGAACCTAGAACCCCTAGAGGCAAATCTGTTCTCACTAGGATTATCACACCAGAGTGGATTTCCCAAGACAATAAAAGCATAGATCTACTCCTGAACCGAGAGACTGATGAGGCCTTTTGGAGGTATAGATCTGATCAGCCAAATGAGGTAGGAACAATCATGATATATGAGTTCAAAGATCCTGATAGCCCAGGCAGAGTGACCTACTTAGATCACGCTTCAGAGAGGATCTTTGTGGTTACAGAAAATGATAGGCATGCTTACACCTAGAAAGGTGAATTTATTTTCCCCCAACCAAGATCGAATGTGTCCTTTGGTCACCCAGGAGCTGGAACATCCCAAGCTCATGGAGCTCAAAGAGACAGACATAGAGATAGACCTGAGGTAAGCTTTGCCAACCCAGTGGGAAGAGAAAGAACGAAAACGGAAACAAATAGAGTAGAACCTGAGGGACTTAGAGCCCCAAGGAACCGAAGGAATGCGGATGAATTCCCTCTACCAAGAACTAGAGAGCACACGAGGACTTTGAGACCGACCCAACTAGTTAAGTCCATGAAGAACTACTTCGATGGCACAGGAGATCCATATGATCATGTGGCTGAGTTTAGGCAAGTCTTGAGAGCTGAGCAAGTTGAGGACCTATTCACGCAATATAATGCCTTTGGTCTAACCCTTAGGAACACAGCCCTTACGTGGTTTTAACCATTGAATGAGAGACAGTTCAGGAGCATAGACCAAGTCTTAGAGGCTTTCATCACTGAATTCTCTAAAAGTGGCATAAGGCATAATACTTCCTCATTGATACATAGCTTCAAGCAGACCCCTTAGGAGACCGTGAAACTTGCAGGAAGAAGGTTTAGGCAATATCTAGAGAGATGCCCTGTTCCTCAGCTCCCCACACCAGCCAAACAAGTGGCCTTATTGTTGGATGGATTGCTAAGTACAAAGTTGCGATCCTATGTGTACTTGACGGACCATAGGACTATAGAAGAGTGTGTACGCATGTGCATCGACATCGAGGATAACCTAGGGGAGGAGTTAGAGCTTTCCAAAATCTACAGAGATTTTGATAGTTCCTCTAGTCTCTCTTCCTCGCAATCCTCTTGAATTGAGGAACTTGCGGAGAAAGTAGCTCAAAAACTAGGTGTCACTGGCAAACAAATCCCAAGGTTTGCCCCAGTAAAGAGGTGCTATACTTGCGGTGGTGACCATATGGCGAACGTATGTCCCATCATGGCTCAACCCCAAGTGAATCCCAGTAGCCAATACTACACCATAGAACGGAGATACACAAATCACACAGCACAAGACTGTCCATACAATAAGCAAGCGGTTAGATAGACCTACCCTCAGCCCTATGCACAACAGGGAAGATATCAGAACCAATATCCACCACAACAGTATGCTAGGCCTCAACAAACCTACCAACCACAATATCAGCCCCAACAAAGACCTCAACCAGTGCTAGCCCAACAACCTCCTGTTCCAGCCAATGTGATCCCTGTAAAGTACGTAGATGCAGAAGAGAACCTGAATAGAGCCATAGTGCCAGTAACACCATTGTTGTCAGAAAGTGACCCGAGTGATCATAGTTTTGATTCCACTCACATAGATAGTCCACAGGCTTACTACATGCAGTCTCCTGAACATGGTGAGTCCTACTATAATGAAGAACCAAGTGAACCTAGTTGGGAGCCAGATTACACAAACGTCATGTACGCAAACCCTAACTCTAGACCTCAACCTAGGCAGGTAAGACCCCCATTCCCTAGAGGACCATGCTACAGATGTCAAGGAGATCACCTCATTTGTGATTGCCCCTTACCTCCACCCACACAAACCCAATCAGTGACGATTCAAGGATTTTGTCAAGATTGCGGCAAGGAACATCTCTTACGAGATTGCCCAAAGAACCCCAATAATATGCCAAAAATCACCCCTATAAACGTTATTGGGCTAGTTGTCGACTCCTCAGGGAGTGTGACTTCCACCGCACCCGTGCAAGTGGTCACTAGAGCTCAAGCATTGCAGCAAAACCAAGGGGTAAGCCAGGAAAAAAGATCAGATGTTAGTGAAACAGAGATCATGACCAAGAAACGGATTAGAGCTTGGAGAGATAGTAGAGAAAGGATGAAAAGGCAATGGGCCAAGAAAATGAGTGAGCTCAAGGAAAGCCTAAGAGAAACAAAAGCCAGGATAGTTGAACTTACATCTCAAACTCCCTCTCACACTACCCCACCTCCACCATTCCCATCTCCATCCAACCCACCACCTTCCAACCCGCCTCGTGCTACTCCACCAACCCCTAGGGTAGGATCAGTCCTAGCAGATCCCACTCCTGAGGACCTAAATATGATGCTCAAAGCATATCAGGCCAGAATCCAAGAAGGGCCAAACGTAACTGATCATGAAAAGTGTTACCCTAGAGCAGAACTAGAGCTTGAACGAACCAAAATTTGTGCTAAGATGGTGGAATTGGCCCAAACCATGTTTGAAGCCAGTTGCCTCTTTAACATCTCTAGTTCAGCTAAGACGCATTTGCACTTTGATGGACTGCTAGAAATATTGGAGAGGCTAATTGCACAATTAGAAAAGTAACCCACCCCTCCAAGTAAGGGCAAGGCAAGTAAGAGGGTAAGCCTTCTTGCCCAGGAAGCCTATGTGCCTAACTCTACAGAGCCAGACACATCTTCTTCTATGAATCGGTTCACACCAGAATTCCTACGAGAGATTCAAGAAGACAAATGGGCTAAAGAAAGTGAAGTCCCTCCTCCCATTGAACTTGTGGATGATGCACACGACCAATTTCCACAAGACATCCCATCCATTTATGAGGAGCAGGAGGGTGATCAATCTCAAGAGAGATTAGACTTTGAGTCTAATTCTTTACATGAATTACCCCACTTCACGGGACCATGGGAAGCAAAGTCCACCTGTATGAGAGCACCCACAGTCATGGTAAGAAATGAAGACTCGGTCATACCTAGGAACACAGAGGTAGTGAAAAACACTAAAGTGCAGTGTAACCTCACTTTAGAAGAGCTACTCAAACTAAGGCCGGAACTATGGAAACACGTAGCCAAACAAGTACCAAAGATAGCCAAACCACATTCACAGGTGGGTTCTCATAGGACAGTGCCAGAAATTCCTCTAGACAAGATAGGAGACATGAGTGAAGGAGAAGAAGGAAACACCTATCATCCCATCACCCATCAAGGATACACAACCAAGGCAATTCTGGACTCTGGTTCAGGAGTTGCAATTGCTACCACTTCCCTATGGAAGCGTTGGGGCAAGCCAGCACTCAGGCCCACGAGGATGAAATTCCAGATGGCCGATGGTCACATAGAAAGACCCTTAGGCTTGCTAGAAGGAATAACTCTCACTACATGTGGTGTAGAGTTTGAGCATACATTTGCTATCTGTGATTTTAGCAAGAACCATGCATATGAGATGATTTTGGGTAGACCATTTATGCGACAGTTGCAAGTGGTACAGGATTGGGGAACCAATTCCTTGTACTTGCAACACTTAGGTGTTACAACCAAAGTCAATCTCAAGGATTACTCTCATAGAGATGTCCCTCCTATCCAATGGAACCCCATCCATAGAGCAAAAGATGATACGGAGTCTGTGCATTCCATAGGATCAGGATCCTCATGGATGCATGAAGACACCCACTTATGGATGTGCAAAGTAGCAGTAGAAGAAGAGAAGAGAGACAAAGCCAGAGAGGTAGGTGTGAAGGAAACACATAGACCAATTCAAGACCCAGCCTATGCACCTGTAGTATTTTCGACAAAGAATTTGAACCTCACGGCTGGGCAGAAATTCTAGCAACAATGGATGTAGCCATCAATGAAGAACAATGGACACCCCACTGTGATGAGGATGGCTATGACATTTCAGTCTTCTCCATAGAGCCAATTATGGGAGAGGCAGTTCTAGAAGAATGCAAACCTCGCCCTGATGCATTTGAGGATGCAAGTGACTCCGACCTAGAGTCAATCATTATGGACCCACCTTTTGCATCAGATGAAGAATACTTCTGTGAAGTAGAATTTCAACCCCAGAGACACGGAGAGCTTAGAAATGATGTAAGGTTAGCCACACAAGTGACCCCTAAGGATGAAGGAAAGAAAAGAAAGAAGAGAGAAGTCACACTAGAAGAGGAAGAATCTTTGTTTGAGGTCCCTGAAAACTTTAAAAAGTATGAGGTAGACGATAGAAGAGTCATGGTAAGGATGCCAAAACGTGAGTCTCAATCACGAGAGGCCTATGATAACAAAGAAACCTCCAAGAGAATAGTGGTAGCCCTCGAAGAAGGAGAGGAGAGATGCATGTACATAGGTCATGACCTAACAGAGGAAGAAGAGCATGTGTTAATAGCCTTGCTAAGAGAATACAGAGATGTATTCGCTTGGAGTTACAAGGATTTGAAAGGTGTTGACCCAGACATATGCTCACACACAATTCCCATGACCTCAGACGCGAAACCCTCTAAACAGAAGCCATATACATATAACGATAATTATGCTGCTAAGATCAAAGAGGAGATATATAGATTGGTAGAAGCTGAATTCATCTATGAAATTGAGCACACCGAGTGGGTGTCCCCCATTGTAGTGGTGCCCAAGAAGAATGGAAAGCTACGTGTGTGGATTAACTTGAAGAAGGTTAATGCAGCCACTATTCGAGACAACTATCCGCTTCCTATCACTGAGCATCTGCTAGAAAGAGTAGCAGGCAAGGAAGTGTACAGCTTCCTTGATGGATTTTCGGGCTACAATCAAGTAGCCATAGCTCTAGAAGATCAACATAAGACAGCTTTTTCCACAGAGTGGGGCATATTTGCCTTTAGAGTAATGCCATTTGGGCTTACCAATGCTCCTGCGACTTTCCAAAGATTGATGTGTCACGTGTTTAAAGAGTTCTTGAGGAATAATTTGGAGGTCTATGTTGATGATCTCTGTGCTCATTCCAACATTAGACAAACACATATACCAGAACTCAGGCAAATCTTTAACAAGTGTAGAGAGTATCAAGTCTGCCTGAACCCAGAAAAGTGTGTTTTCATGGTCAGGCAAGGCAAGATTCTAGGACACATAGTGTCAAAGAATGGCATATCCACCGATGAAGAGAAAGTAAGAGCCATAGCCGACCTACCTAGGCCAAAGAATGTCAAAGAAGTACAAGCTTTCATGGGGCATTGTGGTTATTACCGACAGTTTATACACATGTATGCCATCATAGCAAAGCCTCTGTATGGGCTAAGCCTCTGTATGGGCTTTTGACTAACTTTGAGTGGACTAATGAATGTGAGGACTCCTTCAATGAGCTCAAAAGAAGATTGTGAAATGTCAATCCTATAGAAGCCTATCTCATAGGATTGGGAGGCATGGAAACCCCTTGCATGGGTGAGGTGTAACTTCCCCTCCACATTCAAGATGTTTTAATGACAGTGAAAGTACTAGTGTGTCAAGATGAGGACCTCACTGAGCCTCTGGTCTTGGGTCAAGACTGGATCTATGACCATGCAATCAATTTAAACCTAAGAAGTGGACTTCTTCAGGTTTGGGTCAATGAGAAACGCATTACAATTGCGTTAGAAAGTGAAGCACTCAAGGAATTAGGCAAGGCACACACTCCTCGTCCTTCCAGGAGTACACATGAAGATGATGATGTTGTCTTGTCCAAAACTATGTGATGCAGAGGAATGATGATTTCAATAAAGAGGTCAAGGACACAATGGAACTCCCTTCTTTTCCAAAGGTCAGAGGGATGTAGCAACCAACGGCAGATCAAATACAGAAGACTACCTATGCCGGAGGCCAAACAAATGTGAGAAGCAGGATGTCTCGGCCATTGAAACAAGTGTGGGTGCGGAAAGGCAAACAACCTGTTGTGATCAAGCCAACCACACGGGCAAAGATTCTTATTAGTAATCAATGACACGACACTAATAAGAAGTCTTTCAAAAATTCTTCTGCAAAAATGAAGTCTATCTGGGTACCCAAGAAGTCGATGAAGGCTAGCCCACAATCAAGACAAATTTGGGTGCCTAAGGCTTGCTTGCGGGCTCAAATAGCTACATAGAAACCACATCCCATACAACATGGTCCACTCACCCTAACATCTGATACCCATTCTTATACACCACGCACGAACACATATTCACCCATGAGCACGAGTAGAATCACTTGTAAATGGGTCCCTAAAAAGCCTCATTTCCAAGCAGATACTCTTACCAAGCCCTCCAGAGTCTCCACAAAATCAAGACCAACAGCCATTCTGTTTGTTTGGCAGCCCAAAACGTGTAATAAACCCATCGATCCTCATTTGTAAATTCATACCCACTTACTAACTACATCACTCATACACCACATCAATCCATTTAGCTCTTAGGATTATCCATTCCCTAACTACACACATGATTACCGAGCACTTGTTGACCTACTAACCTCTCACTAAAATAATGTTAATGTTGTAACGGGGACACATGAACGCTTGGTGTCCGTTTGCAATGTTAACACTCCTTTGTATATTCTCACAAAACTGGTGACCAGTTTCCTCGATATGGCCGAGGCAAGAACTAGCTCCCAGGCGGGCACTAGCCCTCAGATTGTGGATATTGAAAGTCTTCCGATTGAGGAGGAATTGAAGGAGCGTCCAGTGGCATTGAGAGCGTTACATGCCATACCGGTGTAGAATCCTCCATAGGGTCACACAATGCCAGTCAGCAAAAACTCACATTGGTTCAGTGACGTGGCAGGACCTCTTGGGGAAGGCACTTACCTGTGGGAGGCAGAGATAGAATTCAACGGGCGCTGGGGCAAGTGTCACTTCTTCACCAAGGAATTTGAGAGACTTCAAAATAATGAAGGACTGAAACCGATATGGAAGAAGGCGGGACTATACGATTACTTCAAAGCCCAACTGCCAAAGCCTGACTTTCTGAGGTGCTCGTATTTGATTAGCACCCTCACTCCGAGCAAAGAGAAAAAAGGATACAGCACCTTTGTCCTCCCATCTCTCACAAGGGGCAATGAGCTGAAACGGTTCAGACTGACAAAAAACTTGGTGAGGGAAGCTCTTGACATGAAAGGTATGCATATTCCCACCGAGAAAGAGATTATGGTCCCAGATAACATGAAGAACAGGAATCTGACGAAACTTAAAGACATGGTGGCAATGACACTGACTATTGCCATTCATTTGCGAATGGTCATGCAGCATTTTGCATTCCCCGCTCAAGAGAGGTTCACAATGCCACCCAAGAAGATATGGTTCAGTCTATATTTAGCAGATGCCTTCGATTTGACAATCAACATGCCTCACTGGATTATTGACCAAATCCACTTGGCTCACCAACGGTGGTATAAGAAGCAAAAGTCAGTACTGTATGGATGTTGTGCTGTCACAAGGATTCTTTACAGATGTTTGGCATATGATGTGCCAGTTCAAAGGGCACTTATTTGGACCAGGGTGCAAGAATTCCAACGTAGACTATCCACCACAGGGCCTCCATCCAAGAAAATGAGAGGCGTAGTTCAGATGCCCTGTGCACAGGCCCGCGGTGCGACACTGACACCAGAGACAACTCCACGGCTTCCAAGGCATGTGCAACCCTTCACTATCAGATTACCAAGGCATAGAACAGATGGACCGAATCTGGTGTTTCCTCCTATACCAACCGACTTAGAGTTTCCTCACGGCTTTAGATTGGAAGATCTAACTAATGAAGAGGTAGCCAGAATAATCAATGCTACAAATTTAGAAGTGGAGGTAGAGCAGGCAAGTGGGCAGCAGACAGTCACAGACCAACCCCACCCAGTCCAACCAGACGTAGTCGACGTGCAGGATGATGAAGAAGACGAACAAGAGCACGAACAAGAGGGACTGTCCGACGAAGAAGAGCAGGAATATGAGCAAGAAGTTCTACAGGAACTTGAGGGTGCCCCGGCTTATACGAAGCAATTGAAGAAGCTGTATGATACTATCAACCGAGTTCAAGAACAACACAAACTGTCCTTGGCAGCAGGAAAAGCCCTCATGAACCAAATCCTTGAGGAGGAAGGTGTGGATGAGCAATATCGAGCAACCCTTGACATGATCTCTGATGTGTTGGGGGTACTGGAGACGGTGCATACTGCTCTTGCATATTCACGACGATCGGAGAGAAGATACGGCAGACCCCCCCCCTCGATCAGGAAAACAAATGAATGTATTAGTATCACAACCTCAGGGCACTACATCCACGACCACGGGCACTGCTCATACCATTCTTGACACTGACGAAGCCCACACATCCAATGCACCCCCATCACCCCCCTTACCCCCTCTCCCTCCAACTCCACCACCTTCACCTCCCACTACCAGTGTAACCACTACTGTCACAGCCCCAGGGTCCACTTCCCACACTGAAGCACAGACCATTAGTCAACCCACACAACCTACACAACCAATCTCCACCTCTCTTGTTTACACTACTACTGACTCTGTAATTCTAACTGTAGCCACGGAAAACCCCGTTCCCCCGATCACACTTTCTGGCGGTTCATATTCACAACTACACACACCACTTTACACCTTCACCACCATCACTGCACCCACAATTCCCATGTTCACAATCACTCCCACGACCGCATCCACTTTTGATCTCATGGACATATCACCCACCTCCGCACCTCTCCCTCCCCCCATACGTCCACAATCTCCCATTCCCCCACCACCAACTTCACCCTTTTCAAGTACAGCATACACGCTCCCATTCCCTTTTCCCTTCCCTTCTGCATTCAACACCTTTCTTGCATCCACTCCCATTAATAATGTATTTAATAATATGTACCAGTGTATGTCTCAGCTGCAACAGCATTACCAGCACCTAGACGCACAGCATACGAGTCTCTTCAGAAGGCATGAACAGCTCCAAGCAAGATTCATTGAATTAGAGAAGGAAAAGCGGCTATTACAACAGCAATATACTACATTGCAAGCACAACATGATCAAGTAGTCGCCAATCCACCCCAGTCAGATACTGAAGAAAAACAACAACTCGACAACATGTTACATGCTCAGATCACAGACAATCTCAAGCTTCGACGCAATATCGCCTTATTACGTAAGCACATGTCCGCAGCACTCAAAGAGAATAAGAGACTACAGAAACAGAACGAAAGAAAACCTAGAAGCAGCAATGGAGGGTTCACCACAAGAAATCGACCCAAAGAATTTCAAGGCTATCCCATCTAGAAATATGCAAATCATCTTGGAAACCCATGCTGACCTCTTGGAAGCCCACGCAGCATTAGAAAGAGAAAGAGATGATCTACTAAAGCAACTGGCAACTCAGTAGGAGTCACCAAACAGAGTCACAACAGCAGTCGACACATCTGCAGAAGTCGCAGAACTCAGAGCAGAACTAGAAGAACTATGAAGTAAAGTTCTTCAATACGAGCGTCAACCCTCTCCCCTAGCGGAACTGAAACCTGAAGACTTAGTGCCAATTCAAGTGGAGGAGATCTTTGAAGACCCATATGTTCCCATGCCAATACCCGGAGCTAAGCAAACAGAAGAAGGAACGGACACGATTGAGATCGAAGCGCCTGAATGGATGCAAAGGTTGGAGAAGGTTACTGCAACCCATGATGAGAGGGTTGTAGTTCAGATAGCATCTATGTCACGATTGGAAGAAGTCATCATAAAATCGGATTACTTCAGAAACCTCTCCCATCATAGATGGATTGGCACATCCGATGATCTGTATGTTCCATTCTGTGTATTAATGGAAGATTACAATGCTGAAATCAAGCAACGCACAACAAAAGAACCAACCTCGGCGACACAATTTGCCCCGGATGATATCCCTGCAAGTGCCAAGCAGGGGAATATACATCAAACTACTTGGAGGATCCGACTGCTTGAAACCTACCCTGAGATGGTACGCACGTGGAATAACATGCCTCTATATATCAAGTATAATCCCTGCTACTGCCCTGTCTTTCGAAGAAGGTCTTGGCCGGAGTACACCAAAACAGTTTTGACGGTTAAAGGATGTGAAAAGTGGTTAAATTATGTGTACCTAGCACCTCCTAATGGCCAACTCACAGTCAACTACATGATTTCAACCATCCGACACTGGGCAGTCAGGTTCAAGAATGTCCCAGATGTCATGGCACAGATGTGCCTCAAAATTTTTGAGCTCATGCTGGTTACATTCAGGACATTTAAGAACATCAAAGAACCTCATCTTTCGGCTATTGGATTTAATGAAGGGAATCAGGACCTTGTCTATGATATGAGCACCACACCATCCATTAACGTTGTACACGCGTGGCATGCTCGGATAAAGTATCTACCTGCCTGCTTCAAACAGACGTTTGAAGAAATGTTCATCACCGGGTTCTGGGAATATCATTCTGAGATATTCATTCCCAGACCATCTCATCTATTACAGTTATTTGCGGTGGAACAAGCCCTACATTCAGAAAAGCTACGTATACCACATCCAGAAGTTCCAGGGCCAGTAGACTGGGATGCCGTACTCACTGATTTGGCCAAAGGGTTGAGAATAGCAGAACATCATTTTGCCACCGACGTTGTGGAGTATTACATCCAACGACCCACTCAACAAGGGTCTGTCAGAGATGACAGACGCGAGAGAGGGGGGGGGGTGTTGGCAGTCAAGGATTTGAAGGACTCACAAGACAAGGAAGTCAACGAAGGGAGTCGGAGTGAAGAGAAGGTACAAGCAGACAGAGTAGTCAAAGAAGATCTGGCAAGTAGGCCATCTAAATTTTTCATGCATCAAAGAGGTGGGCACACAAGAAGAAGGAGCAAGTAGGGAGCTCCAGGAAATGTATGTCAAAATGTTAGAAGAAATCCCTACAAAAATAGTGATTTTCATCACTAAAACCCATTGTAAATACCATTTCATATTTTTTGCAGCTCCATTTTGTGCAAGCCAAGGAGTCCTTGAGCTTGAGGAGCTTTAGAAGTACCTACCTATCAGGTTTCACATTTTTTAGACTCCATTTGAACCTCCAAATAGGCCAGAGAACCTAATTTTTAACTAGGCCAGACACTAGGTCTGGACAAGGCCAAAAACTAGTCAAAAACTATAAATAGAGCTAGAGAGCTCACTTTTGAGGTTAGCTTGTAATAGAATTGAACTTGTATGAGCACTCTTGAAGTAATCTAAAAGAACTCCATTGCTTCTCTCTCTTGGTCTTACCTTGTGTGCGCGTGTGTGTGTATGTGTGTGCATGTTTGTGTGCTCCTCACTCACGCACTTGTGCCTTCACTTGCTCGATGTCATCATACCATCCTCACGTCTTCTCGGATTGACATTAAAGGAGGTGCTACTCATCACTGAGCTACACATTCCATGTTTGTGAAAAATACAAATCAAATGCATAAGTAGGAATCATGTCAGATGCTCTGATATCACTATTGATGAGATCTTGTAGACACATGTATGCAAAGATAGTACAAAAATGAAATCTCACAAAAACATAAACAAACTAAAGAGAGACAAGAGACTGGACACAAGATTGGGTACAATCTCCCCACATACTCTGATGGATGACTCTATCAGAGCATGTATATTTATAGGTATTTTTCATTATTTCTTGAATAGAAGATAATGAGGGTGGTGCTTTGAAAAGTGTGCATTTATGCAAATATGCTTTGTTTACAAAATCATCGATTTCTAAGCAATCTACTATTTTTACAAACCGTCGCTTTCTAAAGTGATCTATTATTTTTACCAAAAATATCTAGAATAATATCTTTTAACTGTCTTCAAAATAATCTGAATAAGTCCATGTGCATTCACACCCTCATGATTCTTCACCTGCTATATCAAAATATAACTCACATTAAAAACCTAAAGACATTAAAATCCATATAACATTCCATTATTCCATAAATTATAATAGAGGTACTCGCTCTAAGAGTAGAAGTGGGTGACACAACATCCGTCACCCTACCTCCACAACATCCACCTCCTCCTGAGCCACCTGTAGATCCACCTCAGGAACTTAATCCTCCAGAGTGTGACCTGAACTGACCGGACGGATGAGATGGTCCAACACCTGTATCATGCTATGGTGTTGAATGCATACGTCAATTGCTCGATCCGTTGAGGGATGGTTGAGAAGGTGGTCATGTTGGAGTCATAAAACCAGGAGTACCTCCAGCAAGAGTAGTCCCGCCAATGGGAGTACCTTTGATGGGAGTAGCCCTACCAAAGGGAGTGGCACTGGCAAGAGTGCCACCGGTGGGAGTGAGGCCGAGGGGAGTGCTACTGTGAGCGATCCAGTACTGTGATGCTCTAGCCATATAGGCACGAGGTGCTTGAGATATAAAATCCATAAACGACTTCTCTATCATGGATGCTCTAGCCATATAGGCAAGAGGTGCTCGAGATATAAAATCCATATGATAATATTGGTAATATAGAAAAATAGTAGTGTACAAAAAAAATATAGCAAAATAAATAAACACAAATAAGTACATACAAGTGTTTACTTCATAAATCCTCTATTCTAGCATCCTCTTTGAGATCTAACACCTAGAGAATATCTATCTCTACTTGAAGACTTCTAGATATCTTTGTAGGCCCGCACCTTCTTGATCATGATCCTTGTACAACATATGTACTTCATCGTGTATCTAATCTTCTTCAAAGACCTCTTCATTTTGGACAATGATCTCTTCCTCTTTGACTACTGAATGCACCTCGGAGTCCATTATGGATGGAATTTCTTCTATGTCTATGTCCTCACAAATTTGTTTGCTACGTGGAGATACTTGTAAAATGAATAGCCACTCTAGTTTTTTCAAATCTCTCATAAAGAGAACCTGATCACAGTGTTCGGGAAGTACAAATGTATCTCTCTCATCTGTCTATAGATTTTTGGATTCTACTTGAAGCAAACCACTCTTATCCCACCTCATTGTTGCGTTTCTTCTAGAGATGACTACTTTGAGCCATTTCACATCAAACAAAAAGTACGCAAACCTCCTGAAGGACAACTTCAAGATATCTTGGATCACCGTCTCTTGCACTAGCTCTATTTTTTTGGAAAGAGTTCACCATCACCCCACTATCAAAAGTAGACCTATTTTCGTCTACTAATGTGATTCGAAAGTGTCGTCCATGAGACCATAGTGCACCGTATTTAGAATACTCCCAATCATACCCCTTTGCGAGTTCCAACTCTTCTTCAGAGACATCCTCACCCACTGCCTTTGCTTGTGCAACAACTATATCTACCCATCTGCTTGTTGGAAAGGGTGGAAGAGGTTAAAGACTTTTCAGAGAAGGCAAAAAGTGAGTGAAATGATTCTCTTGAAACTGAGCTCTTTCCTTTGCGTTTGTCTCCTTGGCAAGCTCATACCTCTCCAACCACTTCTGCATGGGCTCAGAGTTAATAATGCAAAACTTCATTGCCTTCTCTCTAAAAATTGCATCCATTTTTCTTTGGATCCCTTTACCTTGAGGTTCATTGCCTACGAGATGAACATCTGCATCTGTTCCATAAGCGAGGAATTCGAGGGTCTGGCATGCTTAGAAACTCTTTTATGAATACAAGAGACTCTTGTACGAGCCACCCCTCTACCATGTTACCCTTTGGATATGTTCTCTGATGAAAAAACCCTTTTAATGTCTTCATGAACCGCTCTTAGAAGAACATCCATTGACTATGGACAGTTCTTGCTATTGCAACTTCATCAACCACATGAACTAGTAATTGAAGTTGAATGGTGAGAATACTTGTGGAAAAGAATTTCTCAACCATACAGATAGTTGTTATCACATTGATTTTGACACTCTCTATGCTATCTCTCCTTATCTCTTTAGAAGAGGTCCATTGTACCAAGGAACTGATTTTATAAATGGTTGTTCGCACATCCTTCGAAAGGTGATCTTTTAGAGTTACAGGGAGAAAAAACTATAAAAACTTGTACCAATGACGAGACTTGAGCCCTCTGAGATCATTGTTTTGTGTGAAGGTAGTCTTTAGACACCTTATGCACCCAATAGGTGTCCGAAACTATGAAATCACCTTCTTCACTTAATGTTCTTCCATCTTGTGGAGCATCCAAGGAGCTGTTGGTAGAAACACTATTCCGTTGGGCTTGGTAATTGCCCACAACTCTTGCATACAATCTTGCTCTTCCAAGTCCTCCCTTTGTGCTTTGCTTTCCTTCTTTTTTATCAATGTCTTCCAAAGCATCTCTCCCATATTCTTGAAAATATGCATCGAGTCTACCAAATGATTGATCAATAACTCACTCGAATAAGCCAGATCATGAAAGATCAATAGTTTTTTCATACTAGCGAGTGGTGTTTTTGCATCCCATAGTTGCTTCCAATCGTTTGCTTTCATTTGGCATTGTGCTTGTTTACCAATTTTCCCTTCACATAAAACATGTCCATCAGGAAAATATGTATGATGTGCTTCATAGGCAGTTTTCTGAAGTGCTTTGGAGTAGCGTGCTTTGAGTCATGGTTCGCATAGGGGACAAGCATTGTACCTCAAAATTGATAAACCTTAATATTCACCATAATCAGGCTATTCATGCATCGTCCACATAAATATGCCTTGCACTTGCATGTCTTATCTTCTTATAGTTTGAGACATATCACACATAGTAATCCCATCCCATAAAGTGCACAGCTCTTCCACAAGTGGTGCAAGGTACACATCCATGTTTTTTACCTCATACTTACCTGTCACAATGAGAGCTAATAATAAATGGCCCTTTTTTGTGGCCAGCCATGGTGTGATGTTATAGCTGACCAAACATATAGGCCATGTGCTCCATGAGGATTTGCATAAAACAAATGGATTTACTCCATCCATAGCTAGGCCTAGACATATGTTCTGTGTGGTATTTGTGCACGCCCTGACAATGACCAATCATGCCTTCTTAGATATGCTCTCCTAGAATCTGCATGCTCCAAAATAGCATCCTTTTGCATGTCTCATGCAAGACTCCTAGACCACACATGCGTCTACTTTTCATGTCCACCTCAAGAATTATAGAGGCAATCCGTGCAACACACTCACACACACACACATGCCAATCACGTGAAATAACCCACATACCTATGTGACCTTTCTAAATCCATGAACATGAATAAGATGAATCAAGGCTTCTCTTTTTTTTTTAAGTACCTAAAAACGACACTTTTCCAAGCCTTGTAACTCAAAAATAATGAGGAATGCTTAAGCTTGTGAGACACAAAATTATTCAATTCTTCAATCTGTACAATAGTGTTAAAGATGCCTTACATCCAAATCCCCTTCCAAATATTACTTTTGAGCCCTATAGAATCTAAAATTCTAGAGAGAGATGAAAAAACATGAAAAATATCTTCATTAACCTATCTTCATGCAAGCAAATGAGACATAAAACACAAGAACTAGAAAATTTTCAATCACATAAAGTTTCTCTACTAAGAGTACTCTACCTTTCTCTCATACAATACTTTTTCTATTTCTTTCATCTTCATGCTCAAATTTAACACACAAATTGCATGCAACAACTTTCTAGAGAGAGAATGTAAAAACTTATTGCTACAAAATTTTGCAGACATGATTGGAATATCCTAAACATAAATACTCATTATTACCTACACATATTTTTTAAAAATCAATGTGGTATCTTATCAAATGTGTATGCATGTGTAGAAACCCTAAAACCCCAATCCTAAAGACCTAGACCTAAAACATATATATGTTTGTATGCATGTGTATATATATGTGTATGTGTATATGTATTATCTGTGTATATGTGTGTATATGTGTATATATGTGTATGCATATGTAAAAACCCTAAACCCTTATCCTAAAGACCTAGATCTAAAACATTAATATGTGTGTATGCATGTGTATATATATGTGTATGTGAATATGTATTATGTGTGTATATGTGCTATCTGTATGCATGTGTAAAAACCCTAAAATCCTAATCCTAAAGATCTAGACCTAAAACATGTATATGTGTGTATGCATGTATGCATATGCATGTGTGTGTACATGTGTGTATGTATATGTGTGTATGCATGCATGCATATGCATGAATATGAATGTGTGTATGTAATATGTATGTGAGTGTGTGTGTGTATTGTTAGATATGCTCAATACACCACCCTCAAGTGACCACAAATGATCCATGGTGCTTTAAGTTGTAAGGTCCCCATTATGAGGAGAAGCCATTGTGAGAGCCCGGACATTTGTGAAACCCTAACTTCTAAGTTAGATGAGTTCTATGTGTGACCATTGATGGTTATAGATGATCTATGTGAACCTAGCCATTAGGTTAGGTAGGGCATAAACTTTCAAGCCATTGGGTTGCTATTCAAGGTGAAAATAAAGGCGTCATGGCATCACTTAGTTTCCCCATAGAACCTTATTGGGGGGAGTGTAGAGGGGGGCTTGCCCCCTTTTGCAGGGTCCGTGGGGTCTATCCCCCAGGCCCGTAGGGCCAACATGGTAGGACTTCTGGTCATGGAGATATTGTCGGATTGTATATTTTACCGACTATTTCGTATCTCCCGACTACGTTTATCTATATCGAACCACCTTGTAAAAGCTATATAGGCATGGCCCAGGTTGAGTTTTACATAGCATTGCACACTAGTAAGCCCTTCATCTAGAGTCTATCTAGATCACCATCTAAGCTCCACATTGGGAGTGCACAAGTGGACAACACTATCATTGTAACTGCATTACGCTCCGCAATTTGAGAATTTGAGTTCTCTATCTCTGAGTTTGCATCTATCTTTGTCTGCATTTTTCTCTCAACTTTTCTACTGGTCTATTCTGCTATGTTTTTACTTTCTTACATATATATGTGTATGTGTGTATGTATTATGTGTGCATATATGTTTATATGTGTATGCATGTGTAGAAACCCTAAAACCCTAATCCTAAAGACCTAGACCTAAAACATGTATATGTGTGTATGCATGTATATAAATATGTGTATGTGTATATGTATTATGTGTGTATATGTGTATGCATGTGTAAAAACCCTAAAAGCCTAATCCTAAAGACCTAGACCTAAAACATGTATATGTGTGTATATGTGTATATGTATGTATGCATATGCATGTATGTATGTATATGTGTGTGTACATTTGTGTATCTATATGTGTATATGCATGCATCCATATGCATGAATATGCATGTGTGTATGTAATATGTATGTGAGTGTGTGTGTATATGTGTGTGTCTATGTGTGTATGTGTAAAAACGTGTGTGTATGAATATGTGTGTATGTGTGTATGTATACGTGTCTCTCTTATGTGTGTATGAATGTGATAGTGTATGTGTATGAATATGTGTATGTGTGTGTGTGTGTACACATGTGTGTGTATGTGTATGCATGTGAGAGTGTATGTGTATGCATATGTATGTGTATGCATATGTGTATGTAAGTGTGTGAATGCATGTGTGTGTACATGTGTGTGTATGTATGTATGCATATATATATATGTATGCATATATATATGTATGCATATGTGTATATTTGTGTGTATGTTTATATGCATACACATTTGTATCTATGTGTGTGTGTATGTATGCATGCATATACATGAGTATGCATGTGTGTGTATGCATTTCTATCTCTCTCTTTCTCTCTAGATCTTTATCTCTCTCTCTCTATCTCTCTATTGCTTTCATCTCTCTCTCTCTCTCTTTCTCTCTCTCTCTTTCTCTCTCTCTCTATCTCTATTTCTAATAAAGACCAAAACAATCACTTACATCTCTGTGTGTGTATGTATCTTTATCTCTCTCTATCTCTCTATCTCTATTTCTAATAAAGAACAAAACAATCACTTACATTTATGTGTGTGTATGTATCTCTCTCTCTCTCTCCCTTTCATCTCTCTTTCTCTCTCTCTCTCTCTCTCCTCTCTCTCTCTCTCTCCCTCTCTCTCTCTCTTCTCTCTCTCTCTCTCTTCTCTCTCTCTCTCTCTCTCTCTCTCTCTCTCTCTCTCTCTCTCTCTCTCTCTCTCTCTCTCTCTCTCTCTCTCTCTCTCTCTCTCTCTCTCTCTCTCTCTCTCTCTCTCTCTCTCTCTCTCTCTCTCTCTCTCTCTCTCTCTCTCTCTCTCTCTCTCTCTCTCTCTCTCTCTCTCTCTCTCTCTCTCTCTCTCTCTCTCTCCCCCCTCTCTCTCTATCTCTATTTCTAATAGAGAACAAAAAATCACTTACATTGATGTAATTCTTCTTACCGCTATCATCAAAGCCGAGTCAACATTGTCTCTCGTCAAATTCCAAAGAACCGATGCCAAAAATCTCTTGCAAAACAAAAGAAAAGAGAAATCAGAAAAGAGAAAACATAGTGAAAGAGAAAGGATGAAAGAGTAAGAGCATCACTTACCAAGATGCGAGATATAAGAGAGATTTGTGTGTAGAGAGAGAGGTGTGTGTGTGCACAAGATGATCACAGAGCTAGGGAGGAGCACAACGTACATGCACGTGCAAACTCAATAGAAGCAAAATGTTATATATAGTTCAAAATCAAGCCGAGTGTTGACTTTTTACTCTCGGGTTATTAAAACTTGACATCGATATAAGGGTTGGTATAGGCACTGATATGAGCATCAATATTTCCAAGAATATACTCACGCTTATATCGATCCCCATACTGATGCTTATATCGACACATATACCGACACTTATATTCACGACATTATTTTTCGGTGCCTATACCAGAAAAAAAATTTCAAGGGCTATACCGACAGTAAAGTAACCGTTGGTATGATTAACATGGTCTTTCCAAACATTCCCAACATTCATACCAATGTCAGGTTGTGACTGTTAGTATGCCTAGTGTCGGTATGCCCCTCATATGTTGTAGTGTGTGAACAACAATAAACGTAGATGGGATTCACCTAAACATACCTTTCAAGTTGATAAAGAAAAAGTATGAATATTTTGTTTGTGCACATCAAGTCAATATAAATGAAAAGATAAAGCAAGATGAAAAGTTTAATAAGGACTTGATTTTCAACACTCCCCCTCAAGTATCAATGCTTAGGTCCTTTATTCCAATGCATGCTTGAAGTGTTGTAGCTTTATTCTGGTAAAAATATCCTCATATTAGTTCGTACTCCACCTTTCCATCCCTTTACATGATCTCCACTCTAATAAAGTGGTAGTGTAGTTCTATGTGCTTGGACCTTGCATGGAACATCAGATTTTGAGCCAAGCATATGCTACTTATGTTTTCACAACAATAGGTACTTGCTTAATTTGCAAATCAATTTCCACAAACAATTTCATTAGCCACAAGCTCACATGAGACTTGTGCTAAGCCACTATATTGAGATTCAATTGAGGAGAGATCCAATGTTATTTCTTTGACATCCATGAGATGGTCTTCTTCCCTAGCATGACAACATGTCCACTAACATTCCTCTTATCATCTTTGCAACTTGCCCAACGGACATCACAATAAGCTTCTATATGTAATCCATCATTAGATGTACAATAGAGCCTTGCACTCACTGATTCTTTGAGGTATCTAAGTACCCTTATAGTTGCAACAAGATGAGGTACTTTCGGTGCCTACAAAAATTGAGATAACAACCCAACTACATGTGCAATATTTGGTCTTGTCATAGTAGAATAAAAGAGAGAACCAATAATTGACCTATACATGGTCACATCCTTTTCTTCTTCACCCACATGAGCACTAAGTTTAATGTTTTCTTCTAATGAATTTGAAATGGGCTTGCAATCACATACAATTTGGAGAAATAGAAACTAGTCACTACATACATAGATAGTGAGATATCCTAACCCAAACTTGGGATGGAAGCAAGTAGGGGGCTTGCTTAAGTTGTATAATAGCGCAATGAAATAGACCAGTAGTTAGAGTTTAGAGAAAAACACAGACAAAGATAGAAGCAAACTTAGAGATATAGAACTCAAATTCTTAGACTGCCAAGCATAATGCAGTTACAATGGTTGTTTCATCCACCCGTGCACTCCCAATGTGGAGCTTAGATGGCGATGTAGAAAGAGTCTAGACAAAGGGCTTACTATTGCACAATGCTCTATAGAGCTCAACCTCGGCCATGCTTATATAGATTTTACAAGGGGATTCAATATAGATAAATGTAGTCGGCAGTTACAAAATACTTGGCAAAATATACAATCCGAGAATATCTCCACAACCAAAAGTCCTACCGTCTCGGCCCTACAGGCGAAAGGCATAGGCCCCCTGGACCCTGCAGAAGGGGGCAACCCCCCTCCGCACTCCCCCTATTAAGGTTCTATGGGGAAACTATGCGATGCCACATGGCCTGTATTTTCACCTTGAATGGCAACCCAATGGCCTGGAAGTTTATGCCCTACCTAACCTAATGGCTAGGCTCACAAAGATCATCTATGATTATCAATGGTCACACATAGAACTCATCTAACTTAGAAGTTAGGGCTCCACAAATGTCTAGGCTTTCACAATGGCGTTTCCTCATAATGGGGGCCTTACAACTTAGAGCACCATGGATCATTTGTGGTCACTTGAGGGTGGAGCATTGCGCATATCTAACACAAGCTAGGGGCTTGCTTGTTGGAACAACACTTCAATACACAAAGGAAACACATGGGATCACAAAAGTCGTGATCCAAGCCTAATATATACAAAGCAACTAGGCTCCTAAAATCTAGGAACCACTTTTCATAAAAATGCTCTTGCTAAATTAGAGTACTTTATTGGAATGATTTGGGGAGTGGTTGAATGATTCCTTTTGGTGAAAATCTCGTGACTTGAGGCCTTCATACATTGGTCCATATATACAAATTAGTTTTCCCACAAATTTATAGTTTGAAGCTTGAATTTTCACACCAACATGGCTTACAAGTTTGCATTTTCTTTCTTCTATAGATGGTTGTTTTCCTCTTATGCCATGGCCAAGTGCCTCTTCAATAGGCTCATATTGCAAGAAAGCTTTGCATTGTGGTCTTGGGTGGTTTCTAAGTTGTGTTCTAAGATCTTCATGTGCTCCTAGTGCCTAGTGTCCAAGTGATTCTCCACTTTTGAATGGGCCTCCTTGAGCATAGTGTAACTATGATTGAGAGACGCATTCTCTATGAGTAGCTAATTTAGTTGAGCGTGTAACATGTTCATATGTTCTTGACACTTCACATTTAGGTTTCCTAATGCATTATAATCTTCCACAACTTGATTCAGACATGAAAACATATATGTGAGTGATAAATCCATGTGACATGATGTGAAAACAAGATTCATATGGATGAATTTGTAGGGGGAACGGTTTGTGCGAAGAGGATAGGAATTGGGGCTGTTGATACTTGGGTAGGGGGAGGTGGACGGGGTGGAATAGGGACAATGGGAAGACGGGAATGTATGTGGGTGGTGATGTGCACATGGCTTATGTCATGAGTTACCGAGTGGTTTTTAAAATGAGTAGAGTAACTAGATGACCGTTTAGCATTGGTGATGTAAGATAGGTTGGAAGTGTGGGTGGTAGCGAGAGGGTGGTTGTGGTGGAGCAGAGGGTACGTGCTGCCTCCAATACTCCAACAACGT
Source organism: Ceratopteris richardii (assembly GCA_020310875.1). Lineage (NCBI taxonomy): Eukaryota > Viridiplantae > Streptophyta > Polypodiopsida > Polypodiales > Pteridaceae > Ceratopteris > Ceratopteris richardii. Next base: position 132,085,498 of record CM035430.1, on the reverse strand, counting down.
CTCTAAGAGTTTGGAGCATCCATAAAAGTACTGAGTAAGACCCTTTTCCTTCCAATGGTTGTTCCAAAAGTGCACAATGATGTGCCTCTTCTTGATGTGCATGAGTTTTAGAAACATCTATTCTCTCATGTAATTTTAGATTTCCTTACCATAAATGGGTCAATGAGGTTCTTCGTGGTCCCTCTCTTTGTCATGGTTGGTCTATAAGGTAGGGTATCTATCACGTTTGTATTCTTATGACACAAATTGTGTATTTGAGAATTCGAAGTCTTGAAGGTTTCATTCGTCAAAAATTCGAAAGTTTGGATTTGTGCCTTTTGAGTGGTAGTCTCTTCTCTAGATGGAGTAATATAGCTAGATGGATCACCTTGTATATTCACTTGTGTTTCTATGTCAACTATAACTGTTTTTTTTTCCTAGTGGTTTCTTTTAATGTTGTTTCTCTTCTTTGTATGAGCTTCTCCTTGGGCATCTAGTCATGTGAGTCTAATAATGAATGGAAGTATAGTTCTTTGGGGACCGACTCTTTGAGAGTGGACTAGTGTCATTATGGCCTATGGGAGTTGAAAGCAAGGGATGGTATCTTGCATTCTTTTATGTTGGTGTGATATGGAGGAGTGGTTGGTCTTCAATGCATGTAAATTATCCACCATGTGGGCATGCCCAATGGGAACTTTGTAAGATAAGCACATGTATATGATTTTGATGATAATACAACAACCATTCAACACTTGCTTCCTTTGTGATATGAAGTTTGGTACACATAATTGTTCAATACTCTAGTGGGAAAGATCTAATTTCAGTTCATTCTCATATCCAAACCATATTCTCATATATAGTTGTTGTTGAGATATGAAGCTCCACATGCGATGATGCAAGATGACACGTATCATTTTTTCATTTCTCTAACATGTATAAGATTCACACCACTATATGTCAAGGATACTTCATTGAGCTTTGCTAGATTTATCTATCGACAGTGATGGCACATTTTTTTTCTTTCCAACTCACTCATTCACAGACATTAGGATTTTCCTTATGTACTATTCTTTACATATTGTGCTAGTTGTATTGTTTTATTAGGTGAATCTTGTACATTCCTTTAATGTAATAGAAGAAGAAGAAGATCATTCTTCCTTGCCTTAAATTGTGTGTAATCCTCTTGAATGTGAGAGTGTGTGAGTGAGCTCTCTTCCTTATCTCCATTCTCATGACATGGAATCAGAGCCAATGTGGCTATAGAGAGCTCGTGGAGAAGGCGGATAGTGAAGAATACATGAGAAGGCGTGGAGAAAGCATGATTCACAAACAATGTTAGATTGCTATGAACATTGGTGTGAAGGTAGAAGGCATCAAAATAGTTTTGTGAGTTATCACTTTAGGGTCACTCATTTTTCTTAGATTTCTATTTTGGAGCCATCTCGACCTCTGTTTTGAGCTTGCAAGGTGGAGCAGAAACTTGGCCCTTGCATAGGTCGCCATCCATAAGAATATTGTGGTGGCTGAATAGGTCCTCCTCATGCACAAACTTGAATTGGGTGTCACCTTCACAATGTAGACATCATCTCAACATTGAAATTCTCATGGGTTGAACTTGATACAATTTCGGCCTAGATTGATTTTGTGCTCCAGGCTTTATAGCTACCATTTCTATCAATTCCTCTACATTATTAGCAAGTACACTACTAGAAGCATCTTCAGACTTCAATGAGTCTTAAGAATCATAAAGTCATTGGCTAGATTATCTTCTAATTCCATGCATTGTTTGAGACAAGGATCCAATGCTTGTAGCCTTTTGATGTAAAAATGATCTAAACTATACATTAGCTAAGCCATCCATAAATCATGTTTGGTTGGGTAGGCCTTCTAGTCATTGGGAAATGATCAACATATTGTTTAAATCTTCTTGGAATGAGCCGCACTTACTCTTTATTTGCCTATTTGAAGCTATGGATCAAAGAGGAGGTATTATGCTTAATCCCTCTCTTTGCAAATTCACCTATGAATTCCTCCAACAAATTTTCAATATTAACGAATCCATTATGACTCAACTGTTGGAACCATGCCAAATCTATTCCAAGAAACGTAAGTCCAAATGCTTCGTATTGGATGAATAATGCATCTACTTGTTCAGCTCGTAGCACCTACTTGAACTCGGCCATATGGTCATATGGGTCTCCTAAACCATCATAGTGATTTTTCATACACTTGGAAACCTTGCATGGCTTCAACCTTTTGCCCACATCTGGTGTTTGAGGAATGATTTGAACATGATGCAGACCTTGTCCTCATCCTTACAGAGGCATTAGAGGGGAGGGTGGTTTGTTCAATGTCTCACCTCTCATATGGGAGTTGGGCATAGTATTGTTGTCTAGCATAAAAAAATGCACATTTGGACTTGGAGGGAATTTTTGCTAGCTATATTGCACTTAAATTGGGTTTCCTTGGCTTTGGACTCAGTTTGGCAATTGCCTGAGGATGTTGCATGTTCTATGAGGGGAAACATGGGCAAACCCATGTATTTGAATTTGATTTTTCTAGTCTCTCGCGATTCCCAATATCTTCTCTTTTCTTGATCCATATAGGTGACCCTTGAGGAGTCTTCTAGATCATGCAATTCATAAATAGTAGTAGGATTGACACTACTTCTTGATAAGGGTGTAGCTGCCTACAAGACTTTCTGAGTGTCAGCAATTAGGTATATGTCGATCAAGTCATCTTTTTGAGGAATTCCATCAGCTCTCAATTAATTCTCCTCTAGGAGTGGTCACTACTTCCCCACTTCACACAGTGATGGGATTGTGAGTCTCTTCAATCTCTTCAATGTCATTTATTTTTTCACGTCGGTTAGTAAGTAAGTACAAATTGCCTCTTCTATCCATGTAAAATCCACCTTCAAACATTACAACTGGACTTTGGATATAATATGTGATCCTTGAGTCTCTCAATTTAGCAACTGATCTATTGAGACCATCTAGGTCTATAGGTACTCCACACATATTGTAAGATGTCCTATATTTCCCCTCAATTATGGACATGGCTTTAGTGGTGAAGATAGGGGTATCCATATCTTCTGAATTGGCCATTCCTTCACACTCTAGATCACTAGATGTCTTTGAATATGTTGATTGTAGGATCCTATCACACTCTCAACTGAGGGAACGATACTTCTTTTGCTTCCTAAGACTCATCATGACCTCAAGTTCATTCATAGGTGTGTTCTCATCATTACTTTTCATATGTTTTAGGCTCGGAGGGCTTCTATGTTCCGGTTGGCATAAATTGAAATTCAATAAATGATGAATCTTATTTTGAAGTATCATTTCTCTCAATGATACTGCAGACCTTTTCACAAAGGCTCTACCTACGGAGAAGTTTGAAGCTTTCCACAAAGCTTTGGGCTTACTTTCATTTGTGGATTGACTCCACATAGCTTCGCACTTCCTTATACATGAGTGCTTGCTCCTTGTTCACTGCATCACTCCTAGGGGGGATTTGTTGATATATTTAGTTAGTGATGTGTGTGAACACACTAGGACCACCAGTGCACTTTTTTCCCTCTTTAAGAGATTCCCCCCTAGTTTGTATATATGCCTAAAACCCTAATGGGTCACTTATCTTTGTGCATTCTAGTGGTAATACATTTAGTATTGTGTGTTGTGCCCCAAGCTTCTTCTTCTTCCTTGTGTTTTTGTGGTTGAGATAAGGATTGTTATTGAACCTGATTTTTGTAAATAAACCCTAAGGCTCACCATAGAAATGAGAAAATTTCGTCTTTCATGCTTGCTTTTCAAGGCGACACCCTTATTGTAACTCTATATTTGGATGTAATAAAAAAACTATAAATTTACGTACTCTGGAGACTCATTCAATAGAGTGTGTGTGTGGGAAGATTCCACCCAATACTGTGTATATCTTCTACTGCACATGTCTATTTTTGTGTGCTTTTAGATTTCTTATTCTCTATGTATGCATGCCACCAGATCGTCTTATAATATTTATATCTACATGACCTCAAAATCAAGGAATGTGAAAGCTAGAATGTGGTGAGTTCAAAATAATTTAAATCATATTTAAGGGAACAATCCATACAAGATTCTCATGGGAGGTCTATGTGGCCAAGCTCAAGCACAAAAAAATCCATACCTTCCATTGTTCTTGTTAAATAACAGAATACTAGATTGTTTCTTCTAGAGAAAAGAAATAGAAATAAAAGGAGCTCCAAAACAATCATGACTTCAATTTTGGATAGACAAGATCTCCATGAAATGAGCCATAGATATACCTCAATCATAGAACCATCTACCTCAAAAATACCTTCAGTATAATATTTGGTTCTTTGTATATAATGCTCAATATATTTCATACATTCTCGGCACCTTTAAGGAAAAGGACTTTTACTTTGAATAAAAAAATAATCTTGAGCTAATTTCCACACTACATTCTAGAAATTCATATTCATTGGTTTCTTTTGGTTGGGGTGTCTCTATTACTTAACTTTGTGTTGTGGGGGATGCACATAGTTGGTTTGGCCACTTTTGCTCCTACATCTACTTCTTTTTCTAAATCCATATTATCAATGGAGAAGATGATGTTCTCTCCAATTCTTTAACGTGGAAATGGAGGCTCAATTCTCCACTATCTAATAGGTCATGGAAATATGTTGCTTGTTTTGCAAACTATATTGCAAGCAATGCAAAACTGTCTTTTCCAAAATCGTATTTTTGTAGGTCTTGGGGAAATCAAGGTATTGGTGTTGTAAGGCCATAACGACCCTGAGATCGTACCCGATGCCAAAGTCATGTTCTAAAGTGTGCCAATGCTTTTTTTTTTTTTAATGGAGGTTCGGCCGAGGCCTACTCCCCTGGACTTTAACTTTGAAATTGCAACTGTACAAGGAAGGGCATAGTACCCATGGGACCCCCTTTTAATGGAGGTTCCGCCGAGGCCTACTCCCCTGGACTTTAACTTTGAAATTGCAACTGTACAAGGAAGGGCATAGTACCCATGGGACCCCCTTATCCCACAAGAACAGGGGTTTACAAGACTGGGATGAATGGCGGTCACAACTACAGCGGGGATGGTCAAACGGTGGCCAACAACCACATACAACAGGTTCATATGTCCCTACATGTTGTTGCCAGGGGTTGAACCCTCGCCCCTGCCTCAAGAGGCGAGAGGCCCAACCACCAGGCCAGCGAACCGGGACACATTGTCATGCTTTTACTTCCCTTGGTTCATGAAAACATTATCACAACTATATTTAAGATTCATCTATATGGAGATTTGAGCAAGTGGCTTAATCGCCTTTAAATGTGGCTTTGTTTTGAGCAAGTGGTTAAAGGTCATGTGGCCTTGTGTTGAGCAAGTGTGGCTTAATCCCCTTCAAATGGGTAGAATATTGGCGTCGTATACTTCGTGTGGTTTATCAAAGATGTTTTAAGTAATGCATGTAGGTGTACAAAATTTGGGGATCCAAATTTGCATACATCCTAGTTATGCTTGCATTAATGCCTTGGATACCCATAGGGGTGTTAAAAAGACAAAAATGCTCCTTGAATTTGATACTTTTGCTTCTTCGATTTCTTCCATTCACGATAAGTTCTCTTGGTGATTCATCAAATGAGTGAGCATTTTGGGATGCTTTCACCACCTAGATCTGATTCGATGGATATTGCTAGTAGATCTTGGCATTTCTTATTTCTATTTGACTTTGTGGTTAGGTGAGTGCTTGAAAGATTTTGTACAACTTTGTGATCGGATTACCCGTCATTAAGAATAAAGTGTGGGTGCATGTGATTTAGTACTCATTACTTGCCCTATCTAAAGTTTTTTCCACTTTTCTGCTATATTTATTGTTAGCAAATTGGTGGCAAGGTTTAATCTTGAGTGATTTAAAAGCCATATCATGGTTTTATTCTCCTATGTGGAGAGGTAATGATACTTCCCCATAACATTTCATTTTTCAACCATAAATTCCTATGAGAGTTGCATCTACTAGTGTTACTTTGGCTCCTATCCATTGTATGTGAGATAGATGAAAGACATTACTTATTGCTCCCATGTCACTGAAATTTTTTTATGGGTTGTGACGACTTAGGTCCTAGAGAGGCCCGAATGTGTGGTCTTCAATTAGTTACCTTACGAGAGGGATTACTTATCTCACACACTCACATAGGGATACCTTGTTCTTGGTCAATTTATATCCATCCACAACGAGGAAACTATAAAGACATTGGTTGCTATGGTGGGGAGGCGGCCATATTCATCTCTTGTATGTGTCGCATTTCTATCAAGGATCTTCACGTTGGTGGGCATCTCTCTAAAGTCTCTTCAAAAAGGTTTTTGTTACAATGGCTACCCACTAGGCTAAGCCTATTCTTTAGACGGAATTTGACTTGGCTTAATGCTTGGTCAAGTTAATTTTTAGCATAACCATTTCTTGAGGGATTTTCCCAACCTTCTAACATGTTCGCTTAGAAAATAAAGGGCTTCTATGAAGAGTAAGAAGAAGATGATATGGTAGTTCCACCACCGAAAATTGTCCACTTTGAGCCATTCAATGCCATGAAAAAGAAGAAGAACTAATTGTTACATGAGGGAATCGAGAAGATTCATGAGAAATGGAGAGAAAAAATGGATAGGCTAGAAGAGAACTTGAAGAGGCAAAAACAGTAAATATAGGAAATACGTTATTTCCAAGCTACTCGGATCTAGCCCTCAAGAGTAGCAAAGTAGGCTCTATCCTAGAATATTCCATGGCAAAAGGTCCTGAAATTTATGCTTGAATGGTATACTTTAGAGGAAAAGTATATCTAAAGGAGTCCTTCTCCTCTTAATAGAGATGTACTATACCTAGTTGGATCTTCTCTACCTCTTTGGGAACATGTACTATTCTAGTTGGTTCTTATCTAGCTTTACAGTCAACTCTTCTCTACCTCTTTGAGAACATGTACTATTCTAGTTGGTCCTTATCTACCTTTTATGGGGACATGTGATTTTACAAATTCACATCAATAGTGACGTTTGGGATCTGAACCTCACACTTCGTGAACAACATTTCTTTAGTAAATCTTTAGCATCTTTACCTTCTTGCTCATATGTGGCGACATGAAACCTATTCCATGATCTCAATCCCCTCTTTTACAATTTGGTTGACAACTTCTCTTCACCACAATGGACGTCACAACATCGAATTCGGAAATCTGAATAAAAACAAATGGTTATCCGCTTCTAAATAGAAGAAAATTATAATGTCCTTTGTCCCTTCCGAGAAAACACATAATGTGAGCACCCCCTAATAAACCTAGTCTCCTTATTCTAAGGGAAAGAGAGTTAGTCCACAACGAGTAACAAGTGTAGATAACATTGAAAGCACACAAACACATGGTATCTGTTAGGGTTTTAGATATAAAATGTGAGCATCCTCATATGTACCACCCTCTTTCTAATGGGGTACCTGATAATATCAAGCTCTCGAAACTTGGAAGCATGAAAAGGAGAGGCCAAGACAAGCCATGGTAGCGTCAAAATGATATAAGCTCCTGTAGGCTGTGGGGCATGGAAACTCCGTCCACAGTGCACACACATCTGGTTCAATGCTCGAGGAGCAAGCAGGCGCGAGCCAGTGCTTGTCTTTTCTGATAAAATACGTTCATTAGACATGGATTAGCATACATACAAATCTGTGGATTCATGATGCTTGTCGATATGCATGGATGATGGGTGGTGGTTTTGCGATGGAGCGTACGACATACTGTGTAGGCAGTAGCGTGTTGTAGTGTACTCTCTGCCCCGCGAGGTGCTTGGGTATCCAACCACGCGGAAACTTGGGCGCTGCTAAAAGCTGCTCGGCCTCCTCGGGGTTTTCTTTCACTTCTTTCTCCCACGTCCCTGTCATTCTCTCTGACAGGATGCAGCCATATCTATGGGGAACAACATGCAAACAACGCAGGTCCTTCTACAGAGCACAATATTACCACATGTATGAAACACATGATTCTCTGCATCGATACACGCACACACACAGTTAATGATGAGGATTGCATTGGTCGTCGCCCTCGCCCTAATTGCAGACAGATCTGTTGATCGATCAAAGCTCTGTCCTGTGTGTCTCAATATTCCGTGGTTTGCTGCTTTGGGCGCATGATGATACACGGTCGATGAGGGAGAGAAGGAGCAACCTCTGCTAATATGCTATGGCGGATGATATCGCCACCCAAAACGCAGTTACTTACGCCGCCGTGGCCATCATCATGAGTAGCAACCACCGCATAATTACACAGAGATATTTTGATCGAGCAAAGATCTGTCTTATGTGCCTCAAGCAAGACGCAGCCAAACTGTTAGACAAAAAGTGATGCATTGTATGCCATCAGTGAGGAAGAAGGAGATCGATCGCTGCTGATTTGCTATGACGGATAATAGCGGCACCAAAACACAAGCTGATCACGCTGCTGAGGCAGCCATCATGAATCGCAATCACGTCTATGCAGCGATGGCCCCTTTCTCAATCACGCTCGGAGGCTTTACTTACAAATTTACAATATGCGCACTCGAGGAATATACTCTCCAACTCTCTCTTCTACCTCTATCATCTCTTTCTCTCTCTACGACAAGCTCTGCCAATGTTCTTCGCATCGAATTGCACGGCATAACATAACGACTGCCTACTCCGCGTGCCATTTCCGAGGGCGTGCAGGGAACGAAGCATATCCCAAACTCTCATGGCAGGGCTCTATCGCATCAGAGGAGGGAATACGGGAAAGGCCTCATCATTCATGAGAGGCTTGATCTTCAGGTCAGGTGTATAGCTGGTGAGCGATTGGGGAGGGAAGAGGTCCTGACTGCGAGGCCGGCGGAGTGCGCGCCCTTTGACACATTACCAACGTCGTCAGGGTATCATACGCACAAGGAAAATGAACTCCGGTGATGGCGATTCCTCAGTCTGCGTGCGTGGGAGATGGCGATGTGAGAGAGGGACAAAGAGGAGAAAGGTGGCAGGCCGGACCCCAGCACGAAGCGCGACGCATCAGAAGCTTGTGATTACTGTCTTTGCACGCTCGAGCAAGTTGGATCCATTTTTTCTGGTTGGGGTGCAGCCTTGAGGCCAAGGACTTTTACGATAGCCCGGGAGATTAGGCTAAACCCGAACTTCCTTTTATTAAAAAAAAAAAGTTATCGGGATAGAACTTGGAACTTTTCTTTATTTTAATTAAAGTCCAGGAGATTAGGTTAAGGTCGAACTCCCTTTTATTAAAAAAGAAAAACAAAAAGTTATCGGGATAGATTGACTTCATTCCAAGTTATCGGGATAGATTGCGTTTGCTTGCTGAGGAGACTGCACAAGATCTGGTATTCATTAAGATCGACTTCGACAAAGCGTATGACATATTGGAATGGGACTTTATTCTTCAATCATTGAAAGACCTTGGATGCAGCCAAAAGTTCAGGAAGATGGTTTCCACTCTTCTTGGAAACGCTTCAACTAGAGTAAATATCAATGGTAAACTCTCTGAGCCCATTCGTTTAAAAAGATCAATTAGGCAAGGCTGCCCGTTGGCTCCATTACTTTTCGCTATCGCCTCGAATGGACTCAGTTGCCTATTAAAGCATCACATGGATGCTGGCAATCTCAAGGGTCTTTCCCTACGTCTAAATCACGACCAAATGATTGCGACACTTTTTGCCGATGACATGAACGCCTTTGTGCATAATGATATAAACAACATTGAGGTGTTTTGGTGGTGCCTCGACACCTTCTGTGTGGTGTCACGTTCGAAAATCAACCATGCTAAAACTGCTTTTAGAGCAATCAGCGGACCTACACCCCAATTGTTGATAGATCAGGGGTGTCAAGTTATCCCTAGAGGTCAAGTCTTCCGTCTCCTTGGCATTCTGATGGGATTCGGCATCTCAATGGACCAACGATGGAACTAGGTGCTATCCAGGTTGGATAGCAAACTAAATCATTGAAAGGTATGCAAGTCAACTTGGCAGGGCGTGCTATGGTTGTTAACACATTTATGTTGTCGATAACTATTTACTTTATCTCGTGTTGGAGACCTAAGGAGAAAGACTTGGCCAAAGTGGAAAGAATCTGCAGAAACTTCCTTTGGACTGGGGACCCCAACAGGAGGGGGACTCCCAAAATCAAATGGGAAACTTGCATTAGCCCGAAAGACTCAAGGGGCTTGGGAATTAATTTGGATATCGTTGGATTGGCTGACAAGCTAGCGGCAAAGTGGCTTATCAAGGCTTGGAGCAATAGTGACTCCTCTTGGGCTAAATTGATCTTCACAAACATGGAAGACCTTACCTAGGTTGGCCATCCTAGTTGGAAAGACATAGGGATTCTCACGCTTTTGTTCTCCCCCCACCCGGTGTCCCCTAAAGGCTCTAGCCTCGTGTGTTCTTTATGGAAGAGTTGGAACAAGGCCAAACAATTTATCAGAATCAGTGATGAGTGGAAGTGGGCGGCTGGGATAAGACAAAATGACTCTATCTGGTTCTCGATCGGCGGCATTAGGGGGGTGGAGTCTTGGAACCTCCAAATTGCAAAGCGACTATGGAACAAGGGGTTCAAACAGTGGAAACAACTTTGGAATCAAGAGACCAGCTAGTGGATTAGGTTCAAAGACTTGGACCCGAGACTTAGAGTTACCTTAGAGGAATGGACTCTTCTTCAAGGAAGATGTTTAGCATGGGACCCCTCAACTACTCGCCTTCTCTACGGTGAGGATCTTCCTTGCCTGGAGGGCCTCAAATGGAGCAATGGAAAGAAACTATCCAGAATCCCCAACTTCAAAGAGAACTTAGATGTTCATCACACTCTTAACAAGAGATGGTGCCTTTCTTGGACCAAACTTGATGGGAACTAAAATTCATGTCTATTTGGCACCCCCTAATTGAGATAAAAAAGTCCATTCTCATGTGGCAGATCTTGCATAAAGGTATTTGGTCCAATGCAAGGGCTAACAAAATATGTGGTGTGCCGCCATGGTGCAAGCATTGCCATCAAGGCATTGAAGATTTAGTTCACCTGTTCTTCAATTGCCCCAAGTCCCATGTTATCTGGCATCATGTGACCTGGGTATTGAGACTCATGAACCAAATCAAGTGGCAACATGTGCTGTTGGGTGAGGTGGTTGGTTTCTCATCGAGACTGTGGAATGCCATCAGGGGTGAGACTCTTTGGAAGATTTGAAGGGAGCGATGTGCTGTCAATTTTGGTCAAACTCCGAAGGAATGGTCGATCAAGAAATCATTGTTTCTCCTAGGTAATAGAATCTCCAGAGATAAGAGATCCCCACCGTTTAGACATCACTGTATTTATCTCCTTGAAAACAACAAGTTGAAACCCAAATGGGCCCCACATGAGGGTGATGCTAGCTTTATCCGGCTCATTTGTAATGCCCTCTAACTTGCCATACTCCTCCCTTGCATTGTGGGATTTGGGGGGTCCCATGGGCACTAGTCCCATTCACTTGTAATTTTTCCTCTTTATTTTAATCAAAGTCCGGGAGAATAGGCTAAGGCCGAACTTCCTTTTATTAAAAATAAAAAGTTATCGGGATAGTGTCTCAGGTCACTTGTCTGGGTGGTTAGGCCTTTCGCCTCTGGAGGCGGGGATGAGGGTTCTACCCCCCACCGGTACCATGTAAGGGACATGTTTAACTTGGAAAGTTGTACCTTGTGGCTGATGTGCCACTGTATGTTTTGTTTCACGGTAGATGTGACCGCAGTGCTATGTAAACCCCTATTCTTGTGGGATAAATGGGGTCCCATGGGTACTATGCCCTTCCTTGTACAGTTGCAATTTCAAAGCTAAAGCTTGGAGGAGTAAGCCTCGGCCGAACCTCCATTAAAAAAAAGAGTTACCGGGATAGTTTTTCTTGGTCACCTGATAGCTGCATCAAGTGTACATGATGCTCCGCCCCCACACTTCAGGTGTCAAGGACACCAATTTTATGAGGGCCAAGGGTCTTGATTTGGTTGCGATGATGTCTCGAGTTCAATCTTCAGATGTATCCATATGTGAAGGGCTGCCCACTGCCCCTACCTTAAGGAATTGGGTGTGTCTAATTTCAATTTCATGCTCATTAAACAAAAACTACAAATAAATTATAAAGGTGCAAAAAGAAATGAATTAACAGAGAAGGGAAATTACAGAGACCACTAGAAGAGGCAGAGAAGGCCACCTCAGCGAATATATTGTGTCACACAAAGACATTGCTGGAGTAAATCTTCTTAGGGATTCCCTCCATTTACAGGGGTGTACACTCCTCATAACATTAAACATGCTAATGTCTCTGGGCAAGGACACAGACATGCCAGCAATTACATGTTTGGAGGTAACAGCCTTAATACAAGACTTTTGGTCTATCTATCTACTTGAAGAAATGGGAAATAGATCTCTGTAAAATCAATGTAAGCTATCTAGTTTGGTTTCCCCTTTGAAGTTCAGCTCTTTACTCTGACCCCAACTTTGAAGTAAAGCTGCCTTTTGAACACTTAAGGCAGCAAATAGGGCCCCAATCAAAATTATCATATGCTGTATAGAGGTGGTATTAGCACATCACTTCGAGCTGTTGGTCTTCAAGCTCACTGGTTATGCACACCTCTCAAGCAGAAAAAACAAAGGAACCTAAATTGGGAATTCATCTTTTATGTTTGGACATCATTGAGAAGAAAGACAAGCCAAAAACACAGATCAGTAGTGTTTTCGGTCTTCTTACAAGTCACAATCTACTTTTTTGAGGGAGACTTGATCCTATTGACATTCGATACCTAATAATATCTCGGCCACACAAGATTGTCCGTTCAGTCTAGATTAGAAGTTAAGGTAGTTGCTTCTGAGGTGACAAGGTGTGTTGAAATGTTGCAATCCAATTCAACTCAATAAATATGATAGCCTTTCATGATGATCAACAACTCTTCTTGGTACTGATCATGCTTGCCTTCACTTTACAAATGACATATCTGCTGTCATTTTACAGGGTGAGAGAAGCAATCCTTAATATTGGTGTCGTTAGCTCAGCGAGTTGGGCCTTTCGCCTTTCAAGTTTGGGGGATAGGGGAGGTCCTGTGGGTACTATGCCCATTCACTTGTACACTTGCACTTTCAAAGTTAAAGCTCAGGAGAGTAGGCTTCGGTTGAACCTCCATTAAAAAAAAAAGTTTGGGGCAGGGGTTCAAGATTCTCATGCCATCATAATGGATCTTCAAATACATGCTCCACAAAGACTCCTAGATACTCCATAAAGAAGCAATATTTTCCTGTAAAGGACATTGCTCTATGGTGAACCCCACTTGAAGGCAGTCTTCATTTGAAAAGGTGAAGCAGTTGGGACAAACATAATCTTTCTGTCTGAACAGAAAAGCTGAGCATGCATGCATGCATACTATGAAAGCAATCATGGCTCCTTGGATCTATGCGCTATTTTAGCTTTCTTTTTTTTTCTTAAAAGTAAAAGTCCTTTTCCTTAAAGGGGCTAATGAATGGAATATGCTGGATATTATATACAGAGAACCAAATATTATATTGAAGGCATTTTTGAGGTAGATGTTTCTATGATTGGAGCATATCTATGGCTCATTTCATGGAGATCTTCTCTATCCAAACTTGAAGACATGATTTTTTTGTAGGTCCTTTTATTGGTGGTTTTTTTCTCAAGAAGCAACAATATAGGCTTTTGTTATTTAACAAGAACACTGGCAGGTACATATCTCTTAGACTAACCACCACAAACAAGGTGAGCTTCTTGGAATGTGTTACTGAAGTAATTGTCAGACTAAACAAAGATATTACTATTGACATGACACCCATGAATAAACAGAGTGATAAACATCAATCATATTGACAACAATTATTTTTCTATATGAGATAAAGGAATGCTTCAAGAGAGCACATGCCTCATCTAAACATGTATACCATTATGACCCTCTTGAATTAATCAGCACGAACAAAAATGCATATATCCTTTAGATAAAGACATACAACTCAGATACAGACAAAATCTACTTATGTCACATTACCACGAATATTCCCCTAGGATCCACATACTACCTTGATTATGCAAGGTAAAAAGTAGTAGTAAGGCCAAAATTAATGGCATATTTGTCCTAAAAATCTGCGCTTTTCTACAAATACTAACGGAGAAGTATTTGTATGATAACTAACAAAATAACTTGATCATGAAGAACTTATAATCAAATCTACTAATGCAAGTAGAGCGTGAGATGCCAAGATTGATGGGATGACCACCCCCTAACCACTCCAAAGATATTATTTTCTTAAAGCGAATGAGAAAATGATAACAACAAAGTAGAGGTACAACTCAGTGCAAGTTGGAGATGGAGAGCTTTTTAGTAGACACATGCGAAGAGAGAACGGAGTAGTGATGTGCTTTTGGCAAGCACATCCCTGACAAGATCTCACTAAAGGAAAATATCACTAAAGGACAAATATGGCTAAAAGATATGCAACTATGAGACATAGAAGCTACTAAAAGAATGGAAGGTGCATAATGTGGGAGTTATACAGCGTTTTTTCACGAGACCGATATGGTACACTAGAAATGCAATAAAGATCAAAAGGCTGTGACCAAATTGGAGCTGTGTATGGATCAAAAGATCAACATTTGAAAGACCCCATCAATCCGACAATGAAAAAATTGATTGGGTGTGAGAGGTTTGGGTAGTGCATGTAGAAGGCTATTTTTTTGACACAATAGAAAGGGATAAATAAATTAATGAGAGAGTGTACTTCAGTGCAAGACTAGATACAAGGTGCCACTATAAGAAACCACTCTATAGAGTGTAAATCGGTGTGGTAGGTAGTAAACCACCACACACATCAAAACTAGGCACAAGTGTCACCATCTGGAACCTCTCTATAGAGTACACGGATAACAAGGTGTCTCTCCAATCTTTTTTTTTTGTGGGGGGGGCGGGCTCTTTGAGAATAGAGACTTGAGAATGATTGGTAGGAAGTGTAGCTTTTTATATGGACATAATACAAATGCCACCAATTCTTCTAAAACCCTCGAAGAAGGAGAACCAAAAGTATTATTTACAGACTTAGATATCTTTTGGTTTCTACTTATCCAGATGAACTATAATGTGTGAGCTCTCCACAAGAGCTATATTATTGCAGATCCCCAACAAAACCTCTTTATAACCCAAGTTTTATTCCAAATCTACAACATGAGGGTAAGATGGCCTGCCAAAACATTGGGCATGATGACAATTGAAGAATAAATGGGGTAAATCCTCTCGCCTCCCACAAAATGCACACAGTCCCTAATTAACTTTCAAGAATGTTTAGTTCAAGACAGAAAAGAAGAACTTAAGCATTTATATGAGATTTCCGTTGTCAAGAGGTAGAAAAAATTTGGTTATCCCGCATAGATCCATTCTATGGGATCTCGATATAAGAAAACCATATTCACTTCAAATTTTTATCTTCTTTGGATTATCAACGCAAGCAACATTTGCATAAGTAGTCATTTCAACCCTTAAAAAGAAGAGCTTTCAATATGTAACTTTGATAGGGTACCATTCTTAGCCTACTAGTCTATATCTCGTTTGGATTATTGATGCAAGCAACATTTACATAAGTAGTCATTTCAACTATAGAAGAGAACATTTAAAAAAAAGGGAGAGGAAGTTTGATCAAAGCCTAGTCTCCCTTGCTTGACTTGATCGAAAGAACACTTATACAAGTGAATGTGAATAGTACCCATGGGGCCCCTTGTATCCCATAAAGCTGGGGCTAAACTACAATAAGGTGACACTTGGAAAGGAGTGGTCGAAGGAAACTCATTTAATTCTGCCTAAAGGCAATACACTCACCTAGGGACCACAACTCTTCTATCATAAGGAGAGGTAGAACCCTTTCCCCCACCTCAAGAGGTAGAAGGCCCAACCAAACAGCCTAATGCAAGATATTTTAATCCCCACTCTCTCTTCAATCCTCTGCTCTCTCTCTCTCTCTTTCATCCATCAGATATTAGTTGATATTTTTAATATTGATAGAGTACCATTCTTCATGGTCTTGATGTTACGACAAAGAAATGCATTCCTTCATTTGGGAAAATGGAACAATCCCTTTTTTCTCATTCCCATGTATAAAATCAAGTCTACTCTACATGGAAGCCCCAAATGGTAAATGTATTCTAGGCCAAACCTTTTGAGACAATACAAACTAGAATGTAGTAGAATTTCTCACTCTGTAATGGCATCATTCTTAGATAGTTGTGTCATTGTAGCAAAGTGCATCTCAGTGATGAGTAGCACCTCCTTTAATGTCAATCCGGGAAGAGGATGGTATGGAGACGAGTGTGTGAGTGAGAAGCACACAAACATGTACACACATACACACACACGTGCACACACGGCAAGAACAATGAGAGAGACAATGGAGTTCTTTATATTACTCAAAAGTGCTCTTACAGGTTCGATTCTACAACAAGCTAACCTCAAAAATGAGCTCTCTAGCTCTTTTTATAGTTTTTGACTAGTTTTGGCCCTATCTATGTTCGACCTAGTTAAAAATTAGGTTCTCAGGCCTATTTGAGGGCTCAAACGGAGTCTAAAAAATATGAAAATTGATAGGTAGGTACTTCTAATGCTCCTCAAGCTCGAGGACTCCTCGGCTTGAAAAAACTGGAGTTACAAAATGGTAAAATGGTAATTACAATGATTATTAGTGATGAGAATCACTGTTATAAAGATGTTGATTTGGAAAAATTAAATGGCCTATTTGCCAAATCTTCGTTGACTGCTCTGTCTACTTAGTCCTCCTCTTTGCTCTCACTCTTTTCGCTGGCTTCCTTGTCTCGTCAGTCCTTGGGTGCCCTGACTGCTATCAACACCCCCCCTCTCTCACGTCTGTCGTCCTTGACAGACCCTTGTGGTTGGGAGTGTTGGATGTAATATTCCACAACATGAGTGACAAGCTGATGTTCTTGGATGCGTAGTCCTCTAGCCAAGTCTTTCATCATGCGATCCCAATCAATTGGTCCTAGAGTGTCCGGATGTGGTAGACATAACTGATCTGCATGGATGGCTTGTTCTACTACGAATAGATGTAGCAAATGTGTTGGTCTGGGAATGAAAATTTCTGAATGATATTCCCAAAACCCAGTAGAGAACATTTCTTCAAAGTTCTGCTTGAAGCATGCAGGTAAATACTTTATTCGTGCATGCCAGGCAAAGATTATGTTGATCGAGGGAGTCTGGCTCATGTCGTAGACTAAATCCTTGTTACCTTGAGAGAATCCGGGGGTAGAGATGTATGGAGCTTGTACCTTCTGAAAGGTTTTGAAGACAATTGTCATGAGCTCAAATATTTTCATACACATTTTTGCTGCTATGTTGGGTACATTCTTTAGACGTGTAGACTAGTGTCGAATTGTTGATATCATGTATGCTACAGTCGGGGTCCCTTGAGGTGGAGCAAAATATGGATAGTTGACCCATGCCGAGCATTCTTTATTGATGCGTACCTTGATTGCAAATGCTTGCCATGATCTGCGACGGACCATTGGGCAATAACATGGATTATACTTGATATACAGCGACATGGTTGCCCAGGTGCTCATCATCTCAGGGTAATCAGTTAGTAACCATGCATACCAATTAAGTTGGAAAATTGAACCCGCGCGTGCATCTTTCGGTAAGTCCTCCGGCTCAAATTGAGTGGCAAATGTGGGCTCCTTCCCCGTATTCCTTTTAACTTCTGCATTAAAATTATGTAGCAAGACATAGTAAGGCATGTATTGCGGCTCTCATGTTGTGATTAACCGTTGGTGGGATAGGTGTTGAAAGTAAGAAGCTCGGAGAACAGTTTCTTCCAGATTTGTGAGTGATTGAATTTGCACATCATGTGTTTGTCCCACTTTCTCAACCCTTTTGACCCAATTCGGGACTCCAATTTCTAAAGTGTCCTATCCTTCCTCTGTAACTCGGTTGCCGGCCGATGTTGGCATCGGCTCATATGGTTCTTCATAACTGTCATCCACAGGGATTTCCACTATTGTATTAGGTTCTGGTTCTTCAGTTGGGGAGGGTGGCCTTTCATATGGTAAGAGATGTGCTTGGAGTTCTGCCAGTTGCTTCCGAAGGATCTCTAATTCTTCTGTAGATTGTTGCAAGATTACTGGCTCTTGTTGAGCTATGGGGACACTGGCGATCTGCTTCTTTAGTTCAGCACATTCAGCCTCTAACTTTTCATATGACTCCAAAAAATTTGCATGCTCCTCAAGTAAGATGTGAATGTCGTTTGATGGGACCGCTCTATACTTGGTAGGGCTAATGGCTGTTCCTATGGTTCCTTCCATAGCTGCTTCAAAATTGTCTTGGTTTTGTTGCTGAAGCCGCTTGTTCTCTTCTAATGTTGCTGCCATATGCTTCCTTAATAGCCCAAGATTGCGTCTGAGTGTAGCATTGGATATCATTTGCGCCTAGAGCACACTTTCCAATTCCTTGACTGCTTTATCATCGACATCGATATCTTTGATTCCAATTCTGTGTGAGCCTACTATAAAGTGGTATGTTCTGCTAGGAGCATTTGGTAATCAACTTCTAGAGTGTTGACCCTAGCCTGTAGGCACTGAGTTTTTGTCTGGAGGGCAGCGGTACATTCTTCCAATTGATGGTATTCTTGTTGTAGTTGATGTGCACATTGAAGTAATGTATTAAATGTGCTATTTACATTATGAGATGCAAGGGGGAATGTTTGGAATGCAGGGGAAGTGGGAATGGGAAGGGAGGTAGTGAATGATGTGTCTTCCAATGACGTGGTGAGTGGTGAGGTAGGAGGTAGGGGAGGGGGAGATGGTGGAATTCTGGGGAGAGGTTCTGTGGTTGGTGAAATGTCCATTGGGTTGGACAGAGTGGTGTGTGTAGGGGCTACCATGTAAGTTGGTATGGTAGGTGAGGTGAGTGTGGTGTTTGTGTAGATTGATGTTGTTGCAAGCATCTGGGGACTATGCCTTTGAGACACTGGAGTGCGGATGTACTGCTCCATGAAAGATGGGTATTGGGGTGGTGCGATTGGGTTGAATGAGGCGTAGGGAGCAGATGGGAAGTATGGTTCATGGGATGGGGGTCCTCGTAATGGGGGATAAGCTAGAAAACAAAGGATGCCCTCTCTGGGTGGGGGGGTTCCAACCACACTCGGAATTATGGGGTGGCTAGTGATGGGCTCGGAGGACAAAAAGGGTGAAGTGTATAGGGGATTGGTGATCGAAGAGAAGAGGGTGTCTTGTGAGGTTGGCTCATGAAAGGAGAAGGATGCAGATGAGGTTGGGTTGTAAGTGAAGGTAGATGTGATGACTGCAATTTCTTCCATGGTGGGAGGTGGTGGTGGGGGTGGAGAAGGGGGGGATGGGGGGTGCGGGGGAGAGATGGGTGATGTCTGAACAAAAGTTTTAATAGTGAGGTCCATGGTGGTGGTGGGCGTGGCTCTGGTTTCGAGGGTTATTTCTGGTTTGGTGATGGGCATTCTGATAGTCTTACCTGCTCGTGGTAACGTGTTGACTCTACGTTTTTCATACCTCACGGACTGGCGAATTGCTTTGTGGACAGCCTCCCGGTACTCCTAATGATTCTGACACTAATTTGAGGGTGTTAATAAAATGTTGATCCACTCCGTCGTCTGCTAGCATTTCTTCCATCAAGGCTTGGCCTGATACAAAGGGAGAGTTGATGCCTTTCTTGCACTGCTTTGATCATATCGTATAACCTTTGTAATTGAGCTGTGTATGCAGGCGCACCTACAAGTTCTAGCACTTCTTGCTGCTCCTCTTGATGCCCATGGTCATACTCCTCCTCATCCTCCTCATATTCTTCATCTTCGTCATCCTCTTCATCCATTTCAACTATGGTAATAGGTACTTGGGAGGTTGTTGCCTGCGGTTGACCATTCTCCACTTGTTGTTCCTCTTCTGCCTCAAGATCTACGTCTCTTAACAATTGTTCAAAGTCTTCATTCATGAGTTCTTCCAAGGGTGCACCACCAGGAAATTCAAGATCGGTTGGGACGGGAGGAAATATCAAATTGGGGCCATCGGTGCTGCGTCTTGGAAGTCATAGTGTGAATCGTCGAACCCTTCTGGGTGGTGGGGTAACGTCCGGTGTTAGGGTGGCTCCACATGGTTGAGCACAAGGTACTTGGACAATTCCTCTCATCGTCTTAGAAGGGGGTCAAGTGGATGTCCGACCTCTAAACTGTTGTACTCAATTCCACATCAGGGCCCATTGAATAGGGATGTCATAAGCCAAATACCTATAAATGACTCTAGTCAGAGCACAACATCCATATAAAACATGCTTCCACGGCCATCGTTTGTGGGCTAGGTGTATCTGATCAATTATCCAGTGGGGTACGTTGATGGTGAGGTTCTGTGTCTCTGCCAGATACAAACTAAACCATATCTTCTTGGGTGGCATGGTGAATCTATCTTGGGCAGGAAAAGCAAAGTGTTGCATGCACATGTGAAGGTGTATTGCAATATTGGGTGTCATGGCCACCATGTCCTTGAGCTTGGTGAGGCTCCGATTCTTCATGTAATCAGGCACCAGGCTCTCCTTCTCTATTGGAATATGCATTTGTAGCTCAGTGATGAGTAGCACCTCCTTTAATGTCAATCCGGGAAGACGTGAGGATGGTATGAAGACCTCGAGCAAGTGGAGGCACAAGTGCGTGAGTGAGAAGCACACAAGCATGCACACACATACACACACACGCGCACGCACGGCAAGACAAAGAGTGAGAAGCAATGGAGTTCTTAGATTACTTTCAAAAGCTCTTACCAGTTTATTTCAATTACAATCTAACCTCAAAAATGAGCTCTCTAGCTCCTTTTATAGTTTTTGACTAGCTTTGGCCCTGTTCAGACCTAGTGTTCGGCCTAGTTAAAAATTAGGTTCCAGGGCTTATTAGAGGGCTCAAACGAGATCTAAAAAATATGAAAATTGGCAGGTAGATACTTCTAAAGCTCCTCAAGCTCAAGGACTCCTTGGCTTGCACAAAATGGAGCTACAAAAATACGAAATGATATTTACAATGGTTTTTAGTGATGAAAATCACTATTTGTGTAGGGATTTCCTCTATTGATTTGTCATACATACCTTTGAGCTCCCTACTTGCTCTGTCTTCTTGTATGCTCAACTCCTTGATGCCTGAAAAATTTAGATGGCCTACTTGCCAGATCTTCTTTGACTGCCATGTCTGCTTGTGCTGTCCCTTCGCTCTGACTCTCTTCGTCTTGTGGCTCCTTCGGTTCCCTGACTGCTGCCAACACCCCCCCCACTCTCGCGTCTGTCGCCCCTGACAGACCCTTGTCTAGATGTTCGTTGAACGTAGTGGCGAGGTGATGTTCTTCTAATCTGAGCCCCCGTGCTAGATCTGTTAATAATGCGTCCTAATTCACTGGTCCTGGTACGTCTGGGTGTGGCACCCGCAGTTGTTCTGAATGTATGGTTCTCTCCACAACAAATAAGTGGAGGAGATGTGAAGGTCTGGGTACAAAACTTTCTGAGTGATATTCCCAGAATCCCGTTATGAACATCTCCTCGAAAGTCTGTTTAAAACAAGCTGGGAGGTACTTTATTCTGGCGTGCCAAGCATATATTACTTCTATTGATGGGGTGGTGCTCATGTCGTAAACTAGGTCTTGGTTGCCTGTAACAAAGCCTGCTCCTGAGAAGTGGGGATCCTTAATGTTTTTAAATGTCCTGAATGTGATCAACATTGATTCGAATATTTTCATACACATTTGTGCCATCACATCGGGTGTATTGCGTAGTCGAGTGCTCCAGTGTCTGATAGTAGAAATCATGTAATTGACAGTGGGAGGTCCTCGTGGAGGTGCTAGATAAACATAATTTAGCCACTTGGCACAACCTTTGATGTTCTTGACAGCAATGGTGAATTCGGGCCATGTGCGTCGTCGTAGGACTGGGGCATAACAAGGATTGTACTTAATAAAGAGGGGCATGTTATTCCAGGTTTGTACCATTTCAGGATAAGTCTCCAAGAGACGGATCCTCCAAGTGGGTTGATGAATAGAACCTCTTTTTGCACTCTCTGGTATATCGTCGGGGCCAAACTGGGTGGCAAAGGTGGGGGCTTTCCCACATTGTCGTTGGATCTCTGCGTTGTAATCAGCCAATAATATGCAATATGGCACATACTGATCATCATTGGTCCCTATCCACCTGTGATGGGACATACCTCTGAAATACTCGGACTTGATGACAGTGTCTTCTAATTTGGCTAATGATTGGATCTCTATTTCTACTCGTTCATCGTGGGTGTTCGCTGTCTTCTCTAATGACTGAAGCCATTCAGGTGCTTCCACTTCTAACGTATCCATTCCCTCTGAGGTTTGTTGCCCGCCTGGCATTGGCATAGGAACGTATGGTTCCTCGTACGAATCATCTACCTCAATGGGAACCAAGTCTTCTGGCTCAGGTTCTATAACTGGAGAGGGTTGCCTTTCATACTCTAGTAACGTTTTCTGGAGCTCAACCACCTGTTCTGTCAATGCCTTCACTTCCTCTGAAGTCGAGGCCGATTCTATTACCTTGGTTGGAGCCTCCTGTTCCTTGAGCTGGCCACGTAGTTCATCATGTTCCCTTTCCAATTCATCATGAGCATCTAATAGATCCGCATAGCTTTCCAAGATGGTCTTCACTGTCTCTGAGGGTACGGCTTTAAACTGCTCTGGATCAATGTCGTGGGGAGAGCCTTCCATTGCTGCTTCTAGATTTGCTTCATTTTGCTGCTGCAGTCTCTTGTTCTCTTCAAGGGCGGTTGCCATGTGTTTTCTGAGGAGTGCCAAGTTACGCCGGACTCTGAGATTATCAGCTTGGTATACTTCCAGCAAGGCCTCGAGTTGTGTGGTGCCCGGCTGTTGTGATGGTTGGGGAGTTTCTAGGAGTGTTTGGTGGGCATGTTCGAGCGTGGTGTAACGTTGGTTGAGTTCTGCATTTTCTTCCTCGATCGCTATGAGGCGGCTCTAAAGTTTCTGATTGGTAGTGATCACTTGATGATAACGATCGTCGAGAGATCGATACTCGTTCCGAAGTTGATAGACACATTGATTTAAAGCTAGAAATATACTATTTACATTAAATGATGCAGGGAGAGATGAAGATGCAGGGGGAATGGGGACGGAAAAGGGAGTTGTGAATGATGTGGAGTCGAGTGGAGATGTGGGTGGAGGGGGTATGGGGGACGGAGGTTGCATGGGGGAAGGGAGTGGTGCTGTGGCAGGAGATGTTTCCATAGTGTCAAATGTTTGAGTGACCGTGTAGATGGGGACCGTGGGTGGGGTGGATGTGACGTTAGTGAAGAGAGTGGTGAAGGTGGGCATAGTGACTCCGCCGAATTGGATTCCCGGAGAGAGTGGAATTCCCATGATGATTGTGGTGATATTGGACGTGGTGGCGATAGTGTCACGTGGTGGAGTGAGTTGTGTAGTGAGGGGTGGGGAGGGTGGTGACAGTGGTGCTTCCTAATGTTCGTCTGTTTGCGTTGTATTTCCTGGTGCTGATACGTTGATATGAATTTGCTTCCTGGCCCTCATGGGACGGGCGGGAACTCCTTTCTCAAATCGGTGAATGTAGGCCATTGCCTCATGAATGGCCTCCTCCAATCCTACTGCATCTGCATGTAGGTTGATGGACTCGATGAACATATCATCCACACCTTCCTCTGCCAGCAATTGGTTCATGAGTTTCTTGCCTGCTTCAAGTGACATTTTATGCTGTTCTTGACCTAGCTGCATGGTTCGATATAGTCTTTTTATTTGTGCCGAATACGCGGGGGCATTTGCTAACTCTGAAAGTTCATCATACTCTTGTTCTTCATAGGCTTCTTCCTCTTGTTCGGTCTCTTGTTCATCTACGTCGACTTCTACCACTTGCAGTCGGGTGGGGGCTGACGTTGTTGTATGGGTTTGTGGTTCCTGAGCTCGCTCTGTTTCCGTTTCGAGATAAGAGTCGTAGATTAGCCTAGCCACTTCTTCATCAGTGAGATCATTGAGAGTAAAGCCCTGTGGAAATTCCAAGTCTGATGGGACGAGTGGAAACACCAGATTGGGTCCCTCTGTACTTGGTCTTGGTAGCCGAATGGTGAATGGTCCAATGCGTCGTGTCTGGGGAGGGGTAATTTCTGGTGTAGTGGTGGCTCCCCTTGGTTCAGTGCAGGGTAATTGGACTCCCCCTCTCATCTTCTTTGATGGGGGACCTGCCGCTGATAGCCTTCTCTGGAATTCCTGGGCCCGGGACCATACGAGTGCCCGCTGAATAGGCACGTCATAGGCTAGACATCGATAGATTATCTTGGTCAGAGCACAACATCCGTGGAGCACATTTTTCTGCTTCTTGTTCCACTGTTGATGGGCTAGGTGAATCTGATCTATGATCCAATGTGGTACGTTGATAGGAAGGTTTTCTGTCTCTGCCAAATACAAGCTAAACCATATCTTCTTTGGGGGCATGGTGAATCTTTCCTGGGCGGGGAAAGCAAAATGCTGCATGACGGTCTGTAGGTGAAGAGCGATGGTCGGTGTCATTGCTACCATATCCTTCAGCTTATTGAGATCTTTATGTTTCATTCTGCCTGGAACCATTGTTTCCTTTTCAGTAGGAATGTGCATACCATACATGCCCAATGCTTCTCGTACTAGATTGAGGGTCAGTTTGAATCTTTTAAGTTCGTGGCCCGGCAATAGTGAGGGTAACACAAAAGTGCTGTCGCCTCCCTTGGCCCTGCTAGGAGTGATGGTACTGATAAGATAAGAACAACGTAAGAAATCTGGCTTCGGTAAGTGGGCCCTGAAATAACTATCTAGGCCAGCTTTGGTCCATACTGCACGCATTACTTCGGCATTCTAATAGCTCTCAAACTCGCGCGTGAAAAAATGGTAGCATCCCCATTTACCATTAAACTCCAATTCAGCTTCCCAAAAATAGGTTCCATCACCCAATGGTCCTGCAACATCACTGAACCAATGAGCGTGTTTGCCCACTTGAGAGGTGTGCCCCTGGGGAGGATCCTGAACTGGGAGTACATGCACAGCTTGAAGTTCTTGTGGTCTTTCGGTGAGATGTGGTTTGAGGAGGAGTGTTTCTATATCCACAATCTGTGCGCTGGATCCGGCGTGAGAACTGGCACCTCCGGCTTCTGCCATGGCCCTGCTTGCTTGTTGGTTCTGTGAGAATATAGAACCATGTGTTAACATTGTAATGGATAGAATAAACCCGTCGTTGCCTCGTTACAACATTAATATGAGGTAGATGATGAGTCAGTGGTCAGTGAGTGCACGATGACAGTGTGTGTAGTTAATGCCTGGATAGTCCTAGGAGCTAGATGGAAAGATGCACAGTCTGACTAGTGCAGTTAGTAAGTGGAGGTGAATTCACAGATTGGGGTCGGGGGGTTTATTACAAGTCTTAGGTTGTCAAACACCGTGGATGGCTTTTGGTCTTGGTTTTGTGGAGATTCGGGAGGGTTGCGTGAGTAATTCTGCTGGGAGTTGTTATGTCATTGGGACCCATTTACGAGTGAGTCTGTGCATGCTTCTAGGTGGCAGCGTGTTCGAGTGTATCAGACAAGAGTGGGTGACGGCTGCTTGAGCGAGTGAACCCTGTCGTGTATGATGTGAATTGTGTGGGGTTAGTTGAGCCCGCAAGCAAGCCTTAGGCACCCAAATTTGTTTTGATTGTGGGTCAGCCTTCATCGACTTCTTGGGTACCCAAATGGATTTCACTTTCTCAACAGAGGTTTTAGGAGTCCTCTTATTAGCATCAAGTCGTTGATTACTAATAGGAAGTTGAGACCGTTGTTGCGACTTAGTTACGATCGGCAGCTCGTCTTTCCGCACCCACATTTGTTTCATCGGCTGAGTTGTTCTGCTTCGCGCGTTCTTTTGGTCTCTCGCCTGGAGAGTCTTCAGTGATTGATCTGCCCTTAGTTGCTGCCTCCTTCTGGCCTTTGGAAAAGAAGGGATTTCCATTGTGGTTCTGACTCCTTCTTTGAGATCTTCGTTCTTCTGTATCACATAGCCTTGGACAAGAACAGCATGGTCAACTTCATGTGTACCCCTGGAGGGACCAGGAGTCTGTGCCTTTCCTAGTTCCTTGAGTGCTCCATTATTTAACTCAATTGTAATTCTAGTTTGATTCACCCATACCTGAAGAAGTCCACTTCTTAGGTTTAAGTTGACTGCTTGGTCATAGATCTAGTCTTGACCCAAGACAAGGGGTTCAGTGAGGTCCTCATCTTGACATACTAGTACTTTAACTGTCATTGCCTCATCATGAATATAGAGGGGAAGTTCCACCTCGCCCATGCAAGGGGTTTCCACGCCTCCCAATCCTATGAGATATGCTTCCACAGGATTGACAGTTAATTGCAACTCTTGATAGTAAGACAATTTAACAGCACTAGTGGCTGCACCTGAGTCAATCAAGGCTCTTACAGTCCTTGCACTCTTTCCTTGTCCTATATCTAAGGTTATGAAAGGACGTCGATCAGTTATCCTATGTGAGCTAATACCTAAAACTTCACACATAGCCACGTCATATCCTTGATCTGCATATGCATCTTGCCTAGGGTGCTCTCTACCTTGTCTTCTTAATTTCATTCTCCGTATGCACTCTAGGGCTTCTGCTTGAGCTTCTTCTCGAATTCGCTTTTCTTCCTCTTTGCGTTTCTTAGCAGTATTGAGTCGACTTAGCATTTCCTCTGTGAGAGGTTCCTGATACAACTTGACTCTGCATCCGCTGATATAACTTGGGAGAACATCGCCTTCTAATGTGGCTAGTTGCACTGCTCCACTTGTTGAGATTCTGTTAATGATCATGGGTCCGTAGCCTCTCTTCTCCAGTTTCCTTGCATGTTGCTTCAATGTGTAGACTAAAACTAAGTCGCCTGCCTTTAAACCTTTATCCTTAACGTGGGCATCAAAGTATGCCTTCTGTCGTTTCTTTGCTGCATGTATCCCTGCAGCTGCTCTCAGTCTTGTTTCTCCTAATCGTTCAAGGTCAAAAAGTCTAGAGGAGAGTTCATGACCCGTCCATTCATGCTCTTGTGCCACTTTCAATGTAGGTATCAAAAAGTCTAAAGGTAGCACAGCATTTTGACCAAACACCATTTGAAAGGGAGTGGCTTGGAGTACCGTTTTGTAGGCAACTCGGTATGCCCAAACAACATGGTGTAGCTGTTTGTCCCAATCAGAGCGTTTATTGTTCACTAATTTCGCCAGTACATTGCATAAGATCTTGTTGGTGCTCTCAGCCTGGCCATTTGCTTGAGGGTGATAGGGGGCAGACTTCTTATGTACTACCAAGAATTCTTGGAGCAGATTTTCAATAACTTCATTCAAGAAGTGAGTGCCTCTATCACTAACTAGCTCTATAGGTAGCCCGTATCTAGTGAACACATTCTCAAATAAAAACTTAGCTGTTGTTTGAGCATCGTTCTTCGTTGTGGCTTTTACCTCTACCCACTTTGTTAGATAGTCTGTTGCAACAATGATATATTCTGCATGGGAACCCTTAGCTGGGGGATTAATAGGACCTACGAAGTCTATTCCCCACTTAGAGAATGCACGTCCACCCATCATAGGTTTCAGTGGCATCTCATCTTTACGTATAGGATACTGAGTTCTCTGACAGACATCACATCGTTTCACATAGGTATGTGCATCCATGTGAAGGGTCGGCCACCAGAAGCCCGCAAATAGTATTGCCTTGATCACCCGATCTGGTCCAAAGTGTCCTCCTGCTACACCTTGGTGAGCAGTGTCCAAGATCTTGAGATACTCACTCTCATGGACACATAGTCTCAGGTAACCGTCTTTACCACGTTTGTATAGATTATCACCAATAAGTGAGTAATCCTGGGCTTCTTGTTCTAAACTCCTTTTGCTAGCCAGAGTCATGTCTGGAGGGAATGTTTTCGTCCTCAGAAAGGATACTAGTGGTTCACTCCAATCCGGCACTATGGACACTTGATAAAGAGTGGCATGTTCCACAGGTGGTTTAGTGCAACAGATTGGGCATTCCTTGCACAACTTTTGGACATCAGCTTCCATAGTTGGCCAATGCACTCCGAGTCTCCTTAGTGTCTATAGGGTTCGTTGTTTTGAGTATTGTTGCTCTAATGCACCTACATGTGCTAATTGCAACCATTTAGTGTACTCATCCTCTTCCACACAACAAGCCAAAATCCCTTGATCTGTGTGCTTGTACATAGTTCCTGCCATGATGTGATAGTTTTGGGCTTTTACTACCTCTCTATCCTGCATGTTTATTACTGGATGGTTAGGTCCGTATGTCAATACTGGCACTAATGGCTTAGCCCACTGCGGCACCACTTCCAAATTAAACAAGTAAGCGTCAGGAAGGTCATCTGATACTCCTTGTGGGGCTTCTCCAGATGTGAGCCTAGAAAGATGATCAGCTCTCAAATGAGTCCTCCCTTTCCTTACCACAACCTCGGAATCATATTCCATTAGTAAGAGAAACCATCTTACTAATCTTCCTATATTGCATGGTTTGTTCACGAGATATAACAATGCTTGGTGATCAGTAAAAAATTTAAACTTATTTGCAAGCAAATAGTGTCTAAATTTCTTGACTGCATATACCATGCCTAAGCCTTCTCTCTCTATAGTGGTATAATTTCGTTCAGCTGCATTCAATTGTCTACTAGCATAGGCAATTGGAAGATCCATATTACCTTCACCAGTAGGTTGCGCGAGTACACACCCAATAGCATAATTGGATGCATCCACATGAACATGAAATGGTTTGTTCCAATCTGGTGTGGTCAAGATTGGTGCTGAACATAATCTTCGTTTAAGCTCCTGGAAGGAGTTCTCACATTCATCAGTCCACTCAAAGTTAGTCAGAAGTCCGTACATGGGCTTTGCAATGACGGCATACATGTGAATGAACCGGCGGTAGTAACCACAATGCCCCATGAAAGCTTGTACTTCCTTGACATTCTTTGGCCTAGGTAGTTCTGCGATGGCTCTCACTTTCTCTTCATCAGTGGATATGCCATTTTTGACACTATGTGTCCTAGAATCTTGCCTTGCCTGACCATGAAAACGCACTTTTTTGGGTTCAAGCAGACTTGATATTCTCTACATTTGTCAAAGATTTGTCTGAGTTCAAGAATATGGGTTTGCCTAATGTTGGAATGGGCACAAAGATCATCAACATGGACTCCTAAGTTCTTCCTCAGGAACTCTTTAAATACATGGCACATCAGCCTCTGAAAGGTAGCTGGTGCATTGGTAAGCCCAAATGGCATTACTCTAAAGGCAAATATGCCCCATTCAGTGGCAAATGCTGTCTTATGTTGATCCTCTGGAGCAATGGCTACTTGATTGTAGCCCGAAAATCCATCAAGGAAGCTGTACACTTCCTTGCCTGCTACTCTTTCTAAGAGATGTTCTGTGATAGGAAGCGGATAGTTATCTCGAATTGTGGCGGCATTGACCTTCTTTAAGTTAATGCATACACGCAGCTTTCCATTTTTCTTGGGCACCACTACGATGGGGGATACCCACTCAGTGTGCTCAATTTTGTAGATGAATCCAGCTTCAACCAGTCTATCTATCTCCTCCTTGATCTTAGCAGCATAATTATCGTTATATGTATATGGCTGTTGCTTAGAGGGTTTGGCGTCTGAGGTCATGGGGATAGTGTGTGAACATATGTCAGGGTCCACACCCTTCAAATCCTTGTAACTCCAAGCGAATACATCTCTGTATTCTCTTAGCAAGGCTATTAACGCATGCTCTTCTTCCTCTGTTAGGTCATGGCCTATGTACGTGCATCTATCCTCTCCTTCTTCTAGGGCCACTACTATTTTCTTGGTGGTTTCTTTGTTATCATAGGCCTCTCCTGACTGTGCCTCTCGTTTAGGCATTCTTATCATGATTCTCCTGTCGTCTATCTCATACTTCTTAAAATTTTTCGGGACCTCAAACAAAGATTCTTCCTCTTCTGGTGTGACTTCTCTCTTCCTTCTTTTCTTTCCTTCTTCCTTCGGGGTCACTTGTGTGGCGAGCCTTACGTCACTTGTAAGCTCTCCATACCTCTGGGGCTGAAATTCTACTTCGTAGAAGTATTCTTCATCTGATGCAAAAGGTGGGTCCATAATGATTGAATCTAGATCGGAGTCACTTGCATCCTCAAATGCATCAGGGTTAGGTTCGCATTCTTCTAACACTGCCTCTCCCATGATTGGCTCTATGGAGAAAACTGAAGTGTCATAGCCATCCTCGTCACAGTGAGGTGTCCATTGTTCTTCATTGATGGCTACATCCATTGTTGCTAGGATTTCTGCCCAGCCGTGGGGTTCAAATTCTTCGTCAGGAAAGGCTACAGGTGCATACGCTGGGTCTTGAATTGATCTATGTGTTTCTTTTGCACCTACCTCTCTGGCTTTCTCTCTCTTTTCTTCTAATCTTGCAATTATGCCCTCTAACTTCTCTAGAAGTCCATCCAAGTGTAATTGCGTCTTGGCTGAGCCCGAGTAATTGAAAAGGCGACTGGGTTCAAACATAGTCTGAGCCAATGCGACCATTTTCGCGCAAAGCTTGGTTCTTTCTATCTCTAGGTCAGCTCTAGGGTAGCACTTGTCATGATCTGTGACATTTGGCCCTTCTTGGATTCTGGCCTAATATGCTTTAAGCATCATGTCTATGTCTTCAGGAGTGGGATCAGCTAATACTGATCCTACTCTAGGGGGTGGTGGAATCGTATGAGGTGGGTTGGAAGGTGGCGGGTCGGATGGCGATGGGAATGGTGGTGGTGGGGTAGTGTGAGAGGGAGTTTGAGATGTGAGTTCAATTATCCTGGCTTTGGTTTCTCTTATGCTTTCCTCAAGTTCACTCATCTTTTTAGCCCATTGTTTTTTCATTCTTTCCCGACTATCTTTCCACGCTCTAGTCCTTTTCTTTGTCATGATCTCGGTTTCACTAGCCTCTGAGTTCTTATCTTGGTTTACCCCTTGGTTCTGCTGCAATGCCTGAGCTCTAGTCACTACCTGTACTGGTGCGGTGGATGTCACACTTCCTGTGGAGTCTACCACCAACCCAATAACGTTAATAGGAGTGATTTTTGGCATATTATTAGGATTCTTAGGGCAATCTCGTAAGAGATGCTCCTTCCCACATTCTTGGCAAAAGCCCTGAATTGTCACTGACTAGGGTTGTGTAAGTGGAGGTAAGGGACAATCACGAATGAGATGATCTCCCTGACATCTGTAGCACGGTCCTCTTGGGAATGGAGGTCTTACTTGCTTAGGTTGAGGCCTAGGGTTGGGATTTGCATACATGACGTTTGTGTAATCTGACTCCCAACTAGGTTCACTCGGTTCCTCACTGTAGTAGGACTCACCATGTTCAGGAGATTGCATGTAGTAAGCCTGGGGACTATCGACATGTGTAGAATCAAAGCTATGGTCACTGGGGTCACTTTCAGAAAGCAATGGTGTCACAGGGACTATAGCTCTATTCAGGTTTTCTTCTACTACTGCATATTTTACTGGGATCACATTAGCTGGGGCAGGGGGTTGTTGTGCTAACACAGGCTGAGGCCTTTGTTGGTTTTGGTATGGTTGCTGATAAGGTTGTTGTGGCCTGCCATATGACTGTGGAGGGTACGGGTTTTGGTATCTTCCCTGCTGAGGGTATGTCTGAGGGTAGGTTTGCCTAACTGCTTGCTTGTTGTATGGGCAATCTTGCGCTGTGTGATTGGTGTACCTCCGTTCTATGGTGCAGTACTGGCTACTAGAATTTACTTGGGGTTGAGCCATAATGGGACATACATTTGCCATATGGTCACCCCCACAAGTATAGCATCTTTTCACCGGGGCAAATCTCGGAATTTGTTTGCTAGAGACACCTAGTTTTTTAGCAACTTTCTCTGCAAGTTCCTCAATCGATGTGGATTGCATGGAAGAGAGGCTAGAGGCACTATCTGAATCTTTGTATATCTTGGAAAGCTCTAACTCCTCCCCTAGGTTATCCTCAATGTCAATACACATGCGTACACACTCTTCTATGGTCCTAGGGTCCTTCAAGTACACATATGATCTTAATTTGGTACTTAGCAATCCATCCAAGAATAAAGCCACTTGCTTAGCTGGCGTGGGTAACTCAGGGGTAGGGCATCTCTCTAAGTATTGCCTGAATCTTCTTCTTGCAAGTCTCACGGTCTCTTGAGGGGTTTGCTTGAAGCTGTGAATCAATGAGGAGGTATTATGCCTTATGCCACTCTTAGAGAATTCAATAATGAAAGCCTCTAGGAGTTGGTCTATGCTCCTGAACTGCCTCTCGTTTAGTGGCTGAAACCATGTCAGGGCAGTGTTCCTAAGGGTTAGACCAAAGGCATTGTACTGCGTGAATAGATCCTCCACTTGTTCAGCTCTCAAGACTTGCCTAAACTCAGCCACATGATCGTATGGATCTCCAGTGCCATCGAAGTAGTTCTTCATGGACTTAACTAGCTGAGTCGGTCTCAAAATCCTTGTGTGCTCTCTAGGTCGTGGTAGAGGGAAATCATCGGCATTTCTTCTATGTCCTGGGGCTCTAAGTACCTCAGGCTCTACTCTATTTGTTTCCATCCTTGTTCTTTCTCTGCCCCCTAAGTTGGCAAAGCTTACTTCTGGCCTATCTCTACTTCTATCTCTTGGAGTTCCATGAGCTTGGGATGTTCCAGCTCTAGGGTGACCATAGGACACATTCGATCTTGGTTGGGGGAAAACGAATTCACCCTTCCAAGTGTAAGCATGCCTATCATTTTCTGTCACCACAAAGATCCTCTCCGAAGCGTGATCTAAGTAGGTCACTCTGCCTGGGCTATCAGGATCCTTAAACTCATAGATCATGATTGTTCCTATATCAGTTGGCTGATCAGATTTATACCTCCAAAAGGCTTCGTCAGTTTCTCGATTGAGGAGCAAATCTATGCTCTTATTATCCTGGGGAATCCACTCTGGTGTTATAATCCTAGTGAGAACTGATTTGCCTCGAGGGGTTCTAGGTTCTGTACCCATGTTTCCTTGCTCTAGGTCCCCTAAGTCCGCTTCTGGGATCACATTTCCAAATTCGTCCGTCCTATCTGGGTGACTGGTGACTACGTATATGGTTCCTTCTTTGTCCAAGTATGCTCCGTTTTCGAACTTGATAGTTGGGCGCTCTAGTCCAATGGATTGATCAGGATTCTTAATCTGTACCACAGATCTTCCTAGGCCGTCCTCATAGATGCTGGCACCTAATCGGTTGGTCCTAAGGTATTCCAACTGCGTTTTGTAAGGGCCTTCTACTCTGTGCAAGTATGGCACTCCTGAACTTCCCGTAGGTCTGTCCATGCCTTGAGACATCTCTGATTCACTGGTATCAGAGCTAGGGTAATGCGAGTGGTGACTCAACTGCTGGGCCCAAGACCTCGCAGTATGATTGACACTAGCCTCTGAAGACCTAAGGCTTTGTCTATCTCTTACTAGATGTCGTCCTGATCTAAGGTTCATATGCCTAACTGATTAACCCAATTTTTCCCAGGTACAACCACGTTTCTGAGTCCTTTGTATCAATTACTTAATCCCCTTTTTATGTTGATTATCGTGTTTATACTCTTGTCTGATATCACGTCGTTAGGAATACTTAAGTTTAATTTCGCACTTTAGTTTGGTCGTTTCACGTTACGTTCTTTTCCTTTAAGGTTGTCGTTCACACACACAGGTTATCTCTTGACTTGAACTTGATTTCTTAGATAGTCTTTGATTTATCTCGTGCCTATCGTTGCCTCGAATTACTTCTAACACTACCCGCACTTAGCCTAAACTAAGAATTGACAGAGGGTGTTGCGGGTTTTCCAACCTTGAGTTCCTTTCCTTGTGTTGTTGCCCTGGTGTGCCCAGGATGCGTGTTCCCAAGCCTGCACTTACTCTTGCTTTGCATGCCCTTCGCTGCTCTCAAAGGACCTGTAAAAGGCCCACCGTTAGCTCAAGACTTAAATTCAAAAGACAGAACCAATCACTTTCATTCATGTAACACTTCACCAATTTGCACTATGACTTTTTGGACACAACTCTAGAGATCCCTGAATTTTGTTCCCCCTGGGTATGGTCAACTTCAAAATACCCTATCTAATATTCCTGATCTTAATTTAACAAAACAAAAATCACGACAAACGGATTTCGTATGAGAAAGTTATGCCAGTTCAGGGTTTTGGGGCTAAAACAGGATTAAACTAGGTTAACAGGCAAACAGGAATTCTCGAGTTACTTGGGTCATGCCCTCGTAATGCAATACTACACCCTAGTGTTTGTCCCACACTTGGCCAAAATTTAGACCATTATTTTTGCCTTAAAAATTTGACCTAATTTGCCCTTCTAACGTGTTCGCAAAGTCTGTCGGTCGCGATTGACAAGTCAGTCGCGATCGACGTGTCGATCGCGATTGACAGGTCCGTCGTGGCTGTCAGTCGCGATCGACTGGTCAGTCGCGATTGACACGTGGCCGAAAATTCAGTCAATCGTGGTCAAAGGGTCATTGACTCTGTCGATCGTGATTGATGTGTCGATCGCGATTGATAGGTCCGTCGCGAATGCTCGGTCAGTCGTGGTCAAACAGTCATTGACTGTGTCAGTCGCGATTGATAGGTCCGTCGTGGGCTGTCCGTCGCGATTGATAGGTCGATCGTGATTGATGGCTCGATCGCGATTGACACGTGTCACGCGTAGCTTCTGTCCGTCGTGGTCAATCGATCGTTGACTCTGTCGGTCGTGATTGACAGAGCCGTCGTGGGCTGTCCGTCGCGATTGACTGGTCGATCGCGATTGACAGGTCTGTCCGTCGTGGTTTGTCGATCGCGATTGACACAGCGATCGCGATTGACAAAAATCTGAGGAATTTCAAAAAACTAAACACATTTTTGGCAAGCTCTACGCCTATAGGTCATGGATATGCACTTTGTTTACCAAATAGAGCAATTTTTCTGTCGGTCGCGATTGACAGAGCCCGGCGACACAGAGACAAGATCGTACAGTTCCGTACCTGCGCAGAGTGCTGGGGTGGTGATACAGCAAGAACCTGCAGAACGCTCAAAAAACATGCAAAAAACAACGCACGCAATATCGCTCTCTCGTTCTCTCTCACAAGTAGAATGAGGGAAATGAGGTGGAGATGGTGATATGATCAAAAAACTGAAATTTCGCGATGATGGAAATGGAGGTGGAAGATGGTGATGATGATGATGGTGATGATGGTGGTAAGGTAAGAAAGAGAAAAATAGGAAAAGTAAAGAAATTACCTACAACGCCAACGTCTCCAATCTACGTCTTACCATCACACGCTCGTCCTCAAGGCTCGATCCCCGGCAACGGCGCCAAAATTTGGTGTAGCTCAGTGATGAGTAGCACCTCCCTTAATGTCAATCCGGGAAGACGTGAGGATGGTATGAAGACCTCGAGCAAGTGGAGGCACAAGTGCGTGAGTGAGAAGCACACAAGCATGCACACACATACACACACACGCGCACGCACGGCAAGACAAAGAGTGAGAAGCAATGGAGTTCTTAGATTACTTTCAAAAGCTCTTACCAGTTTATTTCAATTACAATCTAACCTCAAAAATGAGCTCTCTCGACGTAGACCTTCTGCATTTTGTAACTTTTCGAATTCCCTTGTAAAGAAGTGGTATTTATCTTGCTTCCCATTGAAGTCCAACTCTGACTCCCATAGGTACGATCCCTCTCCCAAGGGTCCTGCAACTTCACTAAA
Organism: Ceratopteris richardii; assembly: GCA_020310875.1. NCBI lineage: Eukaryota > Viridiplantae > Streptophyta > Polypodiopsida > Polypodiales > Pteridaceae > Ceratopteris > Ceratopteris richardii. Next base: position 132,049,674 of record CM035430.1, on the reverse strand, counting down.
CCAGTGGGAAGCCTTTCCTATAGGCATGGTATGGCCACTTGGGGGGTCCTTTATTGGTATGATTTGGATGGCCTGCAACTCTTCTGGTCTTTCATTTGTCTCCGGCATAATTGGTAAACTTTCTAAATCCACCACTTGTTGGCTTGTTCCTGCTTGAGAGCTTGTTCCTGTAGCCTCAGCCATGTGAAGAAATTGTTGCCGGTTTTGTGAGGATATATGAATGAGTGTTAGCATTGCAATGGACACAAAATGACACTGTGTCCCCTTTACAATATTAACTTGATGAATTGTGATGTGGTTAGTGGGTTATTGAGTGTGTGTATGATCGTGAGCGCAATGTGTGGTTAGTGGATGACAGTTCTTATGTGCTATTTGAGGTGGTTAGATGCAGTGTGGATGCAGTTAGTATGCGGGGATGATTTTACAATGGAATCAGGTGGTCTATTACAAGGTTTGGGCTGCCAAACATAGTGGATGGCTTCCTCTTTTGATTCTATCGAGACTCTCGAGGGCTTTGTGAGAGTGTCTGCTTGGAAATGAGGCTTTTTAGGGACCCATTTACAAGTGATTCTACTCGTGCTCATGGGTGAATATGTGTTCGTGCATTGTTAAACGCTCTTTTGCCGTCAGAACACATTTAAGCTCTTTTCGGGTTCTTGGGAGTGGAAGGGGTCTGAATAATCAGAGGCCCTATACTTGATTTTCCCAAATCAACTCACTCACATGACCTTTCATTCAAAACAACTCTGCTAATCCAACTTTCTAACAAACTCTGGCTCGTTCCTTTACAGAATTACTATTCGTATTCCAATCAATACATCTTAGTACACAACGCCAGGATAAACATTACTGCAACACATACTTACAGTAAACAACTTACAAATCAGCGATTCAATACTTCACTGAATGTGAACATTACCGTAACCCAATCTTTACCGTACAGGTGCAGATAATCAAACAAAACAGAAAGACACAACAGTACGTAGAATTCTCAAACACACACTACGAAAACTCCACAGAACATCTCGCCCAGACAGACAGTCTGGCGACTCTTCTGGTCGTCACCGAAAGTGTCTTTTCATTGCTTTATAAAAAGTTACAACTCATCGCAATGACCTTTCGGTTCGTGCGGAATATGAAAAGGAAAAGGTTAACGTGATAGGAAGCGGATAGTTATCTCGAATAGTGGGTGCATTAACCCTCTTCAAGTTAATGCATACACGCAACTTTCCATTCTTCTTGGGCACCACTACAATGGGGGATACCCACTGAGTGTGCTCAATTTCATAGATGAATCCAGCTTCAACCAAGCGATCTATCTCTTCTTTGATCTTAGCGGCATAGTTATCATTATATGTGTATGGGTTTTGCTTAGAGGGTTTGGCATCTGAGGTCATGGGGATAATGTGTGAGCATATGTCAGGTTCTACGCCTTTTAAGTCCTTGTAGCTCCAAGCGAATACATCTTTGTACTCCCTTAGCAAGGCTATCAACTCCTGCTCTTCTTCTTCAGTCAGGTCATGCCCTATGTAGGTGCATCTTTCCTCTCCTTCTTCTATGGCGACAACTATTTTCTTGGTGGTTTCTTTGTTATCATAGGCTTCCCATGATTGAGCCTCACATTTGGGCATTCTTATCAGACTCTCCTATCATCTATTTCGTACTTCTTGAAGTTTTCAGGGACCTCAAACAAGGATTCTTCCTCCTGAGGTGTGACTTCTCTCTTCTTCCTCTTCTTGCCTTCATCCTTAGGAGTCACTTGTGTGGTAACCTTACCTCCTTTGTGACCTCTCCGTGTCTTTGAGGGTGAGCTTCTACTTCATAGAAGTACAAAAGGTGGGTCCATAATGATTGACTCTAAATCGGAGTCACTTGCATCCTCGAGTGCATCAGTGCTAGGTTCACATTCTTCCAGAATCGAATCTCCCATGATTGGGTCTATGGAGAAAACTGAAATGTCATAGCCATCCTCGTCACAGTGGGGTGTCCATTGTTCTTCATTGATGGCTACATCCATTGTTGCTAAAATTTCTGCCCAGCCATGAGGTTCAAATTCTTCATCAGGAAATACTACAGGTGCATAGGCTGGGTCTTGAATTGATCTATGGGTTTCCTTCACACCTATCTCTATGGCTTTTTCTCTCTTCTCTTCTTCTAATGCTACTTTGCAAATCCATAAGTGGGTGTCTTCATGCATCCATGAGGATCCCGATCCTATGGAATGCACCGACTCAGTATCATCTTTGGCTCTATGGATGGGATTCGATTGGATGGGGGGTACATCCCTATGAGAGTAATCTTTGAGATTCACTTTGGTCGTGACACCAAGGAATTGGTTCCCCAATCCTGTACCACCTGCAACTGCCGCATAAATGGTCTTCCCAAAATCATGTCATAGGCTAGGTTCTTGCTAAAGTCACAGATAGCAAATGTGTGCTCAAACTCTACACCACAAGTAGTGACAGTTATTCCTTCTAGCACTCCTAAAGGTCTTTCTATGTGACCATCGGCCATCTGCAATTTCATTCTCGTTGGCCTGAGTGCTGGCTTGCCCCAACGCTTCCAGAAGGAAGTGGTAGCAATTGCAACTCCTGTACCTGAGTCCAGAATTGCCTTGGTTGTGTATCCTTGATGGGTGATGGGAAGATAGTTGTTTCCTTCTTCTCCTTCACTCATATCTCCTATCTTGTCTAGAGGAATTTCTGGCACTGTTCTATGAGAACCTACCTGGGAACGCGGTTGAGCTATCTCTGGTACTTGTTTGGCTACATGTTTCCATAGTTCTGGCCTAACCTTGAGTAACTCTTCTAAAGTGAGATTGCACTGTGCTTTAGTATTCTTTACTACCTCCATATTCCTAGGTATGAATGAGTCTTCGTTTCGTACCATGACCGTGGGTGCTCTCATACAAGTAGACTTAGCTTCCCATGGGTCTGTGAAGTGGGGTAATTCATGTAAAGAATTAGACTCAAAGTCTAATCTCTCTTGAGATTGTGCACTCTCCTACTCTCCATAAATGGAGGGAATATCTTGTGGGAATTGATCATGCGCATCATCCACAAGTTCAAAGGGAGGAGGGACTTCACTCTCTTTAGCCCATTTCTCTTCTTGAATCTCTCGCAGGAACACTGGTGAATACCTATTCATAGAAGAAGAGGTTTGTGGTTCAGTAGAATTAGGCACATAAGCTTCCTAGGGGGGAATGCTTATTCTTTCGCTTGCCTTGTCCTTGCTTCGAGAGGCGGGTTTGTTTTCTAATTGTGCTATTAGCCTCTCCAATCTTTCTAGCAGTCCATCAAAGTGCAACTCCGTCTTAGCTGAACTAGAGATGTTAAAGAGGCGACTGGCTTCAAACATGGTTTGAGCCGATTCCACCATCTTAGCACAAATTTTAGTTCGTTCAAGCTCTAGTTCCACTCTAGGGTAACATTTTTCATGATCCGTTACGTTTGGCCCTTCTTGGATTCTGGCCTGATATGCCTTGAGCATCATATTTACGTCCTCAAGAGTGGGATCTGCTAGTACTGATCCTACTCTAGGGGGTGGTGGGGTCGCATGAGGCGGGTTGGAAGGTGGTGGATCGGATGGAGATGGGAATGGTGGTGGTGGGGTTGTGTGAGAGTGAGGTTGAGAGGTGAGTTCAATTATCTTGGCTCTCATTTCTCTGAGACTTTCCTCGAGTTCACTCATCTTCTTTGCCCATTGTCTTTTCATCCTCTCGTGGATATCTTTCCAGGCTCTCGTCTGTTTCTTGGTTATGCTCTCAGTTTCACTAACTTCGGCACTCTTTTCTTGGCCTAAACCTTGGTTTTGTTACAAAGCCTGAGCTCTGGTGATCACTTTGCATAGGTGCAGTGGAAGTTACACTTCCTGTAGAGTCTACTACTAACCCAATAACGTTGATAGGGGTGATTTTTGGCATATTATTGGGGTTTTTTGGGCAATCTCGTAGGAGATGCTCCTTTCCGCAATCTTGACAGAAGCCCTGGATTGTTACTAACTGGGGTTGTGTAGGTGCAGGCATTGGGCAATCACGAATGAGGTGATCTCCCTCACATCGATAGCATTGTCCTCTGGAAATGGGGGTCTTGCTTGCCTAGGTTGAGGTCTAGAGTTGGGGTTTGCGTACATGACATTTGGGTAATCTCGCTCCCAACTAGGTTCACTGGGTTCTTCACTATAGTAGGACTCACCATGTTCACGAGACTGCATGTAGTAAGCGTGGGGGCTATCAATATGTGTAGAATCAAAGCTATGGTCACTAGGATCACTTTCTCAAAGTGATGGAGTTACTGGAACTATGGCTCTATTCAAATTTTCTTCAGCAGCTGCATACTTTACAGGAATCACATTGGCTAGAGCAAGAGATTGTTGTGTTAGCACTGGTTGAGGTCTCTCTTGGGCCTGGTATTGTGGTTGGTAGGTTTGTTGAGGCCTAGCATACTGTTGTGGTGGATATCGGTTCTGATATCTTCCCTGTTGTGGATAGGGCTGAGGGTAGGTTTGCCTAACCGCTTGCTTATTGTATGGGCAGTCTTGTGCTGTGTGATTTGTGTATCTCCGTTCTATGGTGCAGTATTGGCTACTGGGATTCACTTGGGGTTGAGCCATAATGGGACATACATTGGCCATATGGTCACCTCCACAAGTATAGCACCGCTTAACTAGGGCAAATCTTGGGATTTGTTTGCTAGAGACACCTAGTTTTTGAGCTACTTTCTCAGCGAGTTCCTCAATAGATGTGGATTGCGAGGAAGAGAGGCTAGTAGAACTATCTGAATCTTTGTAGATTTTTGAAAGTTCTAATTCCTCCCCGAGGTTATCCTCGATGTCGATGCACATGCGTACACACTCTTCTATGGTCCTAGGGTCCTTCAAGTACACATATGATCTCAATTTGGTACTCAGCAGTCCATCTAGGAATAAAGCCACTTGTTTGGCTCGTGTGGGTAACTCAGGAACAGGACATCTCTCTAGGTATTGCCTAAACCTTCTTCCTGCAAGTCTAACCCTCTCTTGGGGGGTCTGCTTGAAGCTATGAATCAGTGAGGAAGTATTATGCCTTATGCCACTCTTAGAGAATTCGGTAATGAATGCCTCTATAAGTTGGTCCTTGTTCCTGAACTGTCTCTCATTTAGTGGTTGAAACCATGTAAGAGCAGTGTTCCTAAGGGTTAGACCAAAGGCATTGTATTGCATGAATAGGTCCTCAACTTGTTCAGCTCTTAGGACTTGCCTAAATTCGGCCACATGATCATATGGATCTCCAGTGCCATCGAAGTAATTCTTCATGGACTTAACTAACTGTGTAGGTCTCAAAGTCCTAGTGTGCTCTCTAGGTCTTGGTAGAGGGAATTCCTTAGCAGTTCTTTGGTTTCTTTTGGGCTCTAGGTCTCTCAGTTTCCATTCTATCCATTTCCGTTCTTCTTCTTTCTCTTCCCAATGGGTTGGCAAAACTTACATCTGGTCTCTCTCTACTTCTGTCCCTTTGAGCTCCCTGAGTTTGGGATGTTTCAGCTCCTTGGTGGCCATATGAGACATAAGATCTTGGTTGGGGAAAGATAAATTCACCCTTCCAAGTGTAGGCATGCCTACCATGTTCTGTGACCATAAAGATCCTCTCTAAGGTGTTATCTAAATAAGTCACTTTGCCTGGGCTATCAGGGTCTTTGAACTCATAGATCGTGAGTGCTCCAACCTCATCTGGTTGATCAGGTTTATACCTCCAAAAGGCTTCATCAGTCTCTCGATTTAGAAGTAGATCTATGCTCTTGTTGTCCTGGGGAATGCACTCTAGCGTGATAATTCTAGTAAGAACAGATTTTCCTGGAGGTGTTTTAGGCTCTCCACCCATGTTTCCTTGCTCTAGGTCACCTAGTCTGTCTCTAGAATCACATTACCAAATTCATCTGTCCTATCTGGGTGGCTGGTTACTACGTATATGGTTCTACCTTTGTCTAAGTATGCTCAATTTTCAAACTTGACAATTGGATGTTCAAGTCCAATGGGTTGGTCAGGGTTTTTAATATGGACCACAGACCTTCCTAGGCCGTCCTCATAGATGTAAGCACCTAATCGGTTGGTCCTAAGGTATTCGAGTTGCGTCTTGTAAGGGCCTTCTACCCTTTGTAAGTATGGCACGCCTGAACTTCTTGTGGGTCTCTCCATACCATGAGACATTTCAGAGTTGCTAGTTTCAGAGCTAGGGTAGTGTGAATAATGGCTCAACTACTGGGCCTAAGATCGAGCAGTATGATTGATGCTAGCTTCAAAGGACCTAAGGCTCTGTCTATCTCTCACTAGGTGTCGTCCTGATCTAAGGTTCATATGCCTAATCGAGTCGCCCTAATTTTTACCCAAAGTACAATCTCATTGCAGCTCAATTTGTATCAGTTACTTGGTTCTTTTTTAGTTGATTATCATGTTTTAAGCTCTTGTTTGTATCAGGTCGTCAGGAACACTTGAGTGACTTTCCGCACTTTAAGTTGTTCGTTCCACATTAAATTCTTTTCCTTTAAAGTTATCGACCGCACAGAGATTATGTTTTAGCTTGAACTTGAGTATTTAGGTAGTTTTCAACTTGCAAGATGCCTATCGTCGCCCTGACTTACTTCTAGCACTACTCACACTTAGCCTAAGCTAGGAATTGATAGAGAGAGTTGAGAATATTCCAACCTCACTTACTGATCCCTTGCTCTTTAGTGCTCAAGAATCCCGTTCTCAAGCTTGCAGAATGCCCTTGCTTTGGATGCCCTCTAGTGCTCTCAATGGTCCTGTAAAAGTCCCAAAGTTAGCTCAAAACTTAAATTCAAATGACAGAATAATTCTCTTTCAAGCATGTAATTGAGATATCAATTTGCATTGTGTCTTTATGGAAAACAGTTCTAGATATCCCTTAGTTTTGTCCCTCTAGGTATGGTGCACTTAAAATTACTATATCTAATAATCTTGATATCTAATACTGTAAGATCACTCTGAACGGATTTCGTATGAGAAAGTTATGCCATTCAGGGTTCTGGGGTTAAAACGGGGTTCAAACAGGCTATCAAGCCAACAGGGTTTCCTCGAATTATTTTCTTATATCCTCCTTATATGCCCTATAGCCCAATATTTATGCCCAAAATTACCCATAATCCTCAAATTAAAAAAAACCCTAAAAATTTGGTCGAAATTGGCTTGTCAATCATGATCGATTGGGCTATCAATCGCGATGGACAGAGCTGTCCGTCGTGGCCTATCAGTCGCGATGGACACGTGTCAATCGTGATTGATGGGTGTCAATCGCGATGGACAGGGGTGTTGATAGCGATTGATGGGTCAATCGCGACTGATTGTGTCAACCGTGATGGACTGAGATTTTCGGGGTTTTTGCGTGTCTTTGTATCAATCGAGGTCTATGAGTCGCGATGGATACGTTTTTCACCAAGATGAAGTGTCAATCGCGATGGTTCTATCAGTCGCAATGCAGAGGGGTGTCCGTCGTGATGGACATATGTCGGTCGCGATGGACTGCTGTCAGTCGCAATGTACTGTTGTCGGTCGCGATGGATAGGAAGTCCGTTGCGATGGATACCGTCTGTCGCAATGGACAGAGGTGTCCATCGGGGTCTGCCGATTGCGATGGATAGGCTGTCCGTCGCGATGGACACTGTCAATCGCGATTGATGCTGTCAATCGTGATGGACAACAAAAATGCAATTTTTTTAGAAATTTTTGTGGATTTGTGATGCGCAAGGTCTCTATTCTACTATGGTGCACTTAGTTTTACCAAACAAGCGATTTATCTATCAATCGTGATCGACAGAGGTCTGCGACACAGAGATAGGGCTGAGCTTTTTCGTACCTGCGCAGCCTACTGGAGATGATGAAACAGCCAAATCCTGCAAGGAAGCTCAAAAAACATGCAAAAGCAGCACACACAAATCGCTCTCTCGCTCTCTCTCACAAGTGGAATGAGGGAAATGGAAGGGAGAAGGTGATATGATCAAAAACTGAAATTTTTCGAGATGATGGAGATGGAGGTGGGAGATGGTGAGGATGATGATGGTGATGATGATGATGAAGTAAGAAAGAGAAAAATAAGGAAAAGTAAAGAAATTACCTACAATGCCAACATCGCAACTCTACATCTTACCATCACACGCTCGTCCTCAAGGCTCGATCCCCGACAACGGCGCCAAAATTTGGTGTAAGTCAGTGATGCGTAGCACCTCCTTCAATGTCAATCCGGGAAGACATGAGGATGGTATGGAGACCTCGAGCAAGTGAAGGCAAAATTAAAGACCTAAATATTAAAGAAAAAAATGTGAATATGTATGTATGTGTGTAACGAATGAGTTAAGTGCATGAAGTGTCTATGAATGAGTGAGTTTTGTGAGGTGTACATAGTAAGTATGCATGGAATGTAGGTGTGCGCAGAGTGAGTGAAATAATTGCGGATGTGTATGTATCTATCTATTTCACTAAGTATCTATCATGTGTGTTGTTTCTAATGTGCTTTTACAGGTATGTGCTTTTGGAGAGAGAGATAGAGAGGCTTGGAGCAAATGGAGTAGCCACAAAAGATGGTGGCAAAAGGATTTCATGGTGGAGAGGAGTAAGAGAGAGAAACAGGGAAGAGAGACAGAGGGAGAGAGAGAGAGAGAGTAGTTGCAGATCAGGGTGAACTAGATGCAAGAGAGACAAAAGCATTCTTTGACAGACACGAAATCTGTTTGTCTCTGACTATTGATTACAACCTAGAAACCAATGATAAGATTGATAGAGCTCATCCTTCTATTATGAAGGTGATCTAAAAGGCCTACAATGGAGATATAAAGTAGTAGCCTAAATACTTGCCATTTGCATTATGGGCATATCGGATGATGTACACTAGATTTATAAGATTTATGTCTATATAACTTTACTATTAGAAACCGATTTTCCCTATCCAAACTAAGATTTTGACATGGATGACACTCCCATAGAATGGTGAAATGAAAATGCAGTATTTCAATGGTGATGCACCACAGTGTGCTCTCCTTCTCGAGAGCGCCACGATGATATCTTCGGGGTAGAAAACTAAGCCCCTAGGGCCGCACAAGGTACTCCATACAAAGGCTACAGAATATGGAGAAAACACAGTACAGAGGGAGCACGAACATAGACTTCTTAGGTGTAACAAATGCAGTCAAACTTACAGTCTATGACTGACCAAGCCACTATATGTTTATTAAAGAACATATACAAAGAAGTGTCCGGCAACCATTTGGCCTTTCACATGGACACCAACACTAACAATCTCCCACTAAAGGCCAATATGGCCAAAGTAACTATGAGATAAAAATAAAGAATGATAAAGAATACGTGAACGTAAGTATACAAAGTATATCTCCCACCTAATGGGCATGTTACACAATATACAAGTGACTGTGTAAGATCATGAATCCAGTAACCCCCATCAAGTGACAAAAGTGTCAAAAGCTATCCTGTGGTAGAGCTTTATTCAAAGCATCTGTAGCATTATCTCGAGTGTGAATCTTCTCAAGAATAATCCGCTCAGTGGCTAAGCAATCTCTAATGAAGTGATACCTCACTTCAATGTGCTTGGTCTTTGCATGATAGACCAGATTCTTAGCCAAAGCAATGTCACTTTGACAGTCACTGAGCAAATGTGGTACATGTTGAGGTAAACCCATATCACACAAAAGAGGAGAAAGCTACAATGCTTCCTTACATGCCTCACTTGCTACAACATACTTTGCTTCTGTGGTTGAAATAGTTGTACATTCTTGAAGACAAGATCTCCAAGATGTTGAAAGAGATGGATGGACATCTCAAGGAAGTGAGGTGGTACTGCCAAAACCTGCTTTGTACTTGCCCTATTTCACTCCAGAGTTATGTAGTAGGCCCTTTTAGATTGCAAATGACACAAATAAAGTACCTATTTACTTTGGAATTGATGCTTCAAAGAATTAGATCAAAACAAATAACTTCACAAATAGCTAGTAATAAAAAACTTGCTATTTTGGTCTTAACACCTATTGGATCTTTTGCTCAGTGCTCTCAGTACAGTAACAATTGATCAATATCCCTTTGAAGGTATCTAATTAGCTTGGATAGCTAATTGTTACAAGTGGAATCACATAAAATGATAAACCATACACTGAGAAATCAATTTAGCACTTCAAGGCTTACCCCGACTTTTTAGGGACTGAGCAGTACAAGACTGGTGAGAACTTTGAGGCAGTTTTCTCGCAATTTGCTGAAGCAAAAGATTTGAAACTTTGAAAGCTTAAATTCGACTTTGGGGTGGTTCCAATAAGCTATAGATCATGTAAAATGGATACAAAATCACTGAGATGTGGCCATGCAAAGTTCACTGTTTTGAGTGGACATAACAGAGAATTGAACAGAAATGATCAATGAAGTATATCTATTATGGCACATGATTTTACAAAATCATTGGCATTATGATGATGATGCCCAATGATAGTGGGATGAGTGAGCAATAGTGTGTGCTAGTCAACCTCTACAAATGATTAGTAAATGAGCTCCAAGAAGAGGCCTGAAGGCCGCAAGATTTACAAGCTCTTTTATAATGAGTTCTTCATTGAAACTTGAATTTGAAATTCAAATTTGCCTCCATCTAAAAGTATCTCCTCTAATCTAGGATATTTTCTCTCAATGAAGACTCGTATTTTTGTTCTACCCAGCTCCATGAGTTTCTTTGGTATTGAAAGATTCTCTCAATGATTTATCATCCTTTTACAAATGGTAACTAATCAAAAGAGTTACAAGCTATGGTTCATATGACCCATCAAATGGTTGCACATCTTCTTCAATTCCTAGCCAAATGTGAAGGCTTGACATTGCACCAACAACTCCCCCTCAAGCCAAACATCTTGGGTTGTATAATTTCATCAATCTTCTTGAATATCCTGCAATCCAGTCATAGCTTTAAATCTACAAAGTTTAGTACCATCAAGTGCTTTGGTTAACAAATCTGCACATTGCATGTTTCTAGATACATATGCCAATTGAATCTCCTTGCTCAATAGCTTCTCTCTAACATAATGATAGTGTACTTATATATGCTTGGTTCTTGCATGATAGATAGGGTTGGCTGCTAGATGCAAAGAGCTTTTATTGTCACCAAAAAACATAGGTGAATGAGTTTGAAGTCGCAAATCTGGATATAACAATTTAATCCATATGGCTTCTTGTGTAGCATTTGCTAATCCCCTATATTCAGCCTCCGTTGAAGATAGAGCAATAGTAGGTTGCTTCTTGGAAGACCATGAAATGGGCTTATCACCTGCAAAAGAAAGCGATCCAGAAGTACTCCTTATGTCATCCTTACAACTTGCCCAATCTACATCTGAGTAAAGCTTAATGTCCAAATCTGATGTGTATGGGAAGTAAAGACCTTGATTTTGAGTACCTTTGAGATACTTCAAAATCCTTTTCGCAACTTCCAAGTGAGGTGCTCTAGATTTATGCATGAATTGACTTAAAACACATACTCCATAAGCTATGTCAATCCTTGTTAAGGTTGCATAGTTTAGATTCCCAACTATGCTTTGATATCCTACAATGTCTTCAAGCAAATCACCTCGATGAGCACTCAGTTTATGATTTAACTCCATAGGGGTGCTAGCTATCTTTGCATTCTCCAAGTGGAACGTCTTCAACATGTCCTGTACATATTTTCTTTGAGTAATATCAGTTTCAAAATTTGTGTAGACTAACTCAAGTCCAAGAAAGTACTTTAGAAACCTTAGGTCACTGATTTTGAGCTCCTGCATCATTAGGTTCTTGATCTATTTGATGCCATTAGCATCAGTACCTATAAGTATGATGTCATCAACATACACACATAAGTAGATCATTTTGAGTTACTTCTCTTGACAAACAGAGAAGAATCTGCCTTGCTCATCATGAATCCTTAATCTTGAAGGTAGGTAGTTAACCTATGTTCCATGCCCTAGGTGCGTACTTCAAACCATAAAGAGCTTTGTTCAATTTTCATACATAATTTACCTTTCATGGGTCTTCATAGCTAGGAGGTTGAGCCATGTAAACTTCCTCTGAAATCCAACCATTGAGAAAGGCATTTTTCACATCCAATTGATACATATTCGAATTCCTAGATGCAGCCACACTTACCAATACTCTGATGGTTGGCATTTAAGCCATATGAGAAAAAGTCTCTTCATAATCAACTCCTTGGGTTTGTGCAAAACCTTTAGCCACAAGTCTAGCTTTATACCTATTTATGGATCCATCCAAGTTCCTCTTGATTTTGTAAATCCATCTGGAACCAATTACCTTCATTGATGCCTTCTTTGGTACTACTTCCCGAGTATTATTCTCTTGGAGTGCTTCTATTTCTTCATCCATAGTTTCCTTCCATTCTGCCTTGGTACTTGCTTCTTCATATGAATAAGGTTCCTCAAGTAATAAATCTTTAGCAAGATAAATGGAATCCTTAGTAACTAATGAAGTATCATACCCATATCTAATTGGCTTCTTAGTTTCCCTTTTTTATCTCCTTAGAGCTTGGTTGGATGATTCTAGTATGTCTTCCAACCTCTTCATCTTGGCCTTGCCTTTTGATTTCCATGCTTTGAATTCTTGTAAGTTGATGGTGTCGTCATCATCTGATTTGATATCTTCAATTTGGCTTGGCTCCTCCTTGGTGAGGTTTGGAAATTATTCTTCCAAGTCATATGGAAACTTCACCTTCCTCCATTCACTTTCAAACCAAGAATCATTCTAATCAAACACAACATCTCTACTGACCATAAAACCTTTGTTGGATGGATTATAAAACCTGTATCCTTTCTAATTTTAATCATACCCTATGAAGATGCACTTCTCTGCCTTAGGGTCTAGCTTACCTCTGATTTGAGATGGAAAATGCCCATAAGCAACTCATCCAAATATTCTACAATGATCAAGTAATGGCCTCCTACCATGCATGCTTCATATGGGGTCATCCCATCAAGGCATTTGGATGGCAACCTGTTGATAAGGTAAGTGACAGTAGAAACACTCTCTGCCCACAAATAATTAGGCAACTTCTTTTCATTAAGTGTTGATCTAGCTGCTTCCACAATCAACCTGTTTCTCCTCTCTGCTACCCCATTTTGCTCGGGGGTATCCTTAGTAGTAATCTCCATTTTGATACCTCTGTCTTGCAAAAATGCATCAAATTCATTGGAGAAGTACTCACCTCCTCCATTTGACCTTATCCTCTTTAGACTTCTTCCTGTTTGATTTTCCACAGGTGCAAGATATTTTTTGAAACAACTGAAACTTCATCTTTGAGCTTCATGAAATACAAGATAGTCCACCTACTGAAACCATCAATGAATGACACATAGTACCTTGAACCTAAAATTTAAGTGTCCTTGCTTGGTCTCCACACATCTGTGTGGACAAGTTCCAAATAATCCTCATGCATATAACCTTTCTTTGTAAAGGGTAATCTGTGTGATTTACCAAACTGACAAGCACCACATTTATAGATCATGTGTTGCTCAGATACATTAGGTATCCCAAGCACACATTGATCTCTACATATTTTCTTCAAGGTTCTCTCACCAATATGCCCTAATATTTTATGCCAAATCTCAAGCTCAGACAATGTTTGATCCTTGTAATTATAAAGTGCAATATTTCCAGTGTCCTCAAGTTCAAATGTAAATAGTCTACCTGTTTTTCCTCCTCTGGAAATTCTCTTGAATCCAGTTCGGGGTCCTCCACAAAAGCTCCATATATTTGTTGAACCTAACGTGCAAACCCTTTTCCACTATCTGTCCAACACTCATGAGATTCTTGGTGATATTAGGTACATAAAGAACCTTACTGTTGCAGAGCTAAAGAGAGCACAAAGCAGAGAAAAAGACGGGCCCCAAAATTTTTCCGATTTGGACATCATATTTTTGTATCATAACCATTCTTGTAATATATTTTCCGTTGTAAATGCACTAGAGGAGTCCTCTAGATGCATTCCCACAGAAGATTAGAGATTTACCCATGTAAAATAGTAGGAAATTAGTCTTTTAGTAAATAAAGTGCCGGTCTCTTGTGTGAAAGGACCATTTTTAGGGCACAAGTATATAAGTCAAATGTGACTCTTTGTAAAGGACTTTTGGCCATTGTGAGAATAGGAGCACAGAAATTCGAATTTGTGTCTTCTTCACTCTGTATCTTCTTCTTTGTGAGCTTGTATGCATGTGTATTGCTTGGAAAGAGTGTGAGGGAGTGTTGTCTATCCATGAAAGTGTTTATTTGTTGTAGTTACGGTGTGTGCGAAGTGTAGGAAGTGCTGAAGTGTAGGAAAGATTTCCCGCGACTCAGTACCACACTTGCTACTTCTCATTCTTGGAGTGTGTGTAGTGAGTTGTTAGTTTAGGGAAGTGTGTAGAAGGAGTAGAGTAGGAGTAGTTAGAGAGTAGACCAAGCCACTAGAGTAGAGTTTTCTTTTTGAAAGCAAGAAAATCCCAAGTATAAAAGCCAAAAAGAGTCATTTGCAAATCACTTGTGTTTTTGAACAAGTATCGTGGGCAGAGACAGTCGAGTATCGTTTCAGAGCCATAGAGAGCTAGACGAAGCAAAAGAGGGTGCTAGAAGAGTGGGAAAGAACATCAGAGGTGAGCCCTTCTATTGCTAGTTCTTTTTCATCACTCAAAAATCAATTTCAGTATGAAACAATCTGCGTCAGGTATCGTTTAGGACCAACAGGGTAAAAAAGGTGTGTTTTGATTGATACAGAGAGAGGGGAGAGGGTAGGAGAGCTAGTACAACAAGCTTATTGAAGCAAAATTTAAAAAATCTCTTTCAAAATTTGTCCAAGGGTCAAGTATTGTTTTGCTCCCGCGATCGAGTATCGCGATACTTAGCAAGTATCGTTTTGCTCCTATGGTCGAGTATCACGATATTTCCCTCCTATCGGTATCGTTTCGATCAGAGATCGGTATCGTTTGGCCGAGAGATCGTTTTGATCAAAGATTGCGATATTCACCAGCGATCGTGTATCGTTTGGTTCATAGGTCGTGTATCGTTTGCAGGAGAGATCGGAATCGTTTCGATCAGAGATCGGTATCGTTTGGCCTAGAGATCGTTTTGATCAAAGATCGCGATATTCACCAGCGATCGTGTATCGTTTGGTTCATAGGTCGTGTATCGTTTGCACGAGAGATTGGTATCGTTTCGGTCAAAGATCGGTATCGTTTATCAGAGATCGCGATATTTATCAGAGATCGGGTATCGCCTAAGTCAGAGATCGTGTATCGCCTGTGTCCAAGTATCGTGTATCGTTTTCTCCCAAGTATCAAGTATCGTTCCCCATCAAGTATCGTTTTTCATCAGGTATCGTGTATCGTTTGTAGATAGAGATCGAGTATCGTCTGAGATCAAATATCGAGTATCGTTTGAGCCCAAAGATCGCGTATCGTTTTAGGCTAGAGATCGTGTGTCGTGGAATCTGGAGTCAAGTATCGTGATCTGGAAAAAATTCTTTTTCAGTCATTTCCTAGCCAAAGTCTTCTAGAAATTCTGACCTTTAGTGAAGAATCCCAGAGGCTAGAGGGTTGGAAGGGCTGATCAGAGTTGTTAGGTGGATGAACCTGAGATCCGGAAGAACCCTAGGAAGCCGAAGAAGTGTAATCTCTTCTGTAGGTAGTGTAGCAGAGCAAAGTAACCGTTCACATTATTCGGAGACCTCCAATGAGTTAGAGGACGAAACTCCCATGGCTTCGGAGGATATGCAGAACACAGTACCCATGATTGGCATGATGTCGATCATTGAGGGAGAGTACAGGACCTCCTTGGAGTACGTGAACACCAACCAAAATGAGATCCCTATTTATTTGGATGGTCTAAATAGATCAGTGGCCAGGTTAAAGAAAGCGTCAGAGGCTTATATAGTGCCTAGACCAGCAGTCAAGTATGTAGGAGGTTTTTACATGGACAAAAGAGATATCCAATATATTGTCACGGAACACCCGGAAAACATTAATGAACATGGTGAAGATAATAATGCTTCAAACTTAAATGGAGGTGGGAATGAAGAGCAAGTAACTACACCTAGAGGGAGATCTGCTGTAGCTAGGATATGGAGGGGAGGCCTGATTCCCCAAGACGACTCCCTAATGGATGTGTATTTGATCAATGGGATAGAGCATCTTCTTAGAGCACATTCTTCAATATGGGAAGCTGCCCCTAATCCAGTCACCATCTATGAGTTACAAGATCCTGATTTCCCCACCATCATCACATATCTGGATAAGAATCAGAGAAGATATTGGCCCTTAACAGAAGCGGAAAGAGATGAGTTGAAATATCAGAATATCCCAGTGTTTCCCCCTAGGGACCAAGCCACTACTTCAAGAAACCCACTCGGAACATCCCATAATGATTCATGTCAACAGTCGGGCCAAACACAACAAACACAACAAACCCAAATCCCAGTCAGACCACATGTGCAGTTCGCAATGCCTGCAAATAACCCTAATTACCAACCCCAACCAACTATTGACCCAAGACATGGAATTCATGCTCCAGTCATGGACCGAAAGATGGGATCACACCAAACTGAACCCAAGACCTTTGGAAGACTAAAAACCTTCATATCATTGCGGGAAGTTTGTATCACCAGGATTTGAATGGATTACTCATGAGATGCGTAGAAGAAGAGGAACAGGCAATGTGGCTTCAAAAAGCACATGTAAACCAATGGAAAACTCATTTGAATACAAACGGAACATGGCAAACCCTGAAGAGGTTAGGCATATATTGGCCGACCATGCAGAGAGACGCACATAATTATGTGTCAGCGTGCCAAATTTATCAAGAACAAAATCCAGATGAGAACTCAACTCTATGCTATTCCACAATAGCACCGAGATGGAGCATGCCTCTGGTAAAGTTCTTGAAAACTCAAGAATACCCAGAAGGAGATACTTCAGCAAGGAAACGTGCACTTGTAGAACAAAGTAAGGATTATGCCATTATAGGAAAACAACTTTTTAAACGAGGGAGAGATAACCAATTAAGAGTGTGCATTCACGAAGACGAATATCTTTCTGTTTTAGAGATGGCCCATACAAGAGCTGCAGGAATGTGGTGGCCAACTCTACACCAAGATGCCATGACATATGTGCAACGATGTGATACTTGCCAACGGACAAAATATCCAATTAGAAGAGATGAAATGCCACTTAGACCCATGATGAGTGCCAGAGCTTTCACGAAATGGGGAATAGACTTCATAGGACCTATTAGCTCACCAGCGAAAGGATCCCATGCCGAATATATAATTATAGCCACAGACTATCTGACCAAATGGGTTGAAGCCAAAGCAACCAAGAAAAATGACGCAAGAACCACGGCTAAGTTTCTCTTTGAGAACATTTTCACTAGATTTGGACTACCGATAGAAATTGTGAGTGATAGAGGTACGCACTTTGTGAATGAAGTCATAGAAGCTCTACTGAATGAATTCTTGGTAATTCATAAGAAATCAGCTCCTTATCACCCACAAGCCAATGGACAAGCTGAGAGTTCGAATAAAATCTTGTGTACAGTTCTCACAAAAATTGTTAACGATGGTAGATCAGATTGGGATAAACAATTACATCATGCTTTATGGGCATTTCGAGTAGCCTATAAAACCGCCATAGGCACTACTCCTTTTAACTTAGTATATGGACAAAATGCCATTTTGCCAATTGATTTCTTAATTCCCACTCTCAGAGTAGCAACTACTTACGAGTGGACAGGACATGAACTATCAGCTCAATTGGATCAAATAGAAAAGCTTCACGAAACTAGGTTACAAGCAGTAGCAGGCATTTATGCTGCTAAATGGCGACAGAAAGCCTACTTTGATGCTCACATTAAGGACAAAAATTTGAAGGAAGGAGATTTAGTTTTGGTATATACCTTGAAACAACATGCAAAGAAGTTGCAGAAGAGGGGATATGGCCCATTAATCATCAATCGTATATCGACAAGTGGAGCCATCAGCTTAGCAACCATAGATGGAGATGTATTACCAAACTACATCAGCGGATGTAGAGTAAAAAAATATCTAGAACCATTGACCGAAGAAACAATGTCTCGATTAATCAAAGGCAAGAATCGACGTATTGAGGAGGAAAGGATACGAGAAGAAGCGAGACAGGAAGCCCTAGAACGAATTAAGAAACGGAAAGAGTGGATGAGAGAGAGAGATGAGAGATATCGACTAGGAGAAGAACTCATCCCAATGGCTAATTTTAGAGCCACTAAAAGCGTAGGTTCACAGAGAACGCAACCGTATTTAAATTTGGGAGCAGGTAAAACGGAGTACCACTTGGTGGATGCTCTCATTGACACAGGAGCTGCCATAAGCTGTATCAAACTTTCTTTGACCCAGAAACTCAAAGAGGAAGTATGCCCATCGATGGCACTGTTGATAGGAATAGGAGGAACGATTACTCAATGCATGGGTGAGATCACCTTACCTCTGCATCTTGGCAACAACACTATGGAACAAAAGCTATTAGTGTGTCATGATCAGGATTTACTTGAAGATATTGTGTTAGGTCAAGATTGGATTTACGAATATGAGGTGACCATTCAATTGGCTTTAGGATACATCTCTGCGAGGATAGGACATCGTGAAGTATTCAGTTTGCTAGACGAACGACCAATCAAAGCCGCTTGTATAGAGCCAAAAATTCACTCGAATGAACACAGTCAAGAATGTATGTTCACTGGCACTATAGAAACCCCATCGTCAAGTACTTTATGTGCGAACACTTTGATTCCTGCTTGCATTCCATCTTCTAGTGTGACAAGTCACAAGAGTGTCAATCTATCTGAAACCAACCTCAGTGAAGCACCATGCATAAGAGAGACCAGTACTCTGAGTGATTCAAAATCTATACCTATTAAAATATACCCTATTCTGTACACTCAACAAGCTTGGATAAGGAAAGATCAAGTGAAGGAATATCTTCGACGACAGAAGCACTATCGACATCGGAGCAACCAAGCAAGTAACAAAGCAGATAATTTTGAGCAGCAAAGACAACAACGAAGTGCTACAATTTGGATCCCAAGGAAAGTAATAGCCGCTCAACCGGATCGATCGCAAATATGGATTCCTAAATCATGCGCTCCAAAGAAGCTAAACCAAAACGAGGAACCTCAGCATAAGAAGAATCAACAGGGTCTACGAGCAAAACAGCCACAGAAGAATAGCTATTGGAAGAAGAAGGAGTCTGCAGACGCAATACAAGCCAATTTGAGATCCCCAAAACAGATAAAGCAGACTTACTACAGGAGAAGAACCACATTTACCAAGAAGGTGGAGAATACACTACATTCCACCAGAATGAAGCAGATTTGGGTACCGAAAGACAAGACAGACTGCATACATCAAACAACTACTTCCGATTGCACACATATGGAGTTGTCAGGACCTAAAGTATGCATAGTAGGGCCACATTACAAGGCCAAGCATTCGGCACATCTTTCTTCTATTTCAAGATAGTCAAGCACATTTTCCTCTTGGGAAATAGGAGAGCACTTGTACATACATTAAGAAAATTACTCCAAAAATAATAACCGCTTCGGCTATAACCTAACTTTTCTGTTTTCCTTTTCAGATGAAAATATAAAAATACCTAAAAATGTGAAAAATCCAGGTATTACCTTTCTCACACCCACGGGAAAGAGGCGACACCATTCACTTGGAGCAATATCGAGCTTATGACAAACAAATAAAGGAGGATTTCTGATAATATATGGCAACTAATTCATACTCTATATTGAGTGCAGATGGCGTCTACTAATTCCGAAGCTACACAAGTGGAAGAGGTCCAGCTTCTTCCATTGGAATCAGTAACAAAAGTAAGAGGCCATTGGTTTCGTGATGACCAACCAGTCTCAGAACTTATTTTCATGGCAACTATCAAGATTATGGATAGGGATCATTACTTCCCTATTATGTCTCAAGATTTCAAAACCATAATCCAAGGTTTACCGCATATTGAAGATGTATGGAAGCAGGCAGGCCTAGAGGCATTTCTCAAATTGCCAATCTATGTTCCAGATTTTCAGAGGTGTGCACAAGTAATGAATACCTTGCAACCTGCTGCAACAAAAATATCAGTTCCAGAAGCACGGGTATTGGATAAAGTAGGCACATGGAAGACCATTCAATTCACTCATGAACTGATCAATAAAGCTTTTGGATGGAATCAAGAAGGAATTACTAGTGTCAAAGAGGAATGTCATGATCCTAAGAAGAGATCCTTTGTGGAGATTAACAGAATAGACCTCGAAGATGCTGTCCGTCTTGTGCACCAACATTTCTGTTTCCCTAATATGCACAGATACACGGCACCACAAAAGATCGTAGTACTACTATCACATGCCATGAGACAAATTGGGAACAAGGTGAATTTGACAGGGTATGTCCAAGAAAGACTATTTGAAGCCCAGAAGAAGTGGGGACAGAAGAAGTTCCTGAATGGGAGTTCAGCTTTAACGTTACTCATATATGAAGCCCTTGACATGAAAAATTGCTTACGGGAGATGCCGACATCAGAAGGGCTAGCCAAGTATGCAAAATCCGCTACAGTCCCTAAGAAAAAGAAAGCAATTGTTATGGTTGAAGCAGTTGGAACCAACTCACAAAAACCCATGAGGGGTACAAAGCGTCTACGGGAGGAGGAAGCCCAAGCTACACCGCAATCAAAGCGAACACATCTATTACCGAAGATCACGACGGCTCAAATGCCTATTACTAGGAGAGATCTTTCCGCTGCCCTCGTAGAGACACATCAGTATATGCAAGGGCAGGTAAACTTGAATATTCAAGGTCATCATTATAGACAGGCAAGTCAAGAGAAACAACAACGGAGTACAGAGAAGATTCCTAAACAAGCTGGAAGATACAAAGAGCTGGGCATAGATGATTCTAGTACCAATACGGAATCCAGTCCTGCAAAAGACACTCTGGATACTGATATAAGAACAGAAACTCAAGAAGAAGAATGGAATGAAATTAATCAAGTGGAAGTGACGCCGGACAACCAAGAAAAGGACAAGAGAGTAGAAGAATCTATTGAACCTGAGCATGTCATTCAATTGAATAACACTACAAAGATCAGCATCAAGGAAGATACAACCTGTGTTACATATGTAAAACCACCTATCAAAGAGGAAATCCAAACTCCAGTGAACGTGAATTCGGAGGAGCTACAAAACCAAGAACAAATTGTGATCGAGGTGCCAGATGATACACCTCAAGGAAATCAAGAAAACATGGTGGCTGAGCAGAGGATCCAGCTTCAGATTAGGCAGCCCCATGACACTACATTACATGTGACACACGGCAAAGATGTCACAACTAGAGAAGAACCGAGTATACCAAAAACATGGCTAAATGTGGATGTTACTCAACTGAAACCTATAGTGAAACAAATGATTCAGACAGCCATGGACACACAACAGCAAATGATGGATATAGATGCGGATTATGATAAGGCTATGAGAGATAAGAATCAATTCCAGATAAGGAGCGAACAACTGTCATCACAGCTCATCCAGGCACAAAAAGAGATAACGGCCAAAAGCACTGAGTTGCTCGACACCAAAACTCAATATGAATCATTAATCACTCAGCATCATCAACTGCAAACACAGCTCGCAGATTTACAGCGATTACATGATGCAAGCGAAGCTGATAAAGTTAGAATGAGAGCTAGAAGTACTTTGCTCGAGACACAGCTAAAATTATACATGGAAGAGAATGACACTTTACGAAGCAGGAATAAGGAATTAATGAAATCATTATTATATGATCAACCGATCGAGCAACAGGAATCCTCAGAAACAAAAGACAAAGAATTAAGAGATCAGATCGCACAATATGCAGATTTGCTGAGACAAGAGCGAGCAGTGAGGGAAGAATCAGAACGGACGCACAGTCAAGAGATCAATGAATTAAAAAAGCAGTTAAATACAGCACATGGAAAACTTGCAACAAGCTACAGTGAAAACATGGATAATGTGGCTGAAATTGGAAATGAGTTACTTGCAGCAAAAGATGCACTCAGGGCAGCCATGCAAGAAGTACAAGAGAAAGATGAATGCATAGCACAATTAAAGACTCAAATACAAGAGAAAGCACCGATCGGGACACCAGTAGAGCCAATAAAGGAAAATCCTACTGACGAGGTAGAGGTACGTCCTCTATCTCCCCCGATTTGTCATTCTCCACTACATGAGCAGTTGGCAGACATACATGATGATCATCCAATGCCATACACTACAGAAACAAGTCAGAAGGAACGGGCACTAGTGGTGTCCTGATTGACGGAGAATTTTGAAAATGAAGTCATTAAGGTAATGAAAGAGGCCAAAATCAAAAAGGTAAAGACCTAGACAAGATAAGGAAGCCTTTCAATATTCCATACGGATTATTGAAAGAGAAAACGAGATGATACATAAAGAAGACCACAAAGAAGAGTCCCGATGAGCAGCTCAATTTTACACAAGACACATTCACATACAGCCAAGAAGAGTTCGAAGCTGCACAACCAATTTGGAGGAGAAAATTTTTGGAGAAACATCCCACACTACGGGTGCATTGGCAAGCATCACCTTATTTATTACAGGTAAACCCTTCATTTTGTCCTATACCACGCAGAAGGGATACCAGAGAATTTTTGGATATGCAAAAGAATGGCACTATAAATAAACAGTGGCTGAATTATCCTATGCTTCCGAGCCCGCCACATAACTTCTTGCCAACAGAAGAATATATGATTAAAACCATCGAATTTTGGCTGCAAAATTATATGACGGTCCCTGACCTAACCGTCAAAATGACCAATAAAATACTTAGCATGATACTTACAGTTTTGAAAGTCTTCAAGCATGCGGCATACACTTTTTTGAATTTCATCGGCATTAACGAGGGCACCGAAATCCTCATTTTTGATCTATCAGTTATGCCTAGCTGCCCCACCATAATGGCGTATTATTCCAGATTAATGTTCTTGCCAAGTGTATATATGCAAATTTTTGAAGAAGCATTCTTTACAGGATTTTTTGAGATTGATTCAAAAATTTTTTTGAAGATGTCGTCAAATTTAAATGCTAGACTAGTGGCATATGAACTTAGCTTCTTCGCAGATCACAGACAGCCACCTAATGACGGTGTGAAGGCAGAACAATGGAAACAACTCATGATACGTGAAGCCAATCTGCTAAATGATACAGAGCAAAAAGTATATAAAACATATGCCCGTCGCTTATCAAAGCCTGTCAGGGACGACAGAGTCCAGGAGGGGGGCAGTGTTGAGGGAGAATCAAGTAAAAGAAAGAAAAGAAGAAGACAACGAAAGAAGCAGCTTCACTAAAAAGAAATATCTGAAGACATATCTCTACAGGAAGCCCCGCAGGGGCGCAACACCCATCTCTACACAGAGCCCCGCAGGGGCACGCATCAGGCAACAACACAAATCATCCAGGTCCTGCACGGTGGAAGAAAGTAAACAGGCTCAAAGCAATACAACGGGGTCACATGTTTGCAACCAGGACAAATCAGAGAACAACAAGCAAGATATAGGTCACTGGTGGCGTGCATGGCAACCCAACTGAATACAGCAACCCAGATATGTGATATACGGAATACCAAGGGGCAAAACAGAAGCAAAGGATATAGATCGGACAAAATAACAAATTCTCTAACGGTCCTTATTGCTTCTTCGACCACTGGGTGCGTGTATTCAGAACTCTTAAAGTAAGCCAAAAATAGAAGCAAAGGACAAACCTCGGATAAGATACCCAATTGTCTAACAGTCCTTATTGCTTCTTCGACCACTGGATGCGTGCAGACAACAAACCGAGGACAAGAGGCAAAGCCTGTCAAGGGACGACAGAGACGAAGAGGGGGAGAGTGTTGCAGAGCTAAAGAGAGCACAAAGCAGAGAAAAAGACGGGCCCCAAAATTTTTCCGATTTGGACATCATATTTTTGTATCATAACCATTCTTTTAATATATTTTCCGTTGTAAATGCACTAGAGGAGTGCTCTAGATGCATCCCCACAGAAGATTAGAGATTTACCCATGTAAAATAGTAGGAAATTAGTCTTTTAGTAAATAAAGTGCCGGTCTCTTGTGTGAAAGGACCATTTTTAGGGCACAAGTATATAAGTCAAATGTGACTCTTTGTAAAGGACTTTTGGCCATTGTGAGAATAGGAGCACAGAAATTCGAATTTGTGTCTTCTTCACTCTGTATCTTCTTCTTTGTGAGCTTGTATGCATGTGTATTGCTTGGAAAGAGTGTGAGGGAGTGTTGTCTATCCATGAAAGTGTTTATTTGTTGTAGTTACGGTGTGTGCGAAGTGTAGGAAGTGCTTAAGTGTAGGAAAGATTTCCGACGACTCAGTATTTTGCTCATAACTTGAAGTAGGAGTGTCATAATTGAGTGAAACCACTGCCATTGGAATAGCATTCTCGAGAGCTTCGAAACGCATATGCTATTCACTATATTTGGAGCTTGGAGCTGGGAGAAAAGTCCAAAATACTGACGGCTGCTGCATCAAGTATCGTGACGCCATGACCAACAGTTGAAGCTTGTTTGGATAAGTCTTTGCCTTGTTTACACTCTTTGAGTAGTTTGTTTGCATTGATCATCACATGATTGCATGTCCTCATACACTCCGCTAGGTTTGTATACTCTTTGGATTGATAATTAAAAGCGTATATCCCCACTATATGCACTTGAGAGGGGATTGAGGTATAGTCTCTTTCTCCACAAGTCCCTAAGTTGGTACTTAGGTCAACACAATACTCAAGTGATTTCTATTCCCATCAAAAGTTTTAACATTTCCTACCTTGACCACTGAATTCTTGGTGTCATCACCTGTATACACTTGTTGCTGACCCTTGGGCTCCTCAAGATCACAAAAGGAGAGCTACATGGCTTGCTACATGGCTTGAACAACATGAGTCAATATATAAGAGGTGCTCATCATTCATACCTTGTTTTGAAGTCATGTTCATAATGAGAAGAGAATCCTCTTGATCCTTTGTATAATTGTTGAAGTCCTTTCTTGATTTGTATCCTCCTTGATAGTTGTTATTGTAATTGTTGTTGTAGCCATGGTTGTAGCCTTGATTGTGGTTGAATCTTATTGTAATTGTTGTTGTAGCCATGGTTGTAGCCTTGATTGTGGTTGAATCTTCCTCTTGATTGTGAGTAGCCACCTCTTTGAAATCCTCGTCCTCTCTCATTCTTTTGAGGGTATCTAATTAGCTTGGATAGCTAATGACTACAAGTGGAATCACTTAAAATGATAAACCATACACAGAGAAAGCAATTTAGCACTTCAAGGCTTACCCCCGACTTTTTAGGGATTGAGCAATACAAGATGAGTGAGCACTTCGAGGCGGATTTCTCCCAATTGGCTGAAGCAAAAGACTTGAAATTTTGAGAGCTTAAAGTATACTTTGGTGTGGTTCCAATAAGCTATAGATCATGTAAAATGGATACGAAATCACTGAGATGTGGTATGCAAAGTTCACTATTCTAAGTGGACATAGCAGAGAATTGAACAGAAATGATCAATGAAGTATATCTATTATGGCACATGATTTTACAAAATCATTGGCATTATAATGATGCCCAATGGTAGTGGGATGAGTGAGCAATAATGTGTGCTACTCAACCTCTACAAATGATCAGTAAATGAGCTCCAAGAAGAGGCCTGCAGGCCGCGAGATTTACAAGCTCTTTTATAATGAGTTCTTCATTCAAACTTGAATTTGAAATTCAAATTTGCCTCCATCTAAAAGTATCTCCTCTAATCTAGGAGATATTCTCTCAATGAAGACTCGTATTTTTGTTCTACCCAACTCCACGAGTTTTTTTGCTATTCAAAGATTCTCTCAATGGTTTATCCTTTTACAAATGGTAACTAATCAAAAGAGTTACAAGTTATGGTTCATATGACCCTGTTGATATATTTAGGTAGTAGTGATGTGTGTGAACACACTAGGACTACTGGGGCACTTTTTTCCCTCTTTAGGGGGTTTTTTCCCTCGGCTTGTATATTTGCCTATGGCCCTAACGGGCTATTTATCTTTGTACATTCTAGTGGTAATACATTCAGTATTGTGTGTTGTGCTCCAAGCTTCTTCTTCTTCATGTGTTGTTTGCGTGCTTGAACAGACGTCTAACTCCAACAATTGGTATCAGAGTAGGTCGCCACTTCATCTAGGGCATTGTCTACACCTCTCCGCTTGTAGTCTCAGAATCGCATGAATTTTGGTGAGCATACTCAACATGTTTCCAACATCAAAACTGCTTCGCTTTGTGTGCCAAAATCGCAATCTAAGCTTGTTTTGGCCTCCAAACGCACTATCGCAGTGCTTATGTAGGCTATTTCATCTTTTTGTGCCAAAGGTATATATGAGTTTAAGTTCACCAATATAAGCGTCTCGAAGTCTGCTATAGGTTTAGAAGAATTCGGCTGGGCAGTTCCATTCAACTTTTTGAGATACAGTCAATTTTCTGCATCAAGGTATTTTGGTCATCGGCCATGGCTGAAAGCAGTGATGTATTTCGTATGTTGGTTGTTGAGGATAAGTTGTATGATACCAACTACCCATTGTGGGCTTATATGATGCGACATGTATTGGTTGCAAAAGGACTATGGAACATTGTGCAAGGTGTTGAAAAACATCCTATCACACCTGCAATTGTTACAACTGTAGGTACTGAAGCTGATGCACAAGGTGTCGAAGATGATGATATTCTGCATATTTATGTTCGTGCTGCGGTTTTTGTTGCACCTACTGTAGAGAAAATTTTTTGGGATGGCAGAGATGCCCTGACACATGCATTGATAGCTTTGTTTATTAAACGTGCAATTATTCCTCACATTCGCTCTTGTAGAATAGATAAGGATGCTTGGGATACACTTACCACATGAGGCTCATGTTGCCTACCTCCAAAAACAGTTGGAGAGTGAGCACATGAATGAAGGTGATTCTATGGAGAGTTTCTTAACAAAGATTAAAGACTTGAAGGAAGAATTGATTTCTGATGATGAGGTTATACCAGATAGCTCACTTGTGCAGACCATTTTGAATGGTCTTCCTGATTCATGTCAAAGCTTTGCTTCTACTTTTCGGTTGATGATGAAAGGAAATCCAAATGCCTTGTCATTTGAGGAGTTAGTCTCTGTTCTGTTGCAAGAAGATCAGTCTAGGTAGAACAGGTCCATTATGCGTGATGTAGATCAAGCTTTCCTGGCTAGTCAGAAGGGCAAGAAAAATTGAGGTCTTCAACTAGTAAGCGAAAATCTGCTAATTCTTCACAATCGAAAAGGGAAGACAAAGATGAAAAGAAAAGAAGAAATTGTTTTGCAAGTACTGTAAAGGAAATGATCATATCATAAAGAACTATCCAAAACTGGCTGCTAAAGAGGCAAAGAAGAAAGAGGCTAGAATGGTTGTTGTAGAGGCCTCTACACCAAAAACAAAGTCTACTAATCTTGTGCAGGAAGAAGAATGGGTGTTTACTACTGTTCGCAATTTTGACCCATCTTCTCATAAGCAATGCATGTCTGCAATAGAATCAGTTGTTTGGTACTTTGACAGTGGGGTGACCAAACATATCACCTCACAGCATAGTTTCTTCACTTCACTCGAGCCTGCCCCTACAGTGAATACTGTCACATGTGCCAACAACTCCTCTTACCCTGTCATGGGAGTTGGTAAGATCATTTTGACTAGTACTGATGGTAGTTCTTTCACTTTGTCAGATGCTTTACTTGTGCCAAGGATCAAGAAGAATTTGTTATCAGTTTCAGCTTTAGCCAAGATTAGCTTGGTTGTGAAATTTATTGATGATGGGTGTATAGTTCATGATATGTCAAATGGCAATGTGATTATTGCTTCTGGCATTTTATGACGTGGGCTGTATAAGCTCATAGACTATGCACGATCAGTGAATGATTCAACATGTGCAGTACATGATTCTCAGGCTATGTTAGATGCAAAGCTTTGGCATGCACGCTTTGGTCATCTAAATTTTGCTAGTTTGCTACACCTGTAGAAATCTAAAATGGTGTCCTCTTTGCCCAAACTTGAGGAACCTCGAAAACATGTTTATCAAGGCTGTATTTTGGACAAAATGCAGCATTCCTCCTTTCCAAAAGATGGTTCAATTTGGGCTACTCAGAAATTGCAGCTTGTACATAGTGATGTCTGTGGTCCTATGCAAACACCTTCTTTTGGAAATTATCTTTACTTCGTGACTTTCATCCATGATTTTTCCAAGCATGCATGGGTATATCCATTGAAGGCAAAGTCCGAAGTATTCATGTACTTCGAATAGTTTTTGGTTTTGGTTGAAAATCTGTCAGCATGTAAAATGGGCACCCTCCATTCTGATCGAGGGGGGGAATATGTGTCTTTTGATTTTAATGCATTTCTAGCTGAACGTGGGATAAAACACTAGTGTATAGTGCCATATACACCTCAACAGAATGGATTTGCTAAATGAAAGAACAGGTCACTCATGGAGATGGTGAGGTGTATGGTCACAAGTCAGGCTTTACCACATAGTTTCTAGCTTGAAGCTCTCATGTGTGCAGCATATATACTTAACAAGTGTCCCACTAAAGTGCTGCTGTCTATCACTCCATATGAGGCTTGTCATGATCGCAAGCCATCTATTGCTCATCTGCGTGTTTTTGGTTGTTTGGCATATGCATTAGTTCCTTACAACATCATAGAAAATTGGATGACAAAGCAGTAAAATGTATTTTTGTTGGGTACAGTTCTGAAAGTAAAGGCTAATTTCTGTATCATCCACAGACTAAACACATTCTGGCTAGCCGTGATGTTTTTTTTGTGGAAGATGCTATTCAGCCATTGCTTTCATGTACTAAGGAGACATCTGTTAGCTCCAAAAACATGTATGATACTTTGTTGCCTCTTTTTAGAGGTGGACTGTCTAGTGCTGGTCCTAATAAGGCAACTTCTTAGCCTTTGCAGGTTTCATGTGATGATGCAGATCATTCCATTTCTGATGCAAATTTACATGATGCACTTATTGATGAGAGAGCTGATATTGAGCAAGCAAAAACTATGCCAAAATGGTTGATGCAGACCTTGCGTGACAGCACATTAGATGCACCTCTATCATATCGTACTTGATGAGGCTCTCATAGTGCCTCTTTTGCATCAGATTGCTATGTTATGGCTGCATCTAGTCTCTTGATGAGAATGAGCCTGTTTCATTTGAAGAAGCACAAAATTCAAAAAAATTGGATGGCTGCTATGCAATCAGAATATGATGCTATAATGAAGAATGGTACCTGGCCTTTATGTGACTTGCCTCCTCGCAAGAAGGCCATTGGCACAAAGTGGGTGTACAAGCTGAAGTGTAAACTTGATCGAACACTTGATAGGTATAAGGGTAGGCTTGTTGCAAAGGGTTATGCATAGGCAAGAGGCATTAATTTTGATGAAACCTTTGCTCTTACTTGCCAAATGACTATTGTTCATAGCATTTGTGCACTTACAGCTCATCATGGTTGGAATGTACATGAGTTGGACATTAAAACAACATTTTAGAATAGTGACTTGCATGAAGAAGTGTATGTTTTTCAGCCCCATGGGTTTGTGCAGAAAGGGCATGAAAACCAAGTGTGCAAGTTAAAGAAGGCATTATATGGTTTAAAGCAAGCACCACATGCTTGGTATGAAAAGATACATGCCTATCTGATTGCACATGGTTTTGAGAACAGTCCAACTGAAAGCACCTTATATGTTAAACATGCTAATGATGTACTTCTGATCATTGTGGTTTATGTTGATGACATGCTACTCACTGGTCCTCATGACACACATATTGCTGATTTTAAGGCTGATTTGCATGCCTCATTTGAGATGTCTGATTTGGGGCATTTGCATCATTATTTGGGCATTCGGTTTATGCAAGTTGATGGTGGAATGACTTTGTTTCAAATGAAATATATTGACATATTATTAGAGCATTTTGGCCTTGAAGATTTTAAGTCTATTGTCACTCCTATGGAGACAAGTTTACGATTGAGTCTTCATGATGTTGGTAATGCATTTGATGCTGTTCTCTATCAGCAGGCTATTGGATGCTTGATTTACTTATGCATTACTCAGTGAGATATTCAATTTGGTGTCTCAGAGATGAGCAGGTTTATGCATTGCCTAGGAGTCAAGCATTGGCAAGCGGTTAGTTGCATCTTTCGTTACTTGAGTAGTACTTGACTAATTGGGTTGTTTTATCCCAAGGGGGGATCACTACCACCAGATTTGCATGCTTTTTATGACTCTGATTTGGTTGGTTGCTATGACACTCGTGTTTCCACCAGTGGCTTTTGCTTCATGCTTGGTAGCTCGTGTATATCTTGGTTGAGAAAGAAGCAGCCTATTGTAGCCACTTCCAGTTGTGAGCCTGAGTATAGGGAAGCTTTCACAGCGACTATTGAGCGTGTGGCTCAAATGCCTTATGGCTGATTTGGGTTTTGTTCAGTCTTCTCCCACCACCATCTTCACTGACAGTCAAAGCGCATTGGTAGTTCCAAGGAACCCTGTGTTCCATGCTCGCACTAAGCACATTGAGGTGCATTATGATTATGTCAGGGAGATGTTTTTTTGCTAGGGAGATCAACTTGGCATATGTGCCCACGCAGGAGAACATTGCAGACCTTTTCATGAAGGCTTTGCCTAGGGAGAAGTTTGAAGCTTTTAGCAAAGTTTTGGGCTTACTTCCTTTTGTGGAGTGATTTCCACATAGTTTTGCACTTCCTTATGCATGAGTTCCAACTCCTTGTTCACCACATCACTCCCAGGGGGGATTTGTTGATATATTTAGGTAGTGATGTGTGTGAACACACTAGGACGACCGGGGCACTTTTTCCCTCTTTAGAAGGTCTTTTTCCTTGGCTTGCATATACACCTATGGCCCTAATGGGCTACTTATCTTTGTACATTCTAGTGGTAATACATTTTGTATTACATAATGTGCTCCAAGCTTCTTCTTCTTCCTTGTGCTGTTCGTGTGCTTCCACAGGCGTCTAACTCCAACAGACCCATCAAATGGTTGCACATATCTTCTTCAATGCCTAGCCAAATCTGAAGGCTTGACATCGCACCAACACAAGAGATAGCACCTCTGGCAAAATGAAAAATGTACCCTGATGTAGACTTACGATTTTCTACAGAACTAGCATAATCAGAATCTATGTAACCAATAATGGATGTTTTCCCTCTACCTAAGCATAGACACTTGTCCTTAGTGCCAGCTAGATATCTCAAATCTTCTTGACCGCTTCCCAATGTTTCTTGCTAGGTTTAGACATATATCTGCTCACAACTCCCACTGTCAATGCAATGTCTAGTCTCGTAGCTACCATAGCATACATGAGACTACCAATGGCAGAGTGATAGGGAATTTTGGTCATGAATTCCTTTTCCTCATCTGATTCGGGGCAATCATCCTTGCTCAATTTCACATATGTGGGTAAAGGTGTACTCAATGCCTTTCCACCCTACATAAATTGAACCTATGAAGTACTTTGGATATGAGCTCACTTTGAGACAAGTATATGCATCTTTTACTCCTATCACAAGTAATGTGCATGCCAAGAATATGTTCGACATCCCCCAAATCCTTCATATCAAATGTCTGACTCAACTTCTTTTTGAGAATTGACAAGTCAAGAAAGGACTTCCCATCAATCAACGTATCATAGACATAAAGTATCAAGCATATCAAGGTGCCGTCTAAGCATCTCTTTGTGTAGAGACAATGATCCTCATTGCTTCAGGAATAGGCTTGGGACTTCATAAAAGCATCAAACTTTTGGTACCATTGTCTAGGGGATTTTTTAAGTCCATATAAGCTCTTCTTGAGCTTACAAACTAGACTTTCCTTGGCAGGACTTTTCACATCCATTTGGACTAGCTCTAAGTCCTCCATTGCAATGAATCCAAGAAACATGCACAGGGTAGTCATCTTGACCACTGGAGAGAAGATTTCCTCAAAATCGACACCATGTTGTTGCTTAAAACCCTTTGCAACAAGTCATGCTTTATACTTTGGAGAAGCACTATCTGATATGAATTTTAGCTTATATACCCATTTGCATGGTAAATCTTTCCTGCCCTTTGGCAAAGGTACTAAATCCCAAGTACCATTCTTGTGAATAGAATCCAACTCACTCTTCATGGTATGCTCCCACTTGACATGATCCTCTATCTGCATAGCCTCTTTGTAGCAAGAAGGCTCACCGACATCTCTTAGCATAAGAAGATCTAAACCTAGAACATATCTATCAGGTGGATGTGAGACACTTGCCGACCCTCTTAATGGTTGCTGAATAGGAACATGATCGGACATTCTCTTGAATGTCCCTATGTGCAACATTTTTTATGCATGCTAACTAGAGGACTAGTATCCTCAAACACTACTGTTCTCACTTCAACCTTCTTAATTGGTTGTTTATGCATCTTAGACTCATTGAAAATGACACCACTACTTTTGATCACTAACTGTGTTTCAAGATCCCATAAGCGATATCCAAATCGTCCTTCTCGACCATATCCAAGAAAAATGCATTTCTTTGACTTATGGTCCAAATTTTGTCTAAGATTCTTGGGTATATGAACATATGATTCACACCCAAATAGACATCATGATTGTCCATGTACTCATGCGACATCTTATCAGCTTCCCCACCATCACCATAATCTTGATATCCGTTGCCATCATTTTTTGAGACATTACATGGGCCACACACCATAAAAACATCACATTTCGATTACTCATCACAAATGAATCAAGCCATTAGGACATCACCAGCACCTTGGGAGATGAGAATTGCCTAGAGTCATCATGTTTCTCTCACATGATTTCTCAAGACATTATGGGGGCTTGAAGACATTGTGACAATTTAAATGGGAAATCACAATCTCCTTGAGAAATTGCATAGGAAATTTTTTTTTTTCGAACTTTTAGCATATGTGTGATTATAGGGGAACAACATCCAATTTTGAGTACAAAATGAGGCAATATGAAATCTACAAAATTAGCGTTTTAGAGGTGGCATCAATTGAGTATACATCTCTCAAGGATTTTGAAACATAAAGTGTATACAAGTACTTTTCTATTGTTGATGAAGATAAAGGAATGAATGACATGGAAATTTGATACCTAAAACTTAGAAAATACAAATTCGGCACTGGATAAACCAACAAATTGCAACTACCTAAATATTCTAGTCATATATCTCTGGTGTGATTCATTTTCCATTTAGAACCCTCACGTTTAGTAATCCTAGGAGTCAAAGAGTGATCATGAAGTCATGGCTTGCTCTAGTGATGTGCATGGATAGCAAATGAGCACGAATTCATGACCAAAATTGAAAGGGAGTATCATATTGCTCTAAAGTTTTTATACACCAACACTCTAAAAGTTGAAGTTTACTTGGAGATATGAAATTGCAATGTAATATGCTTGTGGTCTTCCATTAGAGTTATTCCATGGAAGCAGTTGCCACTAAGTTTGTAGAAGATCATTACTTGGATAAGCATGCCGCCATTTACATGATGTGTGACAATCCTAATGGCACTAATGATATGGGGGAGTTGGAAGCTGAGAAGTGGAATGATGTTCAAGAATTAGACTAATCCTTGTGATAAGTCCCTCTTGAATAGGATAATATGTGCTGATGAAGTTCCATTTGATTCCAATCTCATGGAATAGTAACCTCACTCTTTGGGCTTTCGTTTCTTTAAACGGCATAGGTCCTAGCTTCATAGTCATCCAAGAGATGAAAGATCCCAAAAATGAATTCTGGATGACATACATAGATAGGAAATAAGGAGATTATTGGAAAATGATAGATCAAGAAGAAGATAAACACATGTATGTAGAACAATCTATCTTTTACCCATGTAGGAGCCAAGAACAAAAGACAAGATAGAGCAGAAACGAGAGGAGAATCTTAGGGCAAAAGAAACAAGAGGGGAGTAATCCTAAATTTATAGGTATGCTACACAACTTGGATAGTGTAGGCATAGGAGGAGTAAATCGTAATCCTCAATTTAGAACTCCAATCGGGCATAGAACTCCCAATCCTTAAGCAAGATAACATAATTTATTTCCTTTCCCATGGCCACAAGACCTAGGATAAGGGCTTCGACCCTCCCAAGTTTCCAAACGCATGAAAAATCATTATGATGACACTACCAATCCATATGATCATGTGGATGAAGTTAAAAAAGTTCTTAGATTCAAGCAAGTAAATGCTTTTTTATATAATACAAAGCCTTTTTTATTCACCCTGTTGGAAAATCTTTGACATGTTTCCAACCATAGGATATGCAAAATTTTCAAGATATTGGACACCTTTAAGAGAGATTCATTGATGAATTCTTGAAGAAGGGAGTGGCGCATGACTTGCCCTTCTTTGACCCATACGTTCAAACAACATAGTGATGATACTGCATGAATTGGCACACATATACTAAAGCATTACATAGATCGATATCTTGCTTGGGAGCTTCCTTCCCAAGGAAAGAGAATATCCCTCTTCTTGGATGCTTTTCCAAGTAGTGAATTGAATGCATTTGTCTATGACAAGCACTTGCATACTCTTGATGCTTATCTCAAAGAGTGCATGAATTCCAAAGAAAAATTGGAAAAAGAAATCTTATGCTTCCCCAAGTAGAGATGGTGTTTGACCATTCATCTACTAGTGGATCAAAGCTACCATCTTTTGACAAGTTGGACAACATGGTAGCCCAAAAATTGAGATCTCAACAGCCATCATGCACTCAAACCTACCAAAATTACCTCAATGTGTGAAACCACTTTGTAGATGTTATGTGGGAGGGGACCATCCAATGTAGTCTTTTTCTTTTGGAAAGCACAATCATCGTGTGATAGCAAAGAACTCCAATATTGTTAGTATTGAAAAATGTTCACTATTCACACCACAACTCAATGTCATTTCAAGTAGCAATATATGACATGACCTCCTGTGTATCATCCAAGGCTATATCCATGCACCTAATGGACCAGTAGGAGAGAGCTTTTGCATGCTTTTCTTACATTTTCTTTACATCAAAGTGATTGTGCATAAGATGATCTTCTTATTGAGTGCAACTATGGAATCCATATCTACAGGAGCCAAGTCTCCATATATTTAAACATGTAAACATTCTTGTATTGATAGTTTAAAGGTTATCTAGTACTAGAAGATGCAAGTTATGCTTCATGCTAACAGGTCTAGATTACGTTTTGTCATTATCAAGGATGTGTTGTCATTCAAGGCCTTGATTGAGTCCCAAAGCTTGGGAGATGCAGAAAGAGTGGTTTGTTGAAGGTGTTGGCATGATTATTGAGTGTTTGATGGGTGTTTTAGATTTTTTAATCATCATCTTTAAGTTGTACACTTTGTTTTAGCCATGGACCTAGTTGTAGGATAGTGTACATATTTATTTCATCTTCATCTCCGTATTAGGGTTTTTCGTTTTTCTATTTTAGGTAGTCTAGCTATTTTAAGCATTGATTTTCTTCTCATAAGACAAAAAAAGGAAAACGAAAAATATAAGCCCATCATTTGATTCAACTAATCATCCTCATTCATAATTCATTTGCATGGAAATCGACTATGTATCTTTGTGCATTCAAGGAGCTTGAGGATCATTAGTTGTCTGATGCACGCGTGCTACTAGGGCTTAAGAGTCTGGCTTGATGAGCATTATAATTGGGAGAGCATAAGGTAGGTGAAAATGAGCCATTTGTGTGAATAATACAAAGCCATTCATTGGTGTCAAAAGAGTTAAGACTAGTTGTATTCTTTCTTGCAATGTCCATTGGCAAAGACTAGGAAGAAATGGAAATGACTAATCAAGATTGAATAGAAACGTTTTTGCATCATAAGAGGGATGCATCAGGGATATCTCTTAGTTGCAAGACAAAATCCAATTCTGAGACATATGATGCAAAGGGGCATTGCAGGAAGGATATGGAGAAGAGAGAGCTCTGGTATATATTAGAAGAGCATGTTTTTGTATCCACTTGAATGAGGAGGCATAGGGCCATCATTTGGGTATAGTAGGAGGATAAGTGCTTTCATTTGTGATCTTGAGGCACCATTGCCTTGTTCAATTGTGTGAGAGTTGAGGATCAATTATTTGGAATTAGAAAGCTATGGATTTTGAGTTGTGTAATTGAACTTCCTTGAGTAATTGGTCGTCCACATGTAGGTTCTAAAGTGATTTTAAGAGAATACTTGGTCACACATGAAATCACAACCAATGTTAAGCGTAATTGGAAATTTGAAGTTTGAAAAGAACCCAAACTCAAATAGTTAACTACCCTACTTGGCAGAGAGAAAACTCCAAAATATCAACAATTTGAAGTCTCAAGTCTATTCTTAGATGAAGAGCTTTGTAAGGAATCAAAGAATTAAAAAAAAACTTTCACTTGCATACCAACAATATCTATGTGCAAATCAATTCCTAGCATGCATATTAGGTATTTTGTGAGTTCATTGGTGCATGCCTAGCTTCTAGACCATAAGGAGGGATAAGGGGAATTCTGGAAAAGTCATTTGGAGATTTCTAATTCTATCAACCTAAACTTCAATTGCCCTAAGGCCTTGAGTCTATTGTGGAATTGCAAAGCCTAACCTTAAAATCATTTCTAGGAAAGGGATATCTATCATCTTGAGATTTGACAAAATCACTTTACATATAGTAGGTCCATTCTATAAGTCATAATTACTCAAAGTTTAGCAATTGTTGAGAGAAAACCTAAGGGTTTTAGGATTCTTTTGTCAGACGATTTCTTTCTAATCCTTGGGAAAAAGCAAGAAAGTGTGTCAAAACATCTTGAGAGTCCAAATAGAAAAAAAGAATAACTTTAACTACCCTAGGTACATATGTGTTTAAAAGCATCATGGTTGAGCTTTGGTGGGATTAATGACCAAAGGAAGTTTTGTGGCCCTCAAGAATTGTCTTGAAGCATAAGGAACATTCAAAATCCTTGAAAATTATGAAGAAAGAGGCGAAGTTCACAAGAATGATTGCCCTAATTAGAGAAATCACTCTATATGTTCCTCCTTCCAGCAATACCATTTTGTTGGGGAGACTACTTAGAGGCGACTTCTCTTTTGATGCCCTTAGCCAAAAAATATTCATCAAAATCTTTGGAGAAATATTCAACCCCACCATCAGATCTAAGATTCTTCAATAACCTACCAATGTAGTCCTCTACATGTTCTAAATATCTTTTGAAGTAATCAAAGACTTCATTCTTGTTTTTGATAAAGTATAATGTTGTTTATCTGCTTTGATCATTAACAAAGATACATAATACCTTTAGCCTACCAATGATGTTTCTTGACTTCATCCCCACACATCTGTGTGTACTAAGTCCAAGAGGTTGTTGTGGATGTACCTTTTGCTATGGTAAGGTTGTCTTTGTGAATTCCCAATTTGACAAGCATCACGTCTGCTGATCATTTGTTGCTTTGAGATGTTTGGAAGACCTAGAACACTTTGATCTTTGCACATATCCTTCAATGTTCTTTCATTAACATGAGCAAGACTCTTATGCCACACTTTTAGCTGACTTAGGGTTCGTGTTCCAAGATTGTATAGAGGTACATTCTAATCCCACCCACTTCAACTGTGAAGAGTGTACCATGTTTTGCACCTTTGGCTATCTTTTTGAAGTCTTCACATGGATCTTCCATTGATGCTCCATGCTAGGTGAACCTAACCTACAAGCCTTTCTCTACAACCTTGCCTACACTTATTAGGTTTTTGGTAATAGTGGGTACATATAGAACCTTAATCAAAATGTTTGTTCTACCATTGCAAGCTTTGACATTGTTAATCCTTTCGACATTGTTTTTGGTATCATCTCTTGTGTGTACTCATGTTTGTGCTTAGGTTTCTATGAGTTTGATAGAAAACAAACATTGCCTCCAACATGGTTTGAGCAAACAAAATCTATGTAAAAAAAATTATCATCTTCCTTACCTTGTTTATGGATCAGATTCATTAGAAGTAATGAATCTTCATGTGATTGATACTCTAAATAGTTGTTGCAATCTCTTTTTCTATTGTTTCTATTGTTTTTGTTGTAGTTTTGTCCATCTCTACCTCTTGTATTGCCAATTCCACTTCTACCCCCTCCTTTTTGTGTTCTTCCATTGAACCAACAATTTTGAGTAGTGTGCTTTGACTTGTTATCGATAGCACAAGGCTGACCTTCTTTTCCTTTAGTCTTGTCTTGCTTTGCTCCTTTCTTCTTCCCTTCCAATTTCTTTTACCTGCATAATTGGCTTGGGAAATTCTTGATCATCATCCTCCTTCTTCTCCCCTTTGTTCTTCTTGTCCTTGTTATCTGTATAAAGAGCAATTGTAAGGTTAGCATGGAAAGAGCTACATTCCTTTATATATTTCTTTGCCTCTTGGTTGAAGAGTTGTCCAAGCAATATGTTGAAGTTAGGTGTCTCGGCATCCATGATGAGGCCATAGGAAGTTGTTAATGACTACCACTGCTTATCATTCCTTATAACATTTAGGATCTACATCATAATAGCTTCATCTTCAATCAACTCTCCAATTGATGATAATTGATCTGCAACCTCTTTGATTTTGGTTACAAAATCTATGATTGTCTTCTAAGGGATCTTCTTCATTTGGTTGAATTCATTCCACAAGTGATTCTTCCTAGCTTTGGTGCTAGAAGAGGAATGTCTCAAGTGCATCCCAAGTTTCTTCTGATGTTTTAAAGCTTCTAATTTATGGAAGAAAGAAATTACTGATAGTCTTTAGGATGTAAGACCTAGCTTGAGCATCGCTTGAGCATCGCTTGCGCACCATAGTGTCAACTTCTCAGTCTTGTCTTCTGTAGATCCTCCTTTGGATCTTGGTATAGGCATGAATTCATCACCCTTTACTAATCTATAGAGGTTTGTTTCTTTTAAATAGGCTTCCATTTTGATTTTCCAAGCAGCATAGTTGTTCCTATCAATCTTCTTGATCATGGAAGAAAATCTATCACCCATCTTGAAGAGCATAGCTCTTATATCACTAAAAGTTTTTGAAAGGAAGATAATAGAAGTAATTTGTTGCCTAGAGTAATGAAGTTAGGCTCAATTTTCTGGTATAGAACCTACCCTTTATCACTTGGAGTTTTGACTCACTTTATAAGCTTCAACTTGGCTCAATAAAACACCTTGTTTCCTTTGTAACATCACTATGAAAAAGTTGATGCAAAATAGAATATTCACACATGAAGTAACTATGATGAACTTTCTATTTATGGATGGAATGTGCAACTTGAAATACTCAATTGTCTCAGTCTGGTTATAAGTTTTTAAATTCATCTTTTACAATGTTTCCTTATAGAGTAAGGATGTTATTGCACATTAGAGTATGATTTATAAGCAAGGCATACTCTAATTATAAGATTAACATCTATAGGTGGTCACACTGACTTTTTAGGGAGTAGCAATAATTGACCCTCAAACAACGATTGAACTCTAACACACAATACAAGAATTCAAACAACACAAGATTTTGAAAATTCTAAATGAAAACTAATAAATTTCCAATGAATCCTTTATCATGAGCATTGGACTTCTCAGTAGGGAGAACCAGCTCTTCAAATATGCTCACTTTGAAGATGATGACACAAAGAAAGAGGGTAGTGAGCAATATGTGTACCAATCTTGATTGCATTCACTTCTAGCTCATAATGAAAGTACATAGAGTGATTTTATATACTCCTTTAAGTCTCATTGTGGTATTGCATGTCTCCTTATAGACGAAATCACTTCAAAATCCTCAAGGGATTGAATTAGTTGTGGAATGTTCCCTTTTCCTACAATATAGGAAATAAATTTTCCAATGGTCCAATGTGCCTTAATACACCCCCACCATGGCTCAAGCCAAAAGAGGTGCAATGGAAAATGATTAGTAGAGATATGTTGAAGAATTTATTTCCTTGGTTTCCATTTTTTTTTCTTGCATTAGTTCTCAATATGAAAAATCACTATCTCTGCTCCAAACCCCCAATCTACACCTAGGTGATTGATATGCACAGAGAAATTGTTCCTTATCGATATGTGGTTTTTATCTAGGATTTGAGTGAAACTAGTCTTAGGGTTGTTAAAACAACAAGATTTCACCATGCTTGAAAAAGAACTCATGATGGATAAATCAAGAACATTTCTTGGATTGAAATTTAGCCTTGTAGCTTATTGTAAGGCTTCAAACAAATTTTTTTATATTCACACGATTCTCCATGTATCATAGAATTTTACCTTTATTTGAGTATGTAATTAAAAGTCTTAAAGCCACAAATCAATTAGTTGAAGTCTCCTACCAAAACTTCAATCAATTTAAATTTGATTGTGTTTTGGTCATCTCAAAATAAACGTCTGACTTAGGGGTGATGAAAACACGAGACAATGGGATTGAAAAAATTGAGGAGTACCCAAAAAACTGATCTATATAGAGCTATCACTCAGGTGACTTTAACAGATTTTAGAGCTCAAAGGACTTGAAATAATCATCATTCCTATAAGAGCAATAGCCACTTAAATTCCTACTTTGAAAAGTCTCAAAATGTAATTTGTGCAACTTAGTGATTTCCCTAGCTAAAGCCTAGCCATAGCAACTGTTGTGTGCAAATAAGGATGCTAGACCACTCTAATACTAATTTTCGTTTGAGAAAAAAAAATTCATAAACCATAAAAGAGGTAGAAGTCAACACTCCATCCAAATCAAGCTATTATTCCTCCAATTCCATAAGTAGCTTCCCTCTTAAGCCATTATGGGGACAATCTTAAGCAATTTCCATTCTGAATTGATTCTATAATGTGGCTTTATGAAGTTAGATAATATTCCTTGTGTGTATCAAGTGTAAATTGCACTCAAATCTACATCAAGACATCAAAATTATTGATATGGCTAGAGTAGATATCATGCTGATTGAGTAAGCCTTGGTGCATTCAAAACACTCTGAGATCATCTCGAAAACTTTGGTTTAAGGCCTAGAGAAAGATTTCATCAAATTCTTCCAAGAAAAACGTCCATATTCAAATTCAATTGCTCTACCTAATTAATATCTTATGGGTATACTAAGGATTTGAATTTTAAGTGAGTAATTTTGATCTTCAATAAAAAAAAAGTAGAAACAAGGAGCAAGTAAATGCTTACCCTTCACTCACCAAAGTGTGTGGAAAAATTGACCTTCTTTATCTAGATCAAAGCCATCGTTGATTTGCAATCAAAGTGTTTTTTTTTGCTTGATCTTTCTATGTAATACACCTCTGGACATTCAGATTGTAGTTTCTCAAGTATCCATGTTCATGCACACTCAGCTCATAATTAAGTGGAAATCAATTAAGAGATATTTTCAAACATCAAAGGTTGTGTAGGTTATTAACCCCTGTAACATCAAAGGTTGTGTAGGTTATTAACCCCTGTACCATTATGACATTGAAGGGGGTATTGTTGGAAACAATGTCAATGAATTCCAATAGACAATATCATATGAGGTCTTTAGTAGCTTCTCCACGACAAGATTGCATGGAATCGTGTTCTACAAGAAAATCTTCTGTAAGCAAGGAAAAGGGTTCAAATCCCATTCACGGATGGTGGCAGCACAGAGGGTTTTTTGCATAGCTCTTTTAGGATTTGTTTTTTTTGGATGTTTCATCAACATCGACGATTTGATCATTGGCTTTGAGAGTTATTCTTTCATAGTGAAAAGCACATCGTGGGACTTCCAAACACTATATAATGAAGAGGTATTGCTCACTTGCGATTATCACTCAAGGGGATCAAGGCCATCTTCTCAAGCAAAGCTATTCTCAAGCTTTGAAGCTAAGAAGATCTTGGAGGCCCTCATGGAGGGAGTATCCTCACATACTTGGAGGAGATGTGCTCTACATCACGAGATCTTAGAGGTGTTCATGTCAGCTTACCATCAACATCAGTTGCTGAGTTATGGTGAGTAACAAGTCTATTTGTGTTCCTACTTGTTTGTTCACTAGTTTCTGATTTAGGGATAGTCAAAATTTGGGTTTGTTATGTTGGAGAATGAATGAGGTAGTTCAACTATTGTAAGAAAAGGTCCCTAATCCTCTCTCTAACACCAGAATACATGAGTCATGGTTTCGTCATATGACGAATTCAATGAACTATCCTAAAATCCATGTACTACCTTATCAACCTATGTTATGTGGTCCACCACCAACACATGTAAAGATTTACCCAAAATTAACAAATCCAATCATTCATGACTTTAATCCTCCTAAGGTGTGCAATCTTGTGTCACCCTTAAAGATTGGAAAAGGAGATTCATAATGAATCACCCATACCCTGTTAGCAAGCTATAAAAATAATTCAACCTAGAGATTTTTATGCATATGGCAACCCTAGGTGTTTGATCCCATTTTTTGGACTTTATTGAACTATGAGAAAGTAATGTGTACACACATATATTCTTACTTCACTTCTAACAATAAAATCCACTTCACTTTTATCCATTGTAAAAGATCATTTTTGAGGATAGAAACTCGAGAGTTGAAGGTAATGCAAAGAGAGCCTAAATTCAAGATTCATATTCGAATTCAAAAATGAAATGTACAACTAAAAGTGAGAGGAATGTTTAGGTGGAATCAATCAAGAGTCAACTTCTAGAATCAAGGGGAAAAGTGTAAATATACTTCATTAGATTAGTCAACTGATTTGGAACAGCTTTCATTCATTCTTTAAGTGTTGATTATACGCATCCCATAGTCATTGGATTCCTCTAGCACCTCCATGTTTTTCATAAAGAATTATCAAACTACTAGAGTTGGGATCAACCCCAATGAATATTTGGAATATAATGAAGGAATTGAGATCACTAAAGAATTTTTTAAAAATGCCAATCCCAATGGGAGAAATAAATGAATGGATAGAAATAAAGGATGCAAAAAATTTAGCTAGAAGTTCCAAGTCACTTAAAAATTAATCCTGCTTATTGTTGGAACATCAAGCTTACACTATGCTTGAGGTGGATTTGATCTACATCAAAGGCTATCGCGTCGAAAGAATATCCGTTGGAGAGTTCTTTTTCTTATGCTCATTTATTGTATTTTTTGAGAGATTTTTGATGGTTCATTTACCGTTGTAAAAGCCTTGAGCTTTACACATGTAAAGGTAGAAAGATAGAGCCCAAATCCCACGAATTTGTGGTGTTTGAAGTTGCATTCAATCAAGCAATTAATCACCTAAAAGTAGATCAAACTAGATCTTCACTTTTCCTAGATTGTAGGAAAGTGAATTGATTCCCTCCAACAACCATTCCCACCTTCATTTGAATTCAAATTTCACTTGTAGAAGTCTTGGAACACTCCTAGAGTCTATATAAAGACTTGAAATCACTTGTACATTACATGGCAGCAATATACATACACTTGTGATCATCATTGTCTTGCTCCTTCAATTCTCTACATCATCTTCTTTGCCAACAATAATCTTGCAGAGGCTGCTGCTCTGTCTCCAGAGCTCAAAATTGAGTGCAAGATGGCGCATTGGAAAGGTATAACTTTCTAGTTTATGCCTATAAATTTTCATAGCATGTGGCTCAGTAGATTGGGAGAAATCTGAGTTTTTCTGTCTCGAGGTGAATCTCTGTGTGTTCCTGAAAAATAGGAAGTACCACCGGTGAATGTCACATTCATTCCTATAGCATATTTTGCTTATTCCTTATAATTTTGTGCATTCCATACACTCAACTCTATATGTATCACTCCCATAAAAGGATTTTTTCTAATGGTAATCACGCATGTCGCTATGGGCATTTGAAGTTCATTATCTCTTCCATAGATAGTAAGTTTTTTGAGCTAGTCGACCTGCGAACCTATCTGTTTTGTATCGACTCATTCTCCTTGATGCTCCAAAGTACATAGTGTGTTTCTTTGCACTTATCACATTCTTATAAGGTCTATTTGAGTCTCCATAAGCTCAAGGGCTGGTCTTGTGCCGGTTGGCTTGACCAAACTTCGTCGCTTTGAAACACGCTTTTCTACCTTCTACAAGCTTCTCCAAGTTCTTTCAGTGGTATCAGAGCTAGATCAAGATGGGTGACGGCTTTACCTCAATGATCGAGAAGCTTGATTGACACAACTACGCAGCTTGGCAAATCATAATGGGGGCCTATTTGCAAGGTAGAAATCTTTATGGAATTGTAGCAGGTGATGAAGCTATGCCTATTCCAAGATCCAAAGGAGGACCTACACAAGAGGAGACAGATAAACTCACACTTTGGTGTGCAAGGGATGCTCAAGCAAGGTCGTACATACTAAAATCTATCTCTCACTTTCTATTACCACATATTAGAGGATGTAAGACATCTCAAGAGACTTGGGATGCCCTCGAGACTTTCTTTTCTGCTAGTACCAAAGTAAGAAAGAATCATCTTTGGAACGAGTTCAACCAATTGAAGAAGACACCTAAACAAACCATCACAGAGTTTGTTACCAAGGTCAAGGAGGTTGTGGATCAGTTAGCATCCATTGGAGAGCTGATTGAAGAAGAGGTCATGATGAGGCAAATTCTCAACGGCATTCGAAGTGATAAGCAATGGCAATCCTTCATGAGGGCTTATGATCTCATCATGGATGTGAAAACTCCAGACTTCAACATCTTTCTTGG
Organism: Ceratopteris richardii; assembly: GCA_020310875.1. Taxonomy (NCBI): domain Eukaryota; kingdom Viridiplantae; phylum Streptophyta; class Polypodiopsida; order Polypodiales; family Pteridaceae; genus Ceratopteris; species Ceratopteris richardii. The sequence continues at coordinate 132,004,887 of CM035430.1, read as the reverse complement.
ACAACTCTTCAATCAAGAAGCCAACAATAGCATAAAGGAAGGTAACTCTTATCATGGTAATTCAACTAGTGCTCTATATATAGATAAGAAGGATAAGAAGCAGAAAGGCAAGAAGAAGGAAGAAGATGAAGAAGAGACTTCCCAAGCCATCTTCGCAAGCAAGAGCAAGTGGAAAGGGAAGAAGAAAGGACCAAAGCAAGACAAAGCGAAAGGTCAGAATGTTCAACCTTGTGCCATATGCGATAAGACCAACCACACCACTCAGAATTGTTGGTTCAATGGAAAGACCTAGAAAGGAAGTGGAAGAGGTGGATATGGCAGCAATAGAGGCAGAGGTGGACACAACTTCAACAATAACAATAGAGGCTATAATAGAAGGGACTACAACAATTATTTAGAAGATCAATCACATGAAGACTCATTGCTTCTTATGAATCTAAGCCACAAAGAAGGTAAAGAAGATGATCATTTGTTCTACATAGATTCAGGATGTTCGAATCATGTTGTATCTGATTTAGAAAGTCCAAAGCATAGACATGAAGTGCAAAAAGGCATGACACAAAGCAAAATGTGGAGAAGATTGGTAATGTCAAAGCTTCCAATGGCAGGACAAACATTCTAAGTAAGGTTCTCTATGTACCCACTATCACTAAAAACCTAATAAGTGTAGGCCAAATAGTGGAAGATGATATTGTATTTCTATGTGATATAATACATACATTTTCATTACATCTTTACTTCACTTCTCTGCCATGACTACATGAGTACATTGATCTACTCAGAGCTTGTTCCCAATGTATGATTGATTATTTGCCATGACTTAAAGCACCATAGATTTAGTATACTGTCTACTTTAAAGATTCAAAATCTCATTATCATTGCTTCTCTGAATTGTGAGATATATTCACTTCATTACTCTCTCGTCTCTTGATTGATGCATCCCAAAAATGTTGGGCAAGTCCTATGATTTGCTAAACATCATACTCAGCATGTATTTCATCTTTTTTATTGAAATCATTCAATATTGTTAGTTTTCTAAGTCAGTTAGACAAAAGGAATTAGGCTAATTGTTGTCATGCACAAAGCACTGTTCATTATACTGAACATGTGTAGAGACTAAACTAGCAAGTCTATGATGTTGGATCAATTTCCTACCTATCTGTCTTGATCCATTGATTAGTGGACCATTGTAGCTCAGTGATGAGTAGCACCTCCTTTAATGTCAATCCGGGAAGACATGAGGATGGTATGAAGACCTCAAGCAAGTGAAGGCACAAATGAGTGAGTGAGAAGCACACAAACATGCACACACATACACACACACGCGCACACACGGCAAGAACAAAGAGAGTAAGACAATGGAATCACTTCTATTATAACCAAGTTCTCATACAAGCTCAAAGCTACAAGAAGCTAGCCCAAAAATGAGCTCTCTAGCTCTATTTATAGTTTTTGACTAGCTTTGGCCCTGTCCAGACCTAGTGTCCGGCCTAGTTAAAAATTAGGTTCCATGGCTTATTTGAGGGTTCAAACGAGATCTAAAAAATATGAAAATTGGTAGGCAACTACTTCTAAGGCTCCTCAAGCTCGAGGACTCCTCGGCTTGTACAAAATGGAGCTACAAAAAAGGGAAATGGTATTTACAATGGTTTTTAGTGATGAGAATCACTTTTAAAATGTGTTAAGGATTGGAAAAAATTGATGGGTTGCCTCAGTGCTAGATCTGCATACATGCTCGTACTTGGCGTCTTCCCATATGATGCCAACACTCTCCCCCCCTAGCGTCTGTCGCCTCTAACAGACCTCTCCTCCCCGGTTTGATCAATGTATTGATGTAGTATGTTTGTTGCGAATTCTTGTTCTTTAATCCGCAGTCCCTTGACCAGGACTCTCTGCAGTGCCTCCCAGTTAACTGCACTAGGCATGTCAGGTTGGGGCGTGGTGTAGAGCTCTGAGTGCATTGTCTGTTCGCACGCGAACAGTTGGAGCAAATGAGTTGGGCGTGGCGCAAATACTTCTGAGTGTGCTTCCCAGAACCCGGTGGTGAACATGTCATCAAATGTTTGCTTGTAACAAGCAGGTAGATATCTTATTCGTGCATGCCACGCATAAGCCACTCTGATACTCGGGGTCGTGCTCATATCATAAAGTAAATCATAGTTACCGTTGATGAAGCCCAGAATTGGCGGCTGAATATTACGTACATTTTGGAAGGTCTTTAACACCACTTGCATCATGTCCAGTATCTTGAGCATCATCTGTGCAGCGACGTCAGGGATGGGGTGGAGGCGTGGCATCCAATGTCTGATGGTAGCCATCATGTAAGCTATAGTAGGAGTGCCGGTTGGGGGTGCAATGGCGGGGTAATTGAGCCATTCTTTGCAATTGGCATTGTTCTTAACTTTGATGGCAAATGCCTTCCATGATCTTCTCGGTTGCATTGGCCCGTAGCAATTGTTATACTTCAAGTGCATGGGCGCGTGATCCCATGTTCGTAGCATCTCCGGATAGGTTTCTAGTAACTTTTGCCTCCAGGTTGGTTGGAATATGTTCCCTTTGCGGGCGTCCTCTAGAATGTCCTCAGGTTCAAACTGGGTAGCAAAAGTAGGGTACTTGTTGGTTTTGCATTTGATCTCGGCGTTGTAGTTTGCCAACAGTACAAAATATGGTTTATATTGTAATTCGGAGATGGTTATCAGTCGCCTGGTAGCCAAGTGCTTGAAATATTCCGATTGAAGTATGGTCTCTTCAATAGTCCTCATGGCCAACATCTGGGTGGAGATACGTTCCTCATGAGTTGGCCCCATTTCTTCTACCTGTTTCATCCATGCCGACGGTGGCTCCTCATATGTGTCTTGTCCTTCCTCCGTGATGCTACCTCCTAGAATGGGTTGAGGCTCATAATTGTCTTCAAATGTTTCCTCCACTGGAATGATTACTGCTTCTTCTTCTATTGGTTGATCAGGTGGAGAGGGGGGTCTTTCATACTGTAACAGCTTGATCTTTAATTCTGCCACTTGTTGTCGTAGCTCAAGTACCTCATTGGTCGTTGTTGATTCAGGCTCTGGTGAAGTGGCAGCATTGACCATCTTTTTAGCTTCTGGTGGTTGTGGTGTAGGCACTTGGGATCTTTGTAGCTCTTTTACTTGGTCAACCAGCCGATCATGTGCTTCTAAGAGGTTGGCATAGGTTTCCAAAATTTGTTGTATGCTTTCTGAAGGGAAGGCCCGGAAGTTAGCAGGGTCGATGGGTGCCCCTGGAGTATTTTCTATGGCGGCTTCGAGGTTGTCTTGATTTTGTTGCTGTAATCTCTTGTTTTCTTCTTGTGCAGCCGCTAGGTGGCGTCGGAGTAGAGCCATGTTTCGTTGTAATCTAGCATTACGGGCTAGCTGATCTCTGAGTTGTTCTTCCGTTGCCCTAGTCATTTCTGTATGTTTGGCTTCGAGCTCCACCTCAGATTGTTGGAGGGTGGTCACTTCATGTTGTAGTGTTGTATTACTTAGCTCCAAGGCATTGACACGTGCCAAGAGTTGAGCCGAGAGATTGCACAGCTCTGTGTTATTTTCTTCCAGTAATCTATACTCTTGCTTAAGTTGACTGGCCGCTTCGAACATGGTGTCTAGTGCATGACTAAATGATGTGGATGCAAGGGTAGAGGTGGAAAATGCAAGGGTTCGGGAAATGGGGAGGGAAAAAGTGGGTGTTGTGCCTACTGTGGTTGGAAATGGTGATGTGAGTGAATTGATATGTGATGATGTTGGAACAAAAGTGGGGTTGGGTGGTGCTGTGGATGGTGAAATGTCCATGGGATAGGACGTGATTGTGTGTGTTGTGTGAATCGTGAATACGGGAATGGTGGGCGGTGTGTTAGTGGTGGGTGTGAATGTGGGTGAGGTGTGCTAGGAAAGGGAATTTCTCTTATAATCATCAATTTGTTGCATCATATTTACAAGGTTTGCCAACAATGGAGGTAGGGTGGCTTGTGTTGGTTCTGAGGAGGTGAAGAGGGGCTCAATGGTGTGAGGTTGGGAAAGAGGAAATGTAGTGGTGAGGGGAAATGTGGGTGTTAAGGTCTGGGTAGGGGGATGTGTCTGCCCAAGAGCTGGTTGGAAAGAAGGGTGACCTATGATGGTTTGAGGGGTGGCAAGATGACCTATATGATGTTGGGAAGATGGACCCGCAATGATAGAGGTAGGGATAGGTAAGGATGACAAAATGATGGTGTGTGATATAGGTTCACCGAGGGTGGATATTGGTTGCTCAAGAATGCTAGCAGTGAGGGGTTCGGTGGGCTGAATGGGAGGTGACGGTGGAGATGTAATCTGTATATTTACATCTGGTTCATCAAGGTTAGTTGGGCTGGCCATGTGAATATCTTCTTGAGTGGTGGTAGGGAAGGCGGTAGAGACTTCCATTTGAATCATCTTCCCCCTTCGTGGTCGTGTATCGATCCTTCGTTGATCATATTGAGGAGGGTTGCGATGTAACATGATCCGCATAGCTTCTATAATCCCATATGTCTCCGCCAAAAGGTTCAATGATTCCACAAAATGGGGATCCGCGTTCTCTGCTTGAAGCATTTGATTCACCATCGCTCTATTTGCCTCCTCTGATAGCTTATGTCTCTTTTGTACCTGCTTGATCGTTTTGTAGAGCCGTTTGAGTTGGGCCGTGTAGGCAGGGGCCTCTTCCTCACTTTCTTCTGATTCATTCCTCTGCATCTCTTCCTGCCCATGTGTCCCTCCCTCCTGTGTTTGTTGTGCCTCATTTTCCCAATGCACCCTTCTAGCCGCACTATGTGCCCGTCCTCTCTGGGATGATGATTTGGGGCCGTCCGTGTCTGAGAAGAGCTCACTCTCAGATAAGTGAGCTGTCTGCAAGAAGCTTTCAAAGTCAAAAGATGGGTCTTCTGGCAGTGGAGCCATGGATGCAAACTCCACATCTGTGTGTAGTGGGGGGGGCTGACGGAGTGGGTTGTACCATGCTTCTTGATTGGGGTCCTTGAAGATGGATTGTGAAAGGGGCTACTTGTTCTTCTTCTCTACTGGAGGCTTCTGTGGTGACTTCACGAGGAATTAGAACCTGTGAAAGTGATCCACGCATTCTTTTAGCGGGTTGAACCCCTGATTTCCACCCTTGAAAGAATTCCAATTGTGAGTACTTGAGGGCTCGTGCAATTGGCACATCATAAGCAAGGCATCTGTAGATGATTCTTGTAATGGCGCAACAGCCATTCAAAGTAGGCTTCCTCACTCCTCGCTTGCCTGCTTCATATAACTGATCAAGGATCCATACTGGCATGTTCATAGGTAAGCTCCCAGTCTCTGCTAGGTATAACCCATACCAGATCTTCTTATGAGGCTGGGTGAACCGGTCTTGCGCCAAAAATGCGAAGTGTTGAAGGCACATCCGTAATGGTATGGCGATGTTGGGGGTGAAAGCACACATTTCTTTCAACTTCTTGATTTTATTGTTCTTCATAGACTCCGGTATCAAAGGGTCTCGATCGGAAGGTACATGGGTGCCATACATCTGAAGGGCTTCCCTGATTAAAGTAATATTCAACTCAAACTTCTTCATTTCCTCCTGGTTTGATAGAGAGGGCACCAAGAATGTGCCTGAATGATCTTTATCTCCTGTCACCTTAAGTGTGGCAATCAAGTAGTAGCACCTCAGAAAATCAGGTCTAGGCAAAGCTGCACTAAAATAATCTTGCAACCCTGCTTTCAGCCAAATATCTTGAAGAGGAGCTGCATTCTGTGAGGTTTCAAATTCTCTTGAGAAGAATTGAAATGTCAACCAGACTCCTCCGAATTCCAACTTGGACTCCCAGATGTGGTCCGCATCTCCCAAATCTCCTGGCATCTCATTGAACCAGTGAGAATGCCCCTTTACTCTTTCTGTTAGGCCACTTGGTGGATCTGAGATAGGAATTCTTCTCACATTCAAAAGCTCTTCAGATCTTGCTCTCAGTGGAGCTTCCACAGGCATGGTATCCCAATTGCTTTGAGTACTAGTGCCCGCCTGGGAGCTTGTTCCTGCTACAGCTGCCATGACACTTCTGATGCTTATCTGCTAGAAGAAGAAAGGCACATTAGTGTTGCATAGGAAACAAGATGTAATGGTGTTCCCTCCACAATAGTAACATGACAATCCAGATGGTTAGTGGTTAGAGGTGAAGTGTTTGTGATAGATGTGAGTGATGATTAGAGGTTAGTGTCATCCTAGATGCATACTTTGGTTATGCAATGGACTCAAAATGCACCTATATCAGAGTGGATGGATTTACAAAATTGGGTTAGGGGGTTTGATACATGGTTTAGTTCGCCAAACTTTAATCGAGGATTCGTAGTTCTTAGAGCTAAGGACAGGTAAAGATTTATGAGCGAGATTGTGCTTGATTTGGGACCTTTTGGGTACCCATTTCCAAACAGTCGTAGGTTTGACTGAGTGTGTGTTAGTGTGGGATTTAGGTAGAGTTCCTGAGTTGTTTGTTAAGAGGACTTGTGAGTGTTGAATTATGCCCGTGACTAGAGTTGGAGCTATTTGGGCTCCAAAACAGGCCTTGGGCACCCATATCTATCTAGCATTGGGGCTAGCCTTCATTGATTGCTTAGGGACCCAAATAGGCGTGGTATGCCTAGGAGGTTGCCTAGGGTACTCCTTCACTTGTGTCCTTGATGGTGTGGCTTGTTTTGTGCCTCCTCGAGAACTTGTTACTAGAGCTGTGGGTTTTCCATCCTTGTGTATCCAAATCTGCTTCGCGCCACGAGGTACTCCGTGTTGCACTAGTTGGCACTCCTGCTTCTTGATCAACGGTCTCCTTCATGTCGTGTGATGTCTGTTCTGCATGTTTAGAATCTTCTTTGGAACAACTGGGAACTCCTCCTTGACTCCTGTACCTTCGCTAAGATTGACAATCCTCTGCACCATAGAGCTCTGGACAAGAACAGCATCGTTATCTTCATGTGGATTCCTAGAGAGACCAGGAGTTGGTGCCTTTCCTAATGGTTTGAGTGCTTGATTTTCTAATTCAATTGTAAGATAGTTTTGGCCTACCCATGCCTGAAGAAGTCCATTTCTTAGGTTGAGGTTCACTGCGTGATCATAGCACCAATCCAGTCTTGGCCCAAGACAAGAGGTTCGGTAAGATCCTCGTCTTCACATACTAGCACTTTTGCTGGCATTAGGACCTCTTGAATGTAGAGGGGAAGCTCCACTTCTCCCATGCAAGGGGTTTCAACTCCTCCTAGCCCTATGAGATATGCCTCTAGGGGTTTTACCTCCAATTGCAATTGTTGGCAATAAGACAGCCGAACTGCACTAGTGGCGGCTCCTGAATCAATTAAAGCTCTCACGGTCCTTGCACTCTCTCCTTGTCCTACTTCTAAGGTCACAAAAGGTCGTCAATCAACTATCTTATGGGATTGTTCACCTGAAGCCTCGCACATGGCTATGTGATAACCTAGAGCTTCATGATTGTCAGTCATGGCTTGATCTCTACCTTGTCTTCTCAATTTCATTCGTCGGATGCGTTCTAAAGCTTCTGCCTGTGCTTCTTCTCGAATTCTTTTTTCCTCTTCCTTACGTTTCTTTGCAGTATTGAGCCAATTGAGCATTTCTTCAGTTAAGGGTTCTTGATATAACTTGACTCTGCATCCGCTTATGTAACTTGGTAGTACGTCACCTTCTAGAGTGGCTAGTTGTACTGCTCCACTTGTGGATATCCTATTGATAATCATTGGTCCATAGCCTCTCTTCTCTAGTTTCCGTGCATGTTGCTTCAATGTGTAGACTAGGACTAGATCTCCTGCTTTCAAGCCTTTATTCTTCACGTGTGTATCAAAATATGCCTTTTGCCTCTTCTTGGCTGCATAGATCCCTGCTGCACCTCTCAATCATGTCTCACTTAAACATTCGAGATCAAAGATTCTAGAGGAGAGTTCATGGCCGATCCAATCATGCTCTTGTGCTACCTTCAATGTAGGTATCAAAAAATTCAATGGTAGCACCGCGTTCTAGCCAAACACCATCTGAAAGGGTGTGGCTTGGAGTACCGTTTTATAGGCAACTCGGTATGCCCAAATAGCGTGGTGTAGTTGTTTGTCCCAATCAGAGCGTTTGTTATTCACCAATTTAGTCAGCACATTGCATAAGATCTTATTTGTGCTCTCAGCCTGACCATTAGCTTGTGGATGATAGGGAGCAAACTTCTTATGTATCACCAAGAATTCTTGGAGAAGGTTTTATATGACTTCATTCAAGAAGTGTATGCCTCTATCACTCACCAACTCTATTGGCAATCCGTACCTCGTGAACACATTTTCAAATAAGAACTTTGTTGTTGTTTGAGCATCATCTTTTGTAGTGGCTTTCACTTCTACCCGCTTGGTTAGATAGTCTGTGGCCACGATGATATACTCAGCATGTGAACCCTTAGCTGGGTGATTAATAGGACCCACAAAGTCTATTCCCCACTTAGAGAATGCACGTCCACCCATCATAGGCTTCAATGGCATCTCATCCTTGCGTATGGGATACTGGGTTCGCTGACAAACCTCACACCTCTTCACATAGGTATGTGCATCCATGTGAAGGGTGGGCCACCAAAATCCTGCAAATAGTATTGCCTTGATCACCCTATCTGGACCAAAGTGTCCTCCTGCTACACCTTGGTGAGCAGTCTCTAATATCTTGAGGTATTCGCCCTCATGAACACACAGTCTTAGGTAACCATCTTTACCACGTTTGTATAAATTATCACCAATGATTGTGTAATCCAAGGCTTCTTGTTCCAAACTTCTTTGTCTGGCCAAAGTCATATCTTGAGGGAATGTTTTCGTCCTCAAGAAGGCTACTAATGGTTCACTCCAATCTGGCACTAAAGACACTCGATAAAGAGTGGCATGTTCCACTGGTGGTTTAGTGCAGCAGATTGGGCATTCTTTGCACATTCTATGGACATCAACTTCCATGGTTGGCCAATGCACTCCTAGTCTCCTCAGGGTCTGTAGGGTTCGTTGTTTTGAGTAGTGTTGCTCTAATGCACCTACATGTGCTAATTGCAACCACTTAGGGTACTCGTCCTCTTCCACACAACAGGCCAATACTCCTTGCTCAGTATGTTTGTACATACTTCCTGCCAAGATATGATACTTTTGAGCTCTTACTATCTCTCTATCTTCTGTGTGCATTACCGGGTGATTAGGACCGTATGTCAATACTGGCACTAATGGCTTAGCCCACTGCGGTACAACTTCCAAATTAAACAAGTAAGCATCAGGTAGGTCATCTGACACTCCTTGTGGGGCCTCTCCTGATGTGAGCCTTGAGAGATGATCTGCTCTCAAATGAGTCTTGCCTTTTCTCACCACTACCTCAAAGTCGTATTCCATTAGTAAAAGGAACCATCTTACTAATCTTCCTGTATTGCATGGCTTGTTTACCAAGTACAACAGAGCTTGATGGTCAGTAAAAATTTTAAACTTATTTGCAAGCAAATAGTGTCTAAACTTTTTAACTACGTATACCATGCCTAACCCCTCCCGTTCAGTGGTGGTATAATTTCGTTCAGCTACATTCAGTTGTCTACTGGCATAGGCAATTGGAAGATCCATATTACCTTCACCTGTAGGTTGTGCTAGCACGCATCCAATTGCATAATTGGATGCATCCACATGGACATGGAATGGCTTATTCCAATCTGGTGTGGTCAAGATTGGTGCTAAACACAATCTTCGTTTGAGCTCCGTGAAAGAGTTCTCACACTCATCAGTCCACTCAAAGTTAGTTAGAAGGGCATACAGAGGCTTTGCAATGACGGCATACATGTGAATGAACCGGCGGTAGTAACCACAATGCCCCATGAAGGCCTGTACCTCCTTGACATTCCTTGGCCTAGGTAGTTTTGCAATGGCTCTCACTTTCTCTTCGTTAGTGGATATGCCCTTCTTTGACACTATATGTCATAGGATCCTGACCATGAAAACACACTTTTCTAGGTTCAAGCAGACTTGATATTCTCTACATTTGTCAAAGATTTTCCTGAGTTCGGGTATATCAGTCTGTCTAATGTTGGAATGAGCGCATAGATCATCAACATAGACTTCCAAGTTCTTCCTCAAGAGCTCTTTAAACACGTGACACATCAATCTTTGAAAGGTAGCAGGTGCATTGGTAAGCCCGAATGGCATTACCCAAAAGGCAAATATGCCCCACTCTGTGGCAAAAGCCGTCTTATGCTGATCTTCTGGTGCAATGGCTACTTGATTGTAGCCAAAGAACCCATCTATGAAGATGAACACTTCCTTGCCTGTTACCCTTTCTAATAGATGCTCGGTGATAGGAAGCGGATAACTATCCCTGATAGTGGTTGCGTTAACCTTCTTCAAGTTAATGCATACACGTAATTTGCCATTCTTTTTGGGCACCACTACAATGGGGGATACCCATTCAGTATGCTCAATTTTATAGATAAATCCAGCTTCAACCAAGCGATCTATCTCTTCCTTGATCTTGGCCCCATAGTTGTCATTGTATGTGTATGGCTTTTGCTTAGAGGGCCTAGCCTCTGAAGTCATGGGGATCGTATGTGAGCATATGTCATCTACACCTTTCAGATCCTTGTAGCTCCAAGCGAATACATCTCGATACTCCCTTAGCAAAGCTATCAGCTCTTGCTCTTCTTCTTCCGTCAGGTCATGTCCTATGTAGGTGCATCTTTCTTCTCCTTCTTCTATAGCTACAACTATTTTCTTAGTAGTTTCCTTGCTATCATAGGCCTCTCCTGATTGTACCTCACGTTTAGGCATTCTTACCATGACTCTTCTATCTTCTATCTCATACTTCTTGAAATTTTTTGGCACCTCAAACAAGGACTCCTCTTCCTCCGGTGTGGCTTCTTTCTTCTTTCTTTTCTTTCCTTCACTCTTGGTGGTCACTTGTGTGGTTAATCTCACCTCATTCATGAGCTCTTCGTGTCTTTGAGGGTGAACTCCTACCTCATAGAAGTATTCTCCCTCTGATGCAAACGGTGGGTCCATGATGATTGACTCTAGGTCGGAGTCACTTGCATCCTTAAATGCATCAGGGCTAGGTTCGCATTCTTCTAACACTGCATCTCCCATGATCGGTTCTATTGAAAAGACTGAAATGTCATAGCCATCCTCATCACAGTGGGGTGTCCATTGTTCTTCATTGATGGCTACATCCATTGTTGCTAAAATTTTAGCCCAGCCGTGAGGCTCAAATTCTTCGTCAGGAAAAACTACCAGTGCATAGGCTGGGTCTTGAATTGATCTATGGGTTTCTTTTGCACCTACCTCTTTGGCTTTCTCTCTCTCCTCTTCTTCTACTGCTACCTTACACATCCATAAGTGAGTGTCTTCATACATCCATGAGGATCCGGATCCTATGGAATGCACAGACTCAGTCTCATCCTTGGCTCTATGGATGGGATTCCATTGAATAGGCGGTACGTCTCTATGAGTCCTTGAGATTGACTTTGGTTGTAACACTTAGATGTTGCAAATACAAGGAATTGGTTCCCCAATCCTGTACCACTTGCAATTGCCGCATAAATGGCCTCCCCAAAATCATCTCGTAGGCTTGGTTTTTGCTAAAGTCGCATATAGCAAAAGTATGCTCAAACTCAACACCACATGTAGTGAGAGTTATTCCTTCTAGCAATCCTAAGGGCCTTTCAATGTGACCATCGGCCATCTGCAATTTCATTCTCGTTGGCCTTAGTGCTGGCTTGCCCCAACGCTTCCATAAGGAAGTGGTAGCAATCGCAACTCCTGCACTTGAGTCCAAAATTGCCTTGGTTGTGTATCCCTGATGCGTAACTGGTAGATAGGTATTCCCTTCCTCTCCTTCACTCATGTCTCCTATCTTATCCAAGGGTCTGGGAACGAGATTTGGTTAAGTTTGGCACTTCTTTGGCTACGTGTTTCCACACTTCTGGCTTAACTTTGAGTAGCTCTTCTAAAGTGAGATTGCACTACACTTTAGTGTTTTTTACTACCTCAGTATTCCTAGGTATGATCAAATCTTCATTTCTTATCATGACCGTGTGCGCTCTCATGCATGTTGACTTAATTTCCCATGGGCCTGTAAAATGTGGTAGCTCTTGCAAGGAATTAGACTCAAAATCTAATCTCTCTTGAGATTGGGTGCTCTCCTGCTCTTCATAAATAGAAGGGATGTCTTGTGGGAATTGATCATGTGCGTCATCCACAAGTTCAATGGGAGGAGGGACTTCATTTTCATTTGCCCACTTCTCTTCTTGAATCTCTCTCAGGAACTCTGGTGAATACCTATTCATAGAAGAAGAAGTGTCTGGTTCAGTGGAGTTAGGCACATAAGCTTCCTGGGGAGGAAAGCTTATTCTATCTCTTGCACTCCCCTCAAGCTGGGAGGAGGCTCCTTTCCCAGACTTTGCAAGTAGCCTTTCCAATCTATCTAATAGACCGTCAAAATGCAATGGTGTTCTAGTGGAGCTAGAGCCATTGAACAAGCGGCTGGCTTCAAACATGGCTTGCGCCAATTCGACCATCTTAGCACAAAGCTTTGTTCTCTCTATTTCTAGATCGGCTCTAGGGTAACATTTGTCATGATCTTTCACGTTTGGCCCTTTTTGGATTCTGGCCTGATATGCTTTAAGCATCATGTCTAGATCCTCAGGAGTGGGATCCGCTAGGACTGATCCTACTCTGGGTGGTGGGTGGGTTACGTGTGGTGGATTAGAATGTTGGGGAATGGAAGGTGATGGGTTGGAGGGAGATGGAAATGGTGGTGTGAGAGTGGTTTTCAGATGCGAGTTCACTTATCTTTGCCTTGGTTTCTCTCAAGCTTTCTTCAAGTTCGCTCATTTTCTATTACCATTGTCTTTTCATTCTTTCCCGGCTATCTCTCCAAGCTCTTGTCCTTTTCTTAGTTATACTCTCTGTCTCACTAACCTCAGAATTCTTTCCCAAACCTACTCCTTGAGTTTGTTGCAAGGCTTGAGCTCTAGTGACCACATGCACTGGGGCAGTGGAAGTTACACTTCCTGTAGAGTTTACCACTAACCCGATGACATTGATAGGAGTGATTTTAGGCATGTTATTAGTGTTCTTTGGCCAATCTCGTAAGAGATGCTCTTTTCCGCAGTCTTGACAGAAACCTTGAATTGTCACTGGTTGGGGTTGCGTAGGGGCAGGCAGACAATCACGTATGAGGTGATCTCCCTGACATCTGAAGCAAGGTCCTCTAGGAAATGGCGGTCGTACCTGCCTAGGTTGAGGTCTAGAGTTGGGGTTTGTGTACATGACATTAGCATACTCAGGCTCCCCACTATTTTCACTTAGGTCTTCATAATAGTATGACTCATTATGCTCGGGTGACTGCATGTAGTAAGCCTGTGGACTATCAATGTGTGTGGAGTCAAAACTATGGTCACTTGGATCACTATCTGATAACAACGGTGTGACTGGGACTATGGCTCTATTCATATTTTCTTCAGCAGATGCATATTTCACTGGGATCACATTGGTTGGAGTAGGGGGTTGCTACGCTAGGACTGGTTGAGGTCTCTGTTGCCCTTGATAAGGTGGCTGATAAGATTGTTGTGGTCTGCCGTATTGTTGTGGTGGGTACTGATTCTGGTATCTACCCTGTTGTGAATATGGCTGAGGGTAATTTTGCCTGACAGTTTGTTTGTTATAAGGGCAGTCTTGTGCGGTGTGGTTGGTGTACCTTCACTCTATGGTGCAGTACTCGCTACTAGGATTCACTTGGGGTTGGGCCATAATAGGACAAACACTTGCCATATGGTCACGTCCACAAGTATAGCACCTCTTGACTAGGGCAAATCTTGGAATTTGTTTGCTAGAGACACCTGATTTTTGAGCTACCTTCTCTGCAAGTTCTTCAATGGATGTGGATTGACCAGATGTGAGGCTACTAGAGCTATCCGAATCCTTATAGATTTTTGATAGTTCTAACTCCTCGCCTAGATTATCCTCAATGTCTATGCACATGCGCACGCACTCTTCTATAGTTCTGGGGTCCTTCAAATACACATATGACCTGAGCTTGGTGCTCAACAATCCATCTAAGAACAAAGCCACTTGCTTGGCTGGTGTGGGTAACTCAAGCATTGGGCACCTCTCTAGGTATTGCCTAAACCGTCTTCCTGCTAATCTGACCGTCTCTTGAGGTGTTTGCTTGAAGCTATGAATTAGTGAGGAAGTGTTGTGCCTTATGCCACTCTTAGAAAACTCAATGATAAATGCCTCTAGGAGCTGGTCTATGTTTCTGAAATGCCTCTCATTCAGTGGTTGAAACCACGTAAGGGCAGTGTTCCTAAGGGTTAGACCAAAAGCATTATATTGTGTGAATAGGTCCTCTACCTGTTTAGCTTTCAAGACTTGCCTAAATTCTGCTACATGGTCGTAAGGGTCTCCGGTGCCATCGAAGTAATTCTTCATGGACTTCACCAGTTGCGTTGGTCTCAGGGCCCTAGTGTGTTCTCTAGGCCTTGGTAAACGGAATTCATCAGCATTGCTCTGGTTCCTTGGGGATCTAGGTCTCTCGGTTTCTTCCCTATCTGTCCTTGTTCTCATCCTTTCTCTTCCTAGGGAGTTGGCAAAGCTTACCTCAGGTCTGTCTCTACTCCTATCTCTTTGAGCTCCATGAGCTTGGGAGGTCCCAGCTCCTTGGTGACTGTAGGACACATTAGACCGAGGTTGGGGAAAAAAAAATTCGCCCTTCCATGTATAGGCATGTCTGCCATGCTTGGTGACCATGAAGATCCTCTCTGATGTATTGTCTAGGTAGATTACTTTGCCTGGGCTATCAGGATCTTTAAACTCATAGATTGTGAGAGCACTTACTTCCTGAGGTTGGGCAGGTTTATATCTCCAAAAAGCCTCATCGTTTTCTTAGTTTAAAAGCAAATCTATGCTTTTATTATCCTGGGGAATCCACTCTGGAGTCATGATTCTGGTCAAGACTGATTTACCACGGGGAGTCCTCGGCTCTCTCTCTAAATTCCCTTGCTCTATATGACCCATGTCGGTTTCTGTGATCACATTCCCGAACTCGTCTGTTCTATCTGGAAGAGTGGTGACTACATAAATAGTTCCTTCTTTATCTAGGTATGCTCCATTCTCGAACTTAACTACTGGGTGTTCTAGTCCATGGGGTTGATCGGGGTTCTTAATCTGGACCACAGATCTTATGAGGCCGTCCTTGTAGATGCGAGCACCTAGACGATTAGTCCTGATGTATTCCAATTGAGTCTTGTATGGTCCTTCTGGCTTTTCTAGGTACGCCACCCCTAAACTACCTACTGGTCTCTCCATGTTATAGGACATTTCAGAATCACTTGTTTCTGATCGGGGAGTGTATGGGTAATCACTCAATTGTTGGGCCCAAGACCTAGCAGTGTGATTGACACTAGCTTCAGAAGATCTGAGGCTTTGTCTGTCTCGGCCTAAGTGTCTGCCTGACCTAAGGTTCATATGCTTGGTTTCTCTACCCCCTTGGTCCCAAGTACACTCTCGTTGCAGGTTGATTGGCACCAATCACTTTGTTCTTTTTAGTTGATTATTATGTTTATGATCTTGTCAGATATCACGTCATCAGGAATACTTAAGTGAATTTCGCACTTGATAAGTGATCGATTCAAGTTTACTTTTGTCCCTTAGGGTTTTCGCACTAAGACCTACTTAATGCTTGCACTTGGTTGATTAGTCCTCTTGGACTTAATTCGTGCCTGACATTGCCCTAATTAATTACCATACCTAAGTCGTACTTAGCCTAGGCTAGGAATTGACAAAGGAGGGTTGAGAGAACTTCCAACCTCAATCCTCTGGTTGCTCAAACTGCTGCACAAGCCCATGAAGCCTTCTCCCAAGCTTCGTACACACCCTTGCTAGCTTGCCTTGGAATGCCTTGCTTGCACACAATGTTCCTGCAAAAGTTCTCAAGTTAATATAGCTCCTTTACCACAATGGATTGACTGACACACATCAACATTTACAGGCCCCCCTTGGAGTAACTCACTGTACCCCCAAAATCTTATGACCACCTAATTCTACCGAATGGCCAAAATCTCATCAATCGGAGTTCGTATGGTGAAGTTATGACCATTCAGGCACCTAGGGGTCAAAACAGGCTCTCAGGGTTCAGGAAATTCCTCCCTGGTTTCTAGGTCTTTTGCCCACTCCTAAGGCTCTAATGTTATCCTAATGTGTCCAAAATTAAGCCCAAATATACCTCAATTCACTCAATTAATTCACTCTAAAATTTTGTGCGTTAAGCCCATGTATCGCGATAGGTCGGGTCGAGGTGTCACGATAGGTGGAAGTGTCGAGATACTTGCGAGTGTCACGATAGGTCGAGGTGTCGCAATACATGCGAGTGTCGCGATAGGTCGAGGTGTCGCGATACTTGGGAGTGTCGTGATAGGTCGAGGTGTCGCGATACTTGGGAGTGTCGCGATACCTAGGAGTGTCGCGATAGGTCGAGGTGTCGCGATACTTGGGAGTGTCACGATAGGCCGAGGTGTCGTGATACTTGGGAGTGTCACGATACCTGGGAGTGTTGCGATAGGTCGAGGTGTCGCGATACTTGAGAGTGTCACGATAGGTCGAGATGTCGGGATACTTGGGAGTGGCGTGATACCTGGGAGTGTGAATTTTTCTATTCTGCCTAGTGATCCTAGGAGCTCTAGGGCTGCGTAGTGTCGTGGTGCACTCAGAATCGTGATTGGGGAAACTTTTTGGTGTGTCCTGATAGCTCGAGCTCGACGCCTCGAGGCTTGCGTAGAGAGATTCCGTACCTGCTGAGCTTGCTAGAGATGATGGTGGAGCTGAAACCTGCAAGAAACATGCAAAAGCACACAAAAACAAGAACACACACTCGCTCTCTCTCAACCTCGCACAAAACAAATGAGGGAAATGATTTGGAAGTGGGAATATAAGGTGGTGAAGGAGATGAAGATGGAGATGAAGATGGAGATGGAGATGGAGAAAAAACAAGAAATTTACCTACTACTTACCATTCCAACCCGTCCTCTCTACGTCTTACCATCACACGCTCGTCCTCAAAGCTCGAATCCCCGGCAACGGCGCCAAAATTTGGTGTAGCTTAGTGATGAGTAGCACCTCCTTTAATTTCAATCCGGGAAGACATGAGGATGGTATGAAGACCTCGAGCAAGTGAAGGCACAAATGAGTGAGTGAGAAGCACACAAACATGCACACACATACACACACACACGCACACACAGCAAGAACAAAGAGACTAAGACAATGGAATCACTTCTATTATAACCAAGTTCTCATACAAGCTCAAAGCTACAAGAAGCTAGCCCAAAAATGAGCTCTCTAGCTCTATTTATAGTTTTTTACTAGCTTTGGCCCTGTCCAGACTTAGTGTCCGGCCTAGTTAAAAATTAGGTTCCAGGGCTTATTTGAGGGTTCAAACGAGATCTAAAAAATATGAAAATTGATAGGCAACTACTTCTAAGGCTCCTCAAGCTTGAGGACTCCTCGGCTTGTACAAAATGGAGCTACAAAAAATGGAAATGGTATTTACAAGGGTTTTTAGTGATGAGAATCACTTTTAAAATGTGTAAGGATTGGAAAAAGTGATGGGTTGCATCAGTGCTAGATCTGCATACATGCTCGTACTTGGCGTCTTCCCATATGATGCCAACAACCATGTTTCAAACAACATAGGTGATTATTTATGATCATTAGCAAGCTAAAGAGGCCCACTACACTCTCTAGCAATCGTTCTTGGCTGATGTGAAGCAAGTTTAAGCAATACCACTTCATCTCTGAAGACTATCCACCATCTCCTACAACACTGGTATCAGAGCAACAACAAGCAAGATGTGAGATGGATTTCCATCATTCGTCGACAAATTGGACAGAAGCAACTACCCAACATGGTCACTAAGGATGCAAGCCTACCTACAAGGGAGAAGTCTATATGGATACATCTCAGGAGATGAAGAGATGCCAAAATTCAAGAGCAAACATTAACCCACAAGGGAAGAGCAAGAAAGGTTTTCCACATGGTGTGCAAAGGATGCTCTTGCAAGGTCCTATCTTGTAAACTCAATATCTGATTTCGTATTGCCTCACATTAGGAATTGCAAGACCTCCCAAGAGATTTGGGAAGTACTCTCATCATATTTCTCATCAAATACAATAGCTAGGAAGAACCAGCTATGGATTGAGTTTACAACCCTAAAAAAGCAACCAAAGCAGAGTGTGGCACATTATGTGACCAAGATGAAGGATGTGGCTCACCAGCTCACACGCATTGGAGAGGAGATAGAAGAAGAACACATAGTAAGATAGATCATCAATGGCATCAAAGCTGATGATAAGTGGGATTCCTTCACCACAACAATGGACATTTATATGGATATGCAGATACCTGACATCAACACCTTTATGGGGCAACTCTTCACCCATGAGACAAAGCTCAACAAGAATGGTGACAACTCTAGAGGTAACCAATCTTCTGCCCTTTATACAGATAAGACTAAAAGTAAGGATAAGGGTAAAATAAAAAAGAATGAAGAAGAGATTTGTACCTCTCAAGTTAACTACACAGGTAGAGGAAGAGGTACTAGAGGAAGGGGTAGAGGAGGAAAGCAAGGCAGGGGGCGATCTTATAGTACTCCACCTTGCAACATTTGTGGCCTCACCAATTACACCATAAAAGAATTCTTCAAGAACATAAGGAATCAAAGTGGAAGAGGCTTCCATAGAGGGAGCTATCGACAATCCAGAGGAAGATTCAACAATGGGGGGAAGCAATTACAATCACAACTACAGTCAAGGCTACAACAACAACAATTATGAAGGTGGTTTTAGAGGTAGAAGAGATTATAACAACTACACAGAGGACCAAGAGGATTCTCTACTCATCATGAACATGACATCCAAGCAAGGTAAAGATGATGAGCATCTTTTCTATATTGATTGTGGTCCTTCCAATCATTTGGCTGGAAATGTAGCATTGTTATTTGATCTTGAAGAACCCAAAGGGGAGCATGAAGTAGAGATAGGTGCTGACACTAAACATTTTGTCAAGAAAATTGGAAATGGTAAAGCTTATGATGGTAACATGAACCACTTAAGTAAGGTTTTATATGTACCAACCATAACAAAAAACCTAATCAGTGTTGGAAAAATTGTTGAGAAAGGCTTGCAGGTCACATTCACAAGGAATGGAGCATATGTGGAAGACCCTCAACAAGGCTTCAAGAGGATTGCAAAAGGTGAGAAATATGGTAGACCCTTTACATTTGAGATTGAAGACACCAAAAACATAGCACTTTTCAATTACAAAGATCAAACTCTATCTGAACTAGAGATATGGCACAAAAGGCTAGGTCATATGGGAGAAATAACATGAAAGCAAATATGTAGGGATCAGAGCGTGCTTGGCATTCCAAATGTGTCCAAGCAACACATGATATACTAGTGTGGAGCATGCCAATTTGGCAAAGCTCACAGACAACCATTCAATAGAAAGGGGTACATGTATGAAGACTACTTGGAGCTAGTACACACTGATGTGTGGGGATCTAGCAAAGATCCATCAATCTTAGGTTCAAGGTACTATGTTTCATTTATAGATGATTACAGTAGATGGACAATTCTTTACTTCATGAAGCATAAGTAGGAAGTATTTACATGTTTCAAAAGGTATTTGGCATTGGTTGAGAACCAAAAAGATAGAAGCTTGAAGAGGATCAGATCTGATGGAGGTGGTGAGTATTTCTCACAAGAATTTGATTCATTCTTACAAGACAGAGGCATAAAGAGAGAAGTCACAACACGATATACTCTTAAACTAAATGGAGTGGTAGAGAAAACAAAGAGGTTGAAAAGATCAATGTTGAATGAGAAGAAACTACCCAACTGCATATGGGTAGAGGTTGTTTCCACAGCAACATACCTGATTAGCAGGCTCTTATCCAAATCCTTGGATGGAATGACACCCTATGAAGCATGGAATGGTAGGAGACCCTCACTGGATCATTGCAAAATCTTTGGGTGAATTGCTTATGCACATATACCTTCACAAATTAGAGGGAAGCTTGATCCTAAAGCTGAAAAGTGTATATTTATTGGCTATGACCAAAACTAGAAGGCTTATAGGCTATATAATCCCACTAACAAAGGATTTATAGTTAGTAGGGATGTAGTGTTTGATGAAAATAATTTGTGGTTTGAAGACGATTATAGGAAGGTCAAGTTACCTTATGATTTGGAAATGACTTTCCAACTCTCACTCAAGAAGATCAACAATACTTTCCAACTCTCACTCAAGAAGATCAACAATTACCAGAAAATATAAATTCAGGGGATGAAGAGCAAATTGACTTCAAGGCATGGAAGTCAAGAGGCAAGACCAAGCTCAAGCAATTGGAACACATTCCAGAGTCCTCCAATCAAGAAGTCAGGAGATCTCAAGGGAGAGTAAAAAACCCATAAGGTATGGCTATGACACATTATTAGTAACCAAGCATTCTATGTATATCACTACATACTCCATGACAGAAGAACCTTCTTCATTTGAAGAGGCAAATAGGAATAAAGAATGGAGAGAAGCCATGTAGGAAGAAGTTGAAGCACTTCAGGAAAATAATACTTGGGATTGGGTTCCCAAGAAGCCCAGCATGAAGGTAATAGGATCCGGGTGGATATATAAAATCGAGAAAAATTCAGATGGTTCTATAAACAGGTACAAGGCTAGGTTAGTGGCAAAGGTTTTTGCTCAAACCCATGGAGTGGATTGTGAAGAAACCTTTTCACCTATGGCTAAGATGCCAACAAGTAGGGTTTGGGTAAGTGTTGCTGCTTCCAAGAATTGGAACCTATATTAGTTAGATGTTAAGAATGCATTCCTAAATGGATGGATCTCAAAAGAAGTGTACATGGCTCAACCACTAGGGTATGAAGATAAGGATAAACCATGTTTTGTATGCAAGCTAAGGAAGGCACTCTATGGCCTAAAGCAAGCTCCTAGAGCTTGGAACCATAGGCTTCTTACTTATTTGTAGGATCAAAGTTTTGTGGCTAGAAAAGCATATTCTTCTTTATTTATAAAGAAGACCAACTAAAAAATTATCTACTTATGTGTCTATGTGGATGACATTGTCATTATAGGGAACGATGCTAATGGCATCAAGCAAGTTAAAGCTCAAGTAATGGAAGAATTTAGAATCACTGATCTTGGGTTGTTAACATACTTTCTTGGTCTAGAACTTGTGTATACAGATTCTGGTGTGTTTATTACTTAGAGAAAGTATATCCATGATATGTTAGTAAAATTCAAGATGGAGAACACCAAAATTGTAGGTACACCCATGGAATGCAATCAAAAGCTTAATTCTCATGAAGGATATCTTCTTGAGGATGTTATAGGTTATCAAAAACTTGTTGGGAGTCTCAACTATGCAGCCCTAACAAGAGTGGACATTGCTTATGGAGTAAGTACATTAAGACAATTTATGCATGCACCAAGAAAACCTCACATGGAAGTTTCCAAGAGGGTGCTCCAAGGATGATAGGAGGAGCACCTCAGGATACTTGCCTTTTCCAGGCTCAAAGCTTATATCAAGGTCATCCAAGAAGCAACCAACTATGGCATTGTCATCTACAGAGGTAGAATATAAAGGCCTAGAAAATGCAACTCAAGAGGCTATGTGGCTCAAGCAATTCTACACAGATTTGGTATTACACTCTTACACTCCAATAATTTTTGGAGACAACACTAGCTCACTTTATTTGGCTGCTAATCTTGTATACCATGCAAGGACTAAGCACATTGAAGTGCGCTATCATTATGTAAGGGAGAAATTGTGTAGCAAGGACATTCAATTGTCCTATGTATGAACTAATTTACAATGTGCAGATTTAACTACTAAAGAAGAATATAGCAGTGATATTTGGGTTATACAAATTAAAAAGGATAAGTGTTCCAATAAGATATCATATGCATTAAATGGGTATCTATATAGAGAGAAATGATCTTCACAAGGTGGTTGTGTATGAAAAGGTATGCTACTAGAATACAGGTGTGCCTTATAGCACACTATTAGGGGAAATTTTGATATCCTTTGGTGAGAGAATGACCAGCATATGCTTCTACACCATTAGCTTGGCATCTCCATAGATTTTCATGTCCAAAATCCCTCTATTCAAGGAGAAAAGTGTGTGGGATCTTGTCTCTCTTCACATACCCTTGCATCTTTTCTCAGCTCATAAGCCTCCACTTCTTGTCCTTTGTCCTTCCATTCTTGGGTAACTTTTGGTTCTCCCACTCACTCCATTCGGATGAGATTGCACCTTTTTTTTTTAGTACTCCAGCTCTTCAATCATATTTTGGGTTTTATCCAAGCCACGAATTCATAATCTTGCACCTTAATTTTGAACACACCCTCAAGGTTATGAGTGTAGTGTTCTAACTTTCCTTTGAGCTTGCAAAAAATACATACATGGTGAAGTCGTAAATAAAGAGAGGTGAGTATGTTTCAAGCCTCAAAATTTGAGCTTGCAAAGGTTCCATAACTTTGAACACTCCCCCTCAAGCTACAATTGGGATTCGAGTTAAGCACAAAAGTGAGGTTCAAAAGAATTGCTTTTAGTAATTATGGGAAATAAATATAGCACATATATTTGAAATAGAAAAAGTACCAAAGATAAGATTCCAACAAGATATTATATGCATTCAGTGGGCATCTACATAGAGATAAATGACCTTCATAAAGTTTCTATGTATGGAAAGATATGCTACTAGAATACCTATGTGTAATTTCAATAGCAATTCTTGTGAGAATGACCAATATATGCTTCTACACCATCTCAATGTCACCTCCACAAATTTTCACATCCAAAAGCCTTCTATTAAAGGAGAAACGTGCATGGGAGCTTGTGTCTCTTCACCTACCCTTGCATCTTCTCTCACCTTATGATCTTCCACTTTTGGTCCTCTGTGCTTCAATTTCCTTTGGTGACTTGTGGTGCTCAGAATCAATCCATATGGATAAGGTTGTGCCTTTTTTATAAATCAAGATCATCAATCATATTTTGTCTTTTATCCAAGCCATAGATATATACTCGTGCACCTTAATTTTTATCAAATAATATTAAAATAAGTTAAGATAAAATTAGTGAAACACATTGAAATTATACGATGTTTTTGAATTGGTCTTGTTTTCACTAGGTGGATACATTGTAGTAGGATCTAATACTTGGAATCAATAATTCTAGATTTTATCTTGTCATAATCTTTTGATGTATATAATTTTTTGAATCAGAGATGGTTTGTTATATACTATCTGACTCACATTAGTTTAATTGAGACCTATCCTTTTAGCCAAGATCAACACTACTATTAGATAGGATCAATGGCATATTGATGACATAATTTCTCCAACCTCAATTCAATTTGTATCTGCATGAGTACATCTCCATTTTGTATCTAAGAGACACTCCATTTGCATTTTATATTAGAACTCATTGTATTCGGGTACCTTGCCATTTGTTTTACCACTGTATTCATTATCCATCAAGGGGAATTATCCCACATATGATGTACTTCGGAGAGCCCCCTCCAACTCTATATAACGAAGGCCTCTCCCCCACTTTGTACTTGGTTAGAAGCTTGAAGAGCCTACTCCATGCTCTTCACAAGCTGATTTCCTATCCATGTGAGTTTACCCATTTCTTGGTCTACTCTCTTTGAGTCCCTCACACTCTTTCATTTTATGGGTACACTCTTCTTTTCATTTTGCTTCTGTGCATGTACTTGTACATGGTATCAGCACACTAGGTGGAGGTCTTGGTTGTTCATCTTTTGGTGGTGCTTTTGAAGGTGGTGGTAGTGATCTTGGTGGCATTCTTTTGGTGGTGTTTTTGTTTCATCATCTACCTCATGCTTTAAGAGCATTTTTATTGCTATTTGCCCTCCCACCCACCCTTTTCTACCACTCTTTCCCACCCTCCCATCCTTTCTCTAGTAGTTTTAGTCGTGCTTCATGGTCTTAATGATTCCTTTGGTGGCCTTGGTAATGCATCTCCATCTATGAAGTGGTTATAACCACTACTTGGTGCTCCTTGCACTTGCCTGTGATGAATTAGAACTCATTTTGTACCATTGTTGAGGATCCTTTTATGTAACTGCATTCAGTATTGTGATTGGTTTTGTTTAAAGCGTGATCATCTTATTACTCTAAGCCATAAATTTCTCATAGAATTGTCCATCCATTTGTCACTACAAGGAATATGGGCGCATAACGACGGTTAAGGCAACATAATTTTGTTGCTATAAAATTGCAAAAAGCATCGCAAGAAGCATCGAGTGCGGACCATTGGTTAAACAACAAGAAAAACGATGTTTTTATCAACGTGTGGTGTGACGGGATGTGCGACACTCATAGTGAGCATCGCTAAAGCGACGATTTAAAAAAGCGTCACATAAGCAATGATGTTTTGCGGCACATAAGTGAAGGTAAATAACATTGCTTATGGGACACCAATTGTAGTGCTTTTTACGACACCTTACCATCGCTTACACGATGAGTTTTTGACGAAAAAAATTAAAACGTTGGAGGCTCTTCGATCGGCATCTTCACGCATATGATTGAAGAGCTCTCCAACATTCGCAATTGCACTGCACTTATGAGCTGAAACAATCGCTTGCAAAATTGTTGTTTTGTCTAATCTCTATGTTATTGTCTCTCTTTGTTTCTATTTCCCTCTTTCTACCTCTTTCTCTCTTTGAATTATCTCTCTCTCTCTCTCATTCTCTTTATTGTAGGTTATTCAAGAACCTAACTAAGCAAAAAATATGGCTAACTATTGTAAGTACAATTTCCATTCTTTGTATATCATTTGAATTGTGTTATTTTCATTAGTTAGCATACTCACACTTATTTATAGGCACATATACACTTATACATGATGAAGATGCACGTTCACACATATACACATGCACATACACACACATACATGTGCACATTCACTTACACATACACCCACATACACATGCGTATGCACAAACATTTCTACAACCACATAAAAAGACTTGCATGCATGCATTATTGCATATATACATACACATACACACATTAACATATACTTAAATACATGTATATGCACATCCACATGCATGCACATTCACATGCATGCACATGGATGCAAATGGAAATGCATCCACATGCACATGCATGTTTCATACATATACACATGCATATACATACACTTGTATATGTTTATACCCATACACATACATATGCACATATGTATATATACACACACACATATATATATACATATATATGCACATACGTACACACACATATGCACATACACACACATGCGCATACATACATATACACATATACATGCACATACACACATTTACACATACACCTACACTACACATATACATGCACATACATATACACACACATACACATGCACATGCACATACACATATACACACATATACACTTACACATGCACATGCACATACATACATATACACACACATACACATGCACATGCACATACACATACATACACATATACACTTACACATGAACATGCACATATACATATGTACATACATTCATATACACACACATATACATGCACATATGTACACACACATATTACACATATATACATGCACATACATATATACATATACACACATACACATACATAGGCATATACACTTACACATGCACATGCAGATACATGCATATACACGTATACATATGCACATACATAAATGTGCATATATACATAGATACATACATATACATGCATATAGACATACTTACACATATAGATATATACCTACATGTGCATATATACATTTTATACACACACAAGCACACATAAATATGAATGAATTATATAATTAAAGTACGAAAACACATGCTTAATATAAACAATAATAACAATTAATAGAACAAAACTTTTTATTACTTAATACCATACACACAATTCAAAACATAACTGAAATGAACAGTATATATATTACACATCCAATGTCATAATTAAGAATCCTAACCATCATCATCATCATCATGATCATGATCATCATCAGCATCATGCTCATCCTCATCCTCGTCCTCATCATCACAATCATCCGCATGATCTAATGTATCTATGTGAGCACCCTGTGACGATCAAGATCGTCCCTCTTGTGTCTGTCTCTCCACCTCATCCATATCTGCCTCTCCATAATACTCTTCTATTACATATAACAAACATAAATAAGTAAAACAATTAAAACATACATAAAAATAAAATAATTATATAAAATTATTTTATTAATAAGTAAAACAATTAAAACATACATAAAAATTTAATAATACTCACAAATGCATCTGGATGATCTCGCATATACTTGCTCAAACGCCGATATCCAAAATGTGCAGCATACTCAATCTCATGTTTCAAAAGATATCGGCCATAATCCTTTTGCTCCATTGAAACAAATGAAAAAGATTAGTTTCTTGCATTTTAACTAAAATAAAAAATATACTCATAATAACACATATACTTACAAATGTAGCTACAAAACCATGATGGCCCATTTGGCCTAGGTGCGATGTGTGGCCCGACTCAAATCTCTTCTTTGCAACAACCTGTTTATTTAAAGAAAAAGAAATACATAAATTAAATGTAAAAAATTACTAAAATATATGAAAATTATAAATATAAACTATTAATTTGTATACCTTCTGTTGAGAAAATGACTCCTGAAGACGTAGCTATCTACAAAAAAACTGCCACGTCTCAGGTGGTATGTTAGGTCACCTCTTATTCTTTTCCACCATACAATATCTCCTATTAATTTAATCTCAAACAGAAAAAAAGAATCAGAATACATACACATATATACACACAGATACATGCATTAGATGGGGTTAATCCATTCTCCATGAAATTCAGTAAATGGTCAACATGGCCTATGGTATTCATAAACTACAATCTTCTGCCATATCTTAGAATTAAAAAGGAAAATTTAATGCTTTCACTTTTAATCCTAGGAAAAAGACAAGTTAAGGATATGAATATATATCTTGCTCCTCAGATTGACGATCTCCAAGAGTTATGGAGAGGTATTAATGTCATTGATGTATTGAAAAGCATCAATGAAAGACATATTGCGGTTCGTGGTATTGTGGCTTGGACTATTCACAATACGTGCTAGCTCAAAAGGCATGAACCTTATAGATGGCAAGCTTGGTTATGTGGGAGCCGTTTTTGGTATCTACGAAATATCATTTCGTACATTCAAACAGGTAGAAAAAAGTTTATATTTTTTATGATAGAGTTTATTAATTTTTTAAGCACCTAATAATGGGTTTTTGTTTCTATATATCTTGATAGGTCATTTTGAAGGTTGAGTGGTTTCAAGCCGATTATAAAGGTAGTAATTCCACATTAAGAAAGGAATTATCTGGGTTTTGGGCAATTCATTCTTCTAAGGTAATGCGATCTATTAAAGAACCATATATTCTTCCTATGCATAATGAACAAGCATTTTTTTTATAAAAACCCAGATGCTCACCCTTGGTGGAAAGTCATTCATGTTCAACCTAGAGGTAGGTCATTGTTTGGATAGTTTATTGTTAGAGAGATCGAAGAAAGTCCTCTTGATGATTCACCATCAGATACTGATACATCAACATCTAAAAGAGAAATTAGAATCATTATACATGATAATGATACTAATATTTTTTATGAAGAGGATAATACTCTACATGTTGATTCTATTGATGCTGAAGAGGAATTACTAGAAATCGATATTATCCATCAATAGATGATGTGACTCATGAAAACACAGATTTAACAATAGAAGAAACAAATGAAATCAATAAGGATAATGAAGATGAGACTATATTGATGTCTTACCAAAATGATGGCAATAATGAAAACGTATGAGCATATTAGATAGTAAATTCTACTCTAGTTATTGATCAATAACTTGAAGCTTCTGAATGGATATTAGATAATAGATTCTTCTTTATTCAACTAGAATATCGATGAATCCTACTAGAGAGATGAAATCACGTTCTTTTAAGTTAGAACATGAAGCTCGGGAGTATGCCTAATTATTTTATATATAGCTTTATCTTCGAGGAGCAACTTTTTCTCATGTATGTATGCATATGTGTGTGTATTCATGTGTATTATATGTATACATGTGTTAGTATGCATATATATGTGTTTCATGTATATGTATGTGTGTGCATGTGTGTGATATATGTATACATGTGTTAGTATGCATACATGTATGTATGCATATGTATTTGTGTAATATATTCATGTATTCATTGTATATGCAAGTGTTTATAATTTTGTATGCATGTATAAGTATACATGTGTGCATGTAGGCATGTATATGTGATGTGTACATGTATATATTTATATGTGTCCATGTGTAAATGTGTACATGTAAATATGTATGCATGTATATATATTTATATGTGCATATAGGCATGTATGTGTGATGCATAATGTATCTACTCCATTTCATATTTATGTATGTGTATCTACATGATGTGTATATATCTTAATATATATTATGATCCTTGTTAATTCGAGTAGCTATATATAGAGGCATAAGGTAGGGAGGAGAGACATCTCTCTAGTAGGACGTCGGAGGAATAGATGCGATGAGTACATATACTTCAATCATATGGCTAAAAGGCTGAATTAGAGTTTCTAAATTAGGGTTTTTAAAACCCTAATACTCAAATTAGTGTTTTCGAATTAGGATTTTTGAAATAGGATTTTTGAATTAGAATATTTATAATAGGGTTTTTGAATTAGGGTATATATATATATATATATATATATATATATATATATATATATATATATATATATATATATATATATATATATATATATCAGTATACATAAATATATAGATATATGTGTGTATATATATATATATATATATATATATATATATATATATATATATATATATATATAAATATATATATATATATATATATATATATGTGTGTGTGTGTGTGTGTGTGTGTGTGTGTGCATTGTTATAAAATGACATATATATACTATAATTTATATATTTAATATATATATATATATATATATATATATATATATATATATATATATATATATATATATATATATATATAATATCCGTGTGTGTGTATGTATGTGTATCTATATGTGCATATGCATGTGTGTGTATGTATGGGTATCTATATGTGTGTATGAATGTGTTGTGTGTGTGTGTATGCATGTGTTGTGTGTGTGTGTGTATGCATGTGTATGTGTATATATGTATGTAAATATGATTGTGTCTATGTGTGTATTCATTATATGTGTGTAAATGCATGCATGGTTATGTGTGTGTAAAAATGTGCATGTATGTGTGTGTATGTATAAATGTGCATGTATGTGTATATGTGTGTAAATGTGCATGTATGATGTATATGTGTGTATGCATGTATTTGTACCTCTAGTCTCACTCTTTTCTCTCTCTCTCTCATATACATACATACATACATAAACACACATACTCATATCCACATATATATACATAAAAGCAATGTGTATTGTGCATTATCATGACAATGAGCCATAAATGTCCACATCTCTTTTAGACACCACTATGCGACCATCGCATCATGCTCACTACAAAAATAAAAAAAATCATGTAAATAAGACATAAGATATTTATTTCAATTTATATGTAAAATTTATACTTACTTCCATTGTAAGTGGACAATGCGCAAGTAAGAGTCGCATAATGCTTGCATTCTTCTCTTGAACTCCAATCCATTCCCTATGTACACAATGTTCCCCTCTGGCTCTATATTGCACTCTAGCCCTCAGGTGCCTATGCATGTCCTCATAGGCACCTGTGCTCTGCTATCATGATCTGGAGGTGGTATAGGTGTCCTGAAAATAGATAGATAAAAATAAGTAAAAATATGTGCTATAATATCATTAAAAAATTTGTGACAAACAAACATACCTATGAGCAGATAGCTGTCTTCCTGCATGTGGAGCCGCAAAAGAGCCCTCCTCTGATCGCTGGGTAAACATCTGGATCGTATAATCCACCTCATCATTAGCCATCTCTAAGTCCTCATGCATGATGATCCCTCGAGTATCAGGCGGAACTCTTGCTCTCATAAGACTTTTTATGAGAGTGAGTTTCACCTTTCTCTCTCTACTAGGATCCATCATATGTGTACATATAAAACAAAATGGGTTAGAAATCAATATATATATATATATATGTACATATGTATGTGTGTATATGTGTATGTAAGTGTATATGTGAGTGTGTGTATGCACGTAAGCATGTATTTATGCATATGCATGTGCATTATTTATGGAATGTGTGTATGCATGTAAGTATGTATGTATGCATATGCATATGCATTATGTATGCATATGTATGCATGTATGTGTATGTGTGTGTATGTGTCTCTATGTGTGTGTATGCATATATATGTGCGTATGTCTCTATGTGTGTGTCTATGCATATATGTGTGTGTATGTGTCCATGAGTGTGTGTGTGTGTCTATGTGTGTATATACGTGTGTGTATATGTATATATGTGTCTATATGCATGTGTATGTATGTGTGTAAATGTGTGTGGATGTGTGTATGTGTGTGTGTAAGTGTGTATGTGTCTATGTTTGTATGTGTGTGTATATGTGTGTGTCTATGTGTGTATATACATGTGTATCTGTATATATATGTCTATATGAATGAGTATGTGTGTGTGTAAATGTGTGTGGATGTGTGTATGTGTGTGCGTAAGTGTGTGTGTGTATCTATGTGTGTATGTGTGTGTTTATATATGTGTGTGTGTATCTCTGTGTGTGTAAGTTTGTATGTGTCTATGTGTGTATGTGTGTGTGTTTATGTGTGTAAGCGTGTCTGTGTGTATGCATGTGTAAGTGTGTCTATGTATGTGTGTGTGTGTCTATGTGTGTGTGTAAATATGTGTGTATATGTGTGTGTATGTGTGCATATGTGTGTATGTGTCTATATTTGTGTATGTATCTATGTGTGTGTATGTGTCTATGTGTGTATGTGTATGCATGTAAGCATGTATCTATGCATATGCATGTGCATTATGTATGCATATGTATGCATGTGTATGTATGCATGTAAGTATGTATGTATGCATATGTATGCATGCATGTGTATGTGTGTGTATGTCTCTTTACGTGTGTGTGTGTGTGTATGCATATATATATGTGTGTATGTGTGTCTGTGTCTCTCTCTAGGTGTGTGTGTGTCTATGAGTGTATATGTATGTGTGTGTATGTGTGTGTATGCATGTGAATTATGTATACATATGTATGCATGTGTGTGTATGTGTGTGTATGTCTCTCTATGTGTGTGTGTGTATGCATATGTATGCATGTATGTGTATGTATGTGTATGTCTATCTACGTGTGTGTGTATGCATATATGTGTGTGTATGTGTGTATGTGTGTGTGTATGTGTGTGTGTATGTGTGTGTGTCTATGTGTATGATGTATTACCAAGTGAATGTACAAAGATAAGTAGCCATTAGGGTTATAGGCATACATACAAGTTGGGGGCCAAAAACCACTTAAAGGGAGAAAAAAGTGGCATGGCAGTCCTAAGTGTGTTCACACACATCATTACCAAAATATATCAACAGTTCACATTACCTTGAACATGTTTTGGGCCCTCAAAGCTTCATTCTTTGCTTTCAAAGCCTATCTTGAAGCATTTTTGGGGTGATTCTTGGAGCCATTTTGGAGTACTTTTGTGCATAGTTCTCTTTACACATGATCAAGAACATCAAGAAGCTCTTTGTACTTCTAGAGATCAAATATTCACCTTTGGGGCCCTGTTTTCAACCACACTAGTAAATCTATAAGTTTCTTGAAAGGTTTTTAGTTGTGGTGGGAGTAGTCACTACAAGTTTATCTAGATTCTTGAGTCTAAAGAATAGACTTGACAAACACTTGGAGGTGTTTTTGGCTAGTTTTTGGGCTGTGTATTCAGCCTTTGAGTGCCATTTTATTGTATATATTGAGCACATATAGTTTTGTGGATACTACTTCTATATGTCCATGTGGTCATCGATATAGTAGTTGCATATTTGCAAAAGCCTTTGATGTTGGTAAAGAGGGTCGTGGTGAGGCTTTCTTGATTGGGAGACACCTACATGTCGGGTCTCTTCGATGATGTAGTGGAACACTTACCCAACCTTGCCATAGGAGATGTATGATAGTTGTTCATAGGTGCTAGATAAGGCTAGTTGGCTTCTTTCGGTTAACTCATTATATGCACTGGAGTCAGTGATTCACTATGCAATTTACATGTCAAAACTTGCAATTTCATGAGCTTTTCACAATATCCCTATGCTTACTTTGTAGAGGAGACTCTATTAAAAAATTTTACATTTTTTTTGTCAATTATATAGTGATCGATTTACTCCTTGATAAACTTATTGGTATGAACACATATATTCTCACATAATCCTTTAGGTTGGTCATTATTGTTCATTAATCCATTTTTCTAGGTAGACTGTATTGAGTTTCTCCTAGAATCTGACACTTGGTAATCCCTTTTAGATTCTTAGTGGTGTTTGGACTCTTCTAGCTCCATTATCATTCTAGTCAGTTTCTATCATCATGGCATCAAAGATCTCAGGCACGTCTAGTGCATCAGGGTCTAGTGCCAGTGTTCCTAGGAGGAGCTACAACTTGTAGGGCAAATACCATTTTGAGATCCAAAAATTTGATGGCACAAACTTTGCTCTATGGAAGAATCAAACTAAAGACGTATTGATTCATAGGAGGCAATGGAATTCGTAAATTGAATCTCAAAGAAGGCTAGTGACATGGATGAAGATGATTGCACCTTGAATATACTTTTTAATTTATTATATTGGAATCTAAAAGTGCATAGGAGCATTGGAAGAAGTTATGTAGTACATATAAAAAAGAAACATCAAATAAAGTGTATCTGATGAGAAAGTTATATGACCTTTTCATAAAGGACATAGATAGTGTTGATGCTCATTTGAATGCGTTTGATCCTATATTCTCTCAGTTACATGCTTAGAAAATAGAGATGCATAATGAAATGAAAGCACTCTTGTTGTTATGCACCTTGCCATCATCATGGGATATGTTTTACACAGCTATTAGCAATAGTGCACATGGTGGTAAATTGGTCTATGGTGACATATTTGGAGCACTCTTGAGTGAGGAGTTTTGTAGAAAATCTATGGTTGGCACTCAGAGCGGAGATGCATATAATGTTTGTGATTCTTACCAAAGAAAGAATTGGCAACGTGGCAAGAGAAGGAACAAGTTAAAGAATGGTCAGCAGAATAAGGGTAGAAGTAAATCAAGGAAGAGGGATATCAAATGCCATTATTTCCATAAGAAAGGACACATGAATAAAGACTGCTATGCATTAATGAATATTAAAGGTAAAGGATAGAATGTTGATAGGCATGTTAAACAACTACCTACACCATCTACTTTGACTATGAAGGTTGATAAATACATTGTTACTTCTGATGATGTTGATGTGTTTATTCTTGATAGTATTGTGCCTATTGAGGCCCTTATGGTTGATTCTCTTTCCCACACGTGGCTGCAAGATTTTGATGCTTCTTTCCTTGTGATACCACATAGAGAATGGTTCTCTACTTATGCAACAAAGTCTTTTGGTACTGTGAGACTTGGTGACTCCTACCAGTGTGACGTCAAGATTGGAGATGTGATTGTGCAGTTTATTGATCGTTCAAAATTTACTATGCATAATGTATGCCATGTGCCTTAGTTATCATGTAGTTTGATGCTAGCCGTTCAACTTTATTACCTTGGTTAAAAGGTGGTCTTCTATGCTCAGTCCTTTTGCATACCAAAGGGCAATATCATTATTGTAAAAGGAAGCCAAGTTGGCTCTTTTTGTCCTTTATTTGTATCATAGAAAGAACAATTGTTAGTTGTTACTCAACAACCTATGGCTTATATTTGGCATGGCTGTTTGGGCCATATATCTCATAGTGGAATGGAAAATCTTTCTCATTTTGGTTACTTATCTATGTTATCTTTCTCTCATTTTTCATTTTGTGAGCATTGTCAATATGGAAAGCAAACTAGGAATGTGCATAAATTGGACATTGACTCTTCAATTCAGCCTTTGGATCGCATTCATACAGATGTGTGTGGTCTTATGACCACAAGGCCATTAGGTGGTTCCCTTTACTTTATCACTTTCATAGATGATGCTACTAGAAAATCTTGGGTATATCCTACCAAATTGAAGGATGAGGTATTCCCTACTTTGAGAAAATGGCTTGCTTCAGTTGAGACTCAAAATGGAACTAAGATTAAGGCTTTATTTTCACATAATGGGGGTGAGTATACCTCACATGAAGTGAGCCTTTTCTATCAATCTAGAGGAATTCCTAGAGAGTTTATAGCTTCTTATACCCCAGCACAAAATGGTGTAGTTGAAAGGATGAATAGAGCTATTGAGGATATAGTAGTTTCTATGCTGCATCATGCAAACCTTTTGTTATAAATTATGGAATGTGTTGAACAAGGAATTGTTGGAGTGAAATTTATAAATTTATTGATATGTTTTGGTGTTTTTCATATAGCAACTGAAGGCTCCTGAGGGCATGAAAGGCATGAAATGGTGGACATGGATAATCATATTTATATTTTATATAGTCTGTAAGTAAACCCATGTAGAGGGTTCTATTTTTAAAAACAGTTAGTAAAAATAGTGGTTAGGATAAGGATCGTTGTAGATCACAATTTCTGTTAATAAAAGCAAATGATCTCCACAAAAGAGAGCAACTTTTACTTTCACACATGCTTTTCAAATCTACCTCATTGTAACTGCTATTTTTTACATAATGAAAAATCCTATAAATACTTGCACTCTGTGGACTGTCGAAATAGAGTGCATGGGGGGAGATTGCACCCAATCCTATGTTCTGTCTCATCTCTTTGCATATCTATTTTTATGTGTGTTCTCAACTACCATATCCTCTATGTGAGTGTGAATTAAGATCTTGGTAAGAGTGGTATCAAAGCTTACATGCATCACTACAGAGAGGTCTCTTTCCCTTCATTTTGGTGTTTGATTTCTCTTCCCCTATTCGCTTTCGCTTATGCTTTCAAAATTTGATTCTAATCCCTATCCGTGTCGCAATTTTATTTTTGGTTCCCATTTTTGTTCTAGTTCTTGAACATGAACCTACGCTTACTCCTATGTTTACTCCAAGGTGTCGACTAAGGTGTAACTTAGGTTGGCTTCCCTAGAACCCATGGCTCCCTTGGCGGCCATCGGCTATGCATGAACACCTTTTAATTAATGAGTGGCAATAAGGAGATTTATATTCAACAAGGAGGGAAGATTTGAACCCACAACCTCACTCTCATAAAGGAAGTGTTTTAGCACTACATTATCTCTTTGTGTTGTCACTCTAGTTCCCATTTCTTATATTTAACACAACTTACATCTCTTTATTACTTTTTCAATTCCCAAGAACCAAACTTCCTTTTACATTTTAATCCAAGCAATCTTTAAAATTGTTTTTACATATCCAAGGTGGTTTCATTCTCTACATACCCATGGACCCTATGAATACCATGGATGATTCCGGTGAGTCACCTCTACCCAAGGTAACACTCGAGCAATAGTTAGAGTTCCTGCAGCATGAACTTCAAGGCACTCAAAATGAGATCTGACAATGTGACGAAGTACTTCAAAAGATGCAAATTGAAGAAGATAATCTTGTAAAGGTGGTAAAAGTTATTGTCTCTGTCCAATCTGATAGCACACATTCCAAGATTGTTGTTAAAAATTACCAATTTCTATGGTTTGATGGCCGTAAGGATGGCCCTTTAGTTCTTTCATGGTTATCATAATTTAATGATTTCTATTCTCATGAATCATATGCTGAAAGAGAAAAAGTCAAATTTGCTACTAATTATTTAGAAGGAAAAGCTCAACTTTGGTGGAATGTCCTATGTCATAGTGCAGATCGTCTGACCACATGGAGGGCTTTTCAAGAAAATCTTGAAGAGTCTTTTCTTCCCCTATAGTTCCACCTACATGTTTGATGATTGTGGGCAATATTTACATGGATGGAAGGCAATACTTTT
Source organism: Ceratopteris richardii (assembly GCA_020310875.1). Taxonomy (NCBI): domain Eukaryota; kingdom Viridiplantae; phylum Streptophyta; class Polypodiopsida; order Polypodiales; family Pteridaceae; genus Ceratopteris; species Ceratopteris richardii. The sequence continues at coordinate 131,968,664 of CM035430.1, read as the reverse complement.
ACAACCTATTTTTGGCAATACTTAGTATTTCTCTGCCTGCTTGAAGATGTTTTCGAAGATAACATGAAGAAAAAGTATGAAGATGGTTTAGAGAAGGCGATTCAAGATAAGCTCAAGCATGCCAACCTACAGTACTTCATGAAGCTATTTCCTTTTCTCATGATGTGGAGAAAGAGTACCAATTGATTATCAAAATGATTAGTTTGCACCAACTATATCAACAACAACAACCTTTTCACAACTCTAATTTTCTTTGATCATTAAACTTCAATTTTTGCCTTTCTTTAATCTTGTAGTTCTTTATATGGGATGCATTTATACATATAATTTAGTATGTAGGATCATACTTTAGTTACACTTCCAAAAATAAATTAGAATATTTTGAGCATATTCTAGACCATGAATGATTGAAAACAAAAAGAATTTCAAATAGTTAGTAATGTATGCTCTTTTATTGACTTACTTATAGACTATGTTAGCACCTCATAAATAATTTTAATAATTTAACTCCTCCATGAACATTTCCATGCATGTGTTTTTACATGGAACATACTTATTTTATTCAGTGATGGAACATGTGACTCGCCATCCATATTTATTTCTACTTTATCAACTGAGGCCAATTGCTTTTTCAATTGAGACGCATGTTATGAATTATGGAATGTATTGAACAAGGAATTATTGGAGCATGATTTATTAATAATATGTTTTGGTATTTTTGATATAGGGGCTAAAGGTTTGTGAGGGTATGAAAGGTGTGAAAAGATGGACATCAATAATCCGATTTATATTTCATATAGTTTGTAAATAAACCATGTAGAGGGTTCTATGTTTAGAAACAGTTAGTAAAAATAGTGATTAGGATAAGGACTATTGTAGACCATGATTTATGTTAATAAAGGCAAAGGCTGTCCCTAAAAGGGAGCAACTTTTACTTTCATGCATGTTTTTCAAAGTTGCCTCATTGTAACTATTTTCAACATAGTGAAAATCCTATAAATACATGCACTCTATGGACTATCAAAACAGAGTGCATGGGAGGAGATTGCACCTAGTCCTATGTTCTATCTCGTCTCTTTGCATATCTATTTTTTTGTGTATTCTCAACATCCATATCCTCTGTGTGCGCATGAATTAAGATCTTGGTAACACTTTACACAAGGCTTTTGGGCAAAATAAGTATTTACTGCTATTGATGTAATTAGCCTTTCACCTAGTACTACCAAAGGTCTAAAAGCTTCACAAGATTCATGGATAGGAAACCCACCATATTATGGTCATCTTGAAGGTTTTGGGTGTGAAGCATATGTTCATATACCCAAGAATCGTAAACAAAAGTTGGACCATAAGTCAAAGAGATGCATTTTTCTTGGGTATGGTCAAGTTGAAGTGAGAAGACTGATGTTTGAGGATACTAATCCTCCAGTTAACATACATAAAAATGTTGCACATAGGGATGTTCAAGAGAATGTCCGATCAAATCAGTCTACAAGTGTTCCTATTTAGCAACCATTGAGATGCTATGCACATGTCTCACATCCACCTGATAGATATGTTCCATGTTTGGTTTTTGTTATTCTAATAGATGTTGGTGAGCCTTCTTGCTACAAATAGGTTATGCAAATAGAGAATCATGTCAACTGGGAGCATGCCATGAAGAGTGAGTTGGAGTCTAGTCACAAGAATGGTACTTAAGATTTAGTACCTTTGCCAAAGGTCAGGAAAGCTTTACCATGTAAATGCGTATATAAGCTGGAATTCACATTAGATAGTGCTTCTCCAAAGTATAAAGTATGAATTTTTGCAAAAGGTTTTAACCACCAACATGGTGTTGATTTTCAAGAAATCTTCTCCCTAGTGGTCAAGATGACTACCCTATAAATGTTGCTTGGATTCATTGCAATGGAGGGCTTATATCTAGTCCAAATGGATATGAGAACTACTTTCTTGCATGTGGATCTTATATATGAGATGTATATGGAACAAGCATAGGTTTATGAAGTTCTTGGCAAAGAAATTCTAGTTCAAAAGCTAAAGAAGAGCTTATATGGACTTAAAAAGCCCCCCTAGAGAATGGTACCAAAAGTTTAATACTTTTATAAAGTCTCAAGGCTATTCTCAAAGCAATGAGGATCATTGTCCCTACACAAGAGATGCTCAGATGGCCGCTTGATATGCTTGATACTTTATGTCAATGATATGTTGATTGTCAGGAAGTCCCCTTATGACTTGTCCATTCTCAAAAAGAAGTTGAGTGAGCATTTGATATGAAGGATTTTGGGGATGCCAAACATATTCTTGGCATGCACATTACTCGTGATAGGAGTAAAAGATGCATATATTTGTCTTAAAGTGAGCACATATCCAAAGTACTTCATAGGCTCAATATGCAGGGTGGAATACACCTTTACCCACATATGTAAAATTGAGCAAGGATGATTGCCCCAAATCATATGAGGAAAGAGAATTCATGAACAAAATTCCTTATCAGTCCATTGTTGGTAGTCTCATGTACGATATGGTAGCTACAAGACCAAACATTGCATTTGTAGTGGGAGTTGTGAACATATATACATCTACTCCTAGAAAGAAGCATTGGGAAGCAGTCAAGATGATTTTGAGATATTTGAGTGGCACTAAGGATAACTGTCTATGCTTGGATAGAGGGAAGGCATTCATTATGCTTGTTGTGTAGACAATCATAAGTCTATATCATGGTACACTTTTCATTTTGTTGGAGGTGCTATCTCTTGGAGATATCATCTTCAAGAATGTACACTTGTTCCACTGTAGAAGCAGAGTATGTTGTAGCAAGTGAGGCATGTAAGGAAGCATTGGCTTTCTCATCCTTGCTTGTGATATGGTTCTATCTCAACATGTTCCATGTCTGCTTAGTGATAGTTAGAGTGCCATTGATTTGGCTAAGAATCCAATCTATCATGCAAAGACCAAGCACGTTGAGGTGATGAATCACTTCATTAGAGACTACTTAGCCATATACCACATTATTCTTGAGAAGGTCCAAACTCAAGACAATGTTGCACATGCTTTGACTAAAGCTATATTACAAGATAACTTTCAACACTATTGTCACTTGATGGGGGTTACTTGATTCATGATCTACATAGTTTCTTGTATACTATGTTACATGCCTATCAGATGGGAGGTATAGTTTTTATACTTACATAATCGAGATAATGTTGCATATGCTTTGACTAAAGCTCTACCACAGGATAGCTTTTGACACTATTGTCACTTGATGGGCGTTATTTGAGTCATGATCTTACACAGTTACTTGTATACTATGTACCTTGCCTATTGGGTTGGAGGTATAGTTTGTATCCTTACACTCAGGTATTCTTATCATTCTTTATTTTTCCTCCCATATTCACTCTAGCCATATTGGTTTTTAGTGGGAGATTGTTACAGTTAGTGTCCATGTGAAAGGCCAAATGGCCACTGGACACTTTTTTATATGTTCTTGAATAAAACATATAGTGTCCTAGTTAGACACATGCTATAAGTTTGACCACATTTGTAACACCTAACAAATATGTGTCCGTGCTCTCTGTGTATTGCATTTTTTCTACGTATTTTGCAGGCCTGCGTGGAGTACTATGCACTATGCGCAGCATCCGGAGCTCCGTTTCTACTATGAGGGTATTGTCATGGAGCTCTTAAGAAGGAGATTCCACCATGGTGCATTGCCATCAAAATACTTCATGCTGATTGGTGGGCGATTACCTAGATTTTAGGAAAAGTAAAACTTTTATATAAGCACAAGTTTACCTTTGTTTCTTGCATTGTATGAGTTCAAGTTTCCCGCTTAGTTAAGTTAAGTACTAAAATCCAACAAGAAGCCCTATTGCTTGCTTATCTCATTTTCTCATGATTTTGCTCCTCTCTATCTAGATGTGTAGTTAGACTTTCACAATTATCTTTGTATTAGATTGCAAAGCATTTTTTGCTCTCTCATTGTACTCATTTTTATCGATTTCAAGAATCATTTGGTCTCTCATCTAATTCTTCAAAATTATCCAAAGTTTCAAGTTTTGCTACTCAGTGAATTGTGATAAATTGCCAAGTTTGTGAACCTATATCTCTGCACATAGGCAGAAAGTGTTGCAAACAAATAGTGTTTCTTAAAGTGCATGGTTCTTACAAGTGGAACATATATTTGGTTTGATTCAAATGTTGTTGGATAGATCTTAGTATCTAGTTTAAATTTGTAAAGTCTCATTTTGATTCTCACCACAATTGCAAAGAAATGTCTAGAACATTGAGCATATGCCACTATGTCTAGACCTAGTGGAGGATAGCCATTGTCCATAGTTGCATTGGGGTGTTAGGATCTTCGCCCATCATGTAATGGCAAGAAAAATTTCAAGCAACGAAATTCCCCACTTAGTCACTATGTAATGCATTCAAAGACTAAAATGAGCTCAAATTGACTTTTGAGTTGTACATAACACTTAGAATTGTTTTGTAGTGCATATCATCCAAAAAAGTTTTAGCAAGCTTCATAGTGATCAATGAAAGTGAGGAGGGTGTGCCAATGATGTGCGTGGAGAAGGATTTATCTTCTTTAAGACCAATGTTTAGAGTATGGGAGTGGGCAAACACACAAGAAAACACTAGGAAGAAGAAAACGCTTAGGATAACAACTTACAATGTATTGTTAAGTGAAAAATATAATAATATAAGCAGTCAACTAGGGTTATGGAAGTATATACAAGTTGAGGGAAAAATATCTTAAGGATAGAAAAAAATGCCTTGATAGTCCTAAGTGTGATTATACACATCACTACTAAATTATACTAACAATATCCCCTTGCCAGATTCCACTGAATGGCTTTTATATATGCTCAATACTAGAAATTGGGGGGGGGGGGGGGGGGGGGCACAGCGATGCCCCCCATTGAAAAAAAGTGAGTCTTGTCGCTTATGCAATGCTTACTCCATAGAGCATTGCATAAGTGATGATGACTATTTTTATTTAAAAAAAACTCCATTGCATAAGTGATGCATAGCATCACTTATGCAATGCAAGTGGCCACCGTTGCAAATAGCATCGCTAATCAACATTGCTATTTACAATATTGGCACACTACTTGCGACACTTAAGCGTCACATAAGCGATGCTCTAGAATCATAAAAAAAATTCCATTTCTCTCGGCACATTTGTGCCAAGATTGAGACACTGAGAGAGGGAGAGAGAGCGAGAGCGAGAGAGAGAGAGAGAGAGAGAGAGAGAGAGAGAGAGAGAGAGAGAGAGAGAGAGATAGAGAGGGAGAGAGAGAGAGCATGTGCACACACATCCAGCAGGACCGCCGGATAGAGAGGTGAAGGTACACACACACACATACACATGCATACACACACATACACATGCATACACACACATATATGCAGACAACACACACACATACACACATAGACAACACACACACAAACACACACACATATACACACACACATACACACACATACACATGCATACATAGACATATATACAGATACACATGTATATGCAAACATAGACACACACACACATACACACACATAGATGTATACACACATACACACACATACACACAGCTTCACACACACATACACAGGTGTAGCTCAGTGATGAGTAGCACCTCCTTTAATGTCAATCCGGGAAGACGTGAGGATGGTATGAAGACCTCGAGCAAGTGGCGGCACAAGTGCGTGAGTGAGAAGCACACAAGCATGCACACACATACACACACGCGCACACACGGCGAGACAGAGAGAGAGAATCAATGGAGTGTTTTAGATTACTTTCAAAATGCTCTTACAAGTTCGTTTCAATTACAATCTCCCCTCAAAAATGAGCTCTCTAGCTCTTTTTATAGTTTTTGACTAGCTTTGGCCCTGTCCAGACCTAGTGTCCGGCCTAGTTAAAAATTAGGTTCCAGGGCTTATTTGAGGGCTCAAACGAAGTCCAAAAATTATGAAATTTGGTACGATGGTACTTCTAATACTCCTCAAGCTCGAGGGCTCCTCGGCTTGCACAAAATGGAGTCTATTCTACCAAAAACGGGATTTACAATGTTTGTGTAGTGATTAAAATCACTTGAGTTGTACATAACCCATGGGGAAAAATGATCTGGCCTTGTTGCCGTATTGTGCATGATTCCTCTGTTGCTTTGTGTGCCAACACTCCCCCCTTCCTAGCGTCTGTCGCCCCTGACAGACCTTTGTTCTCGCGGGTGGTCGATGTAATATTGGATGACATTGGTGGCCAGTTCATGTTCTCCTATCCTTAAGCCTCTTGCTAGATCGGCTTCCAATGCCTCCCAATTTATTGCACCGGGGGTCTCTGGTTGCGGGGTGGTGTAGTACTCTGAATACATTGCTTGTTCACAGGCAAACAGTTGAAGCAGATGTGTCGGCTTTGGTGCGAAAATCTCCGAGTGATACTCCCAGAAACCTGATCTGAACATTTCTTCGAAGGTCTGTTTGTAGCAGGCGGGGAGGTATTTGATGCGTGCATGCCAAGCGTAAGCCACACGGATACTGGGGGTGGTGCTCATGTCATACACCAAGTCGTAATTTCCATTGCTAAACCCCGGAAGACGTACCTGTGGTGCGGCTGCATTTCTAAAGGTCTTCAGCACTACTTGCATCATATCTAAGATTTTAAGCATCATTTGCGCTGCTACATCTTGCATGGGCTTCAAGCGCGGCATCCAGTGGCGAATGGTCCCCATCATATATGCTACCGATGGTGGTCCTTGTGGTGGCGCGATGTACGGGTAGTTCAGCCATTCCTTGCATTGCGCATTGTTCTGTACCTTGATATTAAATGCCTTCCACGACCTGCGGCGGGGGACTGGACCGTAGCATGGGTTGTACAGGAGGTGCAACGGCGCGTTGTTCCATGTGCGTAGCATTTCTGGATAGGTCTCTAAAAGTTTCTGCCGCCATGTTGGTTGACGAATCTTGCCTTTTCGCACCTCTGGAGGAAGGTCTTCAGGTTGAAATTGGGTCGCGAAAGTAGGAATCTGACCCGTGACTCCTTGTATTTCTGCATTATAATCAGCCAAGATAATATAATACGGCCTGTATTGGAGTTCCGATGAGAGAATCAGGCGTCTCGATGACAAGTTCTTGAAGAAAGCTGATTGTAACACAGTCTCCTCGATGACCCTCATGGCCTGATTTTGCACTACGGTGCGCTCTTCATGCGAAGTCCCTATTTCCTCCACTTGTCGTAACCATGGCGGCCGTGGTGCCTCGAACGTGTCCTGCGCTTCTTCTGTTTGTTGGCCTCCTGGGAATGGTTGCGGATCATATTCTTCATCAAACGTTTGTTCCACAGGAATTTGCACAACTTCTTCGTCCGTGGGAGCCTCCGGAGGGGAAGATGGTCTCTCATATTGTAGTAGGCGTGTTTGCAACTCAGTTACTTGTTCCTGGAGATCTTTTATGGCCTCTGCGTTGAGAAGCGAAGCCGCAGAGGGGTTGGTTGGAGGGGCAGCTGTTGGTCCTTTTTGGTGTTCCTGCTTCAGTTGTCCTAGCTCCTCCGATAGCTTATCATGTGCTTCGAGCAGCATGGCATAATCTTCCAATATAATCTTGATATTATCGGGGGTCACTGCTTGAAACTTGGATGGGCTGATGGGTGCCCCCGGTGTGCTCTCAATAGCTGCCTCTAGGTTCTCTTGATTTTGTATTTGCAGACGTCTGTTCTCTTCCTGAGCAGCCGCAAGATGGAGTTTAAGTAGCGCCATATTTCGCTGAAGTTTTGAGTTGCGTTCCAGCTGTGTCCGTAGGTGACCTTCTACCACCTGCACCGCTTCCTGATCTACGTTCTGTAGTTGTACCTCCAATATATTATGGGCTTCTTGGAGGGTTTGGAACTGTGTGTGGAGGCGAGCGTTCTCCTCTTCTAATGTCGCAAGGCGGTGCTGTAGTGTCGCTGAGTACTCTTGCAGGCGTTCGTTTTGTTGCTGGAGCTGAATGTAATCTGCTCTTAAATTTGATATACAAGCCATCATGGTGTCCAGTGCATTACCTATAGATGAGTGGGGGGTGTTTACCGTGGAAGATGCATGGGAAGGGAATTGGGGAAGGGAGACAGTGAATGATGTGTCTACGAAAGTTGTGTGTGTGGGTGAAATTGGTGGAGGGGGAATGGGAGGAGGTGAAACCGTGGGTGGAGGTGCCGTGGGTGGTGAAATGTCCATACCTTCAGGAGTGGGTGTTAGTGTGGGGCCTGCCATATACACTGGTATGGTAGGTGGTGTGTGTGTGGAAGTGGTGAATAGATGTGAAGTGGGGTGGGGAGCTGAAAAGATAGGGAATGGTTGAGAGCCTGGTTGAAAAGCCCTAGCAAAGAAGTCATGGAGGGATTGTAGGAATGGAGAGAGGGATGTCGGGGGTTGAGGTCGTAAATTTGAGGAGGGCTGAAAGGGTTGCGTGGTAGCAGGGAAGCCCATGAATGTGGATCTAGGGTCAGGATGCCCCGTGGCTGAGGGCGTTGGGGATGGTTGCCCTAGGGCAGGCTGTAGAAGGGGTTCAGCGGATTGTGTAGTGTTGGGGTTTGCTTCGAAGATTGGATTATCAGTGGTAGAGAATAGGGTGGCACTAGAGATGGGAGTACGGAAGATGAAGGTTGGGTCAGTGGGTTGAGTGGTCGATGGGATTTCCACTGTCTCTGTTCTAGGAGGTGATGGTGGGGAACTAGGTGGTAGTGGTTCGGTGGACTCCTCATGGGTGGCGGGGTGCTGTTGACTAGCTGTTTGGGAGGTTGGTGTAGTAGTTGGCTCTTCTGCAACTGTAACGGGAATTTGGATATTTTTACCTGAGCGAGGTCGTGTTTGGAACCTTCGTGGGTCATATTGAACTGAAGGCCTCTGAATGGCAGTGCGCACAGCTTCTACAACTCCATATGTTTCTGCCATCAATAAGAGACCTTCCCTGTACTCTGAGTCGACTCCCGCTTCTTCCAACAACTGAGTCATAAGTACTCTGCTGCTCTGTTCAGTGAGTAACTGCTGCGATCGCACTCTTTCCATAATCTGATACAGCCTTCGGAGTTCTGCTGTATATGCTGGGGCTTCAGTGGTCTCTTCTTCATACGCTTCTTCTTCTTCCGGGTGTCCGTGTTGTTGACTTTGCTGAGCGTCACTCCAATGGACATGTCTACCGTCTGTAGACTTTCTTCTTCTTCGTGAGGATGTGCCCTGCTCCTCTGCCTCTGAATAAAACTCCACATCAGAGAATTGTGTGCTTTGTAGGAATGCTTCGAAATCCTGGGGGTCCAGTCCTTCAGCCTCTCCAGTGGCAGCAAATTCAAATTCAAGTGTAACAGGAGGAGCCGATGGGGTAGGTTGTGTCGTAGTGTCAGATTCCGACCTGGGTATCCTAATGGTAAAGGGAGGTACAGTGCCCTCTCTTAGTGGTGATGCCTCAGGAGTAGTCAGGACTTCCCTTGTCTGGACACACGGGATCGCGCCCCTCATGCGCTTGGACTGATGTGTGGATGTCTTGAGCCTTTTAAACATTTGTAATTGTGCCCAAGTTAAGGCACGCTCAATGGGGACATCATATGCCAAGCATCGGTAAATGATGCGTGTGAGTGCACAGCATCCGTTCACCACTAATTTCCTAGAAGCCCGTTTGTTTGCTTCATACAACTGATCTATAATCCACACTGGTAGCTTAATAGGTAACGCACCTGCTTCCGCCAAGTAGAGAGCAAACCAGATCTTCTTGTGTGGTTGCGTGAATCGGTCTTGACCGGGGAAGGCGAAATGTTGCATGCACATTCGGAGAGGGATGGACACATTTGGGGTGAGTGCTGCCATGTCTTTCAGCTTCACTAGTTTCCTGTCCTTCATATTGGTGGGAACGAGAGCATCCTTTTCTGAGGGCACATGCGTGCCATGCATATTTAAAGCGTCACTTACCAATTCCACTGTAAGTTCAAACCTCTTCAACTCGTTGTTGCCCAGCAATGAGGGGAGAACAAATGATCCGGGTTGGTCCTTATCTTCATTAGCTTGTAATGTGGAGACCAAATAGTAACATCGGAGGAGATCGGGTTTAGGTAGTGGGGCTTCAAAATATTCCGCCAACCCTGCTCGTTGCCATATGGTCTGGAGATCTTCGGTGTTCTGTAAAGTCTCGAACTCTTTGGAGAAAAATTGGAATCTCACCCATGATCTGTCATACTCGCATTTAGACTCCCAGATATACTTGGCCTCTCCTAATGGACCGGGCATGCCATTGAACCAATGAGAATTGGCATGGACTCTTTCCGTGATCCCTGTAGGTGGGTCTAGCACCGGGATTTGCTGAAGGTGTTGCATCTCCACTGGTCGTTCAGTCGGGGGCACGTCCACAGGTAGGCTATCCACATCAATTCCTGCAGTAAGTATCCCTACTTGTGAGCCCGAACCTGTCGCTTCTGCCATTTTTCTTCTTGCCTTCTGATTCTGTGAGAATATAGAATCATGTGTTAACATAGTAATGGACAGAATAAATCCGTTGTTGTCCCCATTACAACCTTAACATGAGGTAGATGGTGAGTTAGTGGTTAGTAAGTGCACGAAGACAGTGAGTGTAGTTAATGTTTGTGTATTCCTAGGGGACTAATGCCATGAGTAAATGGGGTGAATTTACAAATTGGGGTCGGGGGTTTTATTACAGGTCTTAGACTGCCAAATGCAGTGAATGGGCTTTGCTTTCGGTTTCGTAGAGACTCTAGAGAGCGGTCTCGGTGTCTCGGTTTGGGAATCGGGCCTTTTAGGGACCCACTTATAAGTGATTACATGCGTGCTCTTGGTTCTTGGTGTGTTCCTAAGTGTTGAGAGCGAGTGAATATTGGTTGTACTCGTAGTTGAGTTATGCTGCATCGGTTGTGGCCTTGGCGTAGCTACTTGTGCCCTCAAGCAAGCCTTAGGCACCCAAATTTGTCTTGATTGTGAGCTTGCCTTCATCGACTTCTTGGGCACCCAAATAGATTTTACTTTAGCAGAAGAATTCCTGAAAGACTTCTTATTAGCGTCGTGTTGTTGGTTACTAATAAGAGGCTTTGCCCGTGTAGTTGACGGTGGTGCAACCGGTTGTTCGCCTTTCCGCACCCACACCTGGTTTAATTTCTGGGACATTCTGCTGCGCAGGTACTTTTGATCTCGGACATAGGTAGTACTCTGCTTCTTCTGATTGTGATCCATCTTTGGTTGCTGCCTCCTTCTGGCCTTTGGAAAGGAAGGGAGTTCCGTTGCATTCCTGACTCCGTTTTTGCAAATATTATTCCTCTGCAACACAGGGTTTTGAACAAGAACAGCATGGTCATCTTCATGTGCACCCCTGGAAGGACCAGGAGTCTGTGCCTTTCCTAGTTCCTTGAGTGCTCCATTGTCTAATTCTACTGTAACTCGACTATGATTGACCCAAACCTGGAGAAGTCCACTTCTTAGGTTTAGATTGACTGCTTGGTCATAGATCCAATCCTGACCCAAGACGAGAGGTTCAGTGAGATCTTCATCTTGACACACCAGTACTTTAACTGTCATTGCCTCGTCATGAATGTAAAGGGGAAGTTCCGCCTCGCCCATGCAAGGGGTTTCCACTCCTCCCAATCCTATAAGATATGCTTCCACAGGATTGACAGTCAATTGGAATTCTTGGCAGTACGACAATTTAACAGCACTAGTGGCTGCACCTGAGTCAATCAAGGCTCTTACGGTCCTTGCACTCTTTCCTTGTCCTATATCTAAGGTTACGAAAGGACGTCTATCAATTATTCTATTCGAGCTTGTTCCTGCAACTTCACACATGGCCATGGGATATCCTTGATCTACATGGTCAACTGTTCTAGTCTGATCTCGGCCTTGTCTTCGTAACTTCATCCTTCTGATGCGTTCTAAAGCCTCTGCTTGAGCCTCTTCTCGAATGCGCTTTTCTTCCTCTTTGCGTTTCTTAGCAGTGTTGAGTCGGCTGAGCATTTCCTCCGTGGGGGGTTCCTGATACAACTTGACTCTGCAACCGCTAATATAATTTGGGAGAACATCACCCTCTAATGTGGCCAATTGTACTGCTCCGCTCGTGGAGATCCTATTGATGATCATAGGTCCGTAGCCTCTCTTTTCTAGCTTCCTCGCGTGTTGTTTTAGTGTATAGACTAAGACTAGATCTCCTGCTTTCAAGCCTTTATCCTTCACGTGGGCATCAAAGTATGCCTTCTGTCTCTTCTTGGCTGCATATATCCCTGCAGCGGCTCTCAGTCTTGTTTCTCCTAATCGTTCAAGGTCAAAGATCCTAGAGGAGAGCTCATGACCTGTCCATTCGTGCTCTTGTGCTACTCTCAATGTAGGGATCAGGAAGTCCAAGGGTAGCACAGCATTTTGGCCAAATACCATCTGAAAGGGAGTGGCTTGGAGTACCGTTTTGTAGGCCACTCGGTATGCCCAAACAGCATGGTGTAGCTGTTTGTCCCAATCAGAGCGTTTAGTGTTCACTAATTTCGTCAGTACATTGCATAAAATCTTATTAGTGCTCTCAGCTTGTCCATTAGCTTGAGGGTGATAAGGGGCAGACTTCTTGTGTATTACCAAGAATTCTTGGAGTAGATTTTCAATCACTTCATTCAAGAAATGAGTGCCTCTATCACTTACAAGCTCTATAGGTAGTCCATATCTCGTGAATACATTCTCAAACAAGAATTTGGCAGTTGTTTGAGCATCGTTCTTTGTCGTAGCCTTTACCTCTACCCATTTGGTGAGATAATCTGTTGCAACAATGATGTATTCCGCATGAGAACCTTTAGCTGGGGGATTAATAGGACCTACGAAGTCTATTCCCCACTTAGAGAATGCACGTCCACCCATCATAGGTTTCAGTGGCATCTCATCTTTGCGTATAGGATACTGAGTCCTTTGACAGACATCACACCGTTTCACATAGGTATGTGCATCCATGTGAAGTGTAGGCCACCAGAAGCCCGCAAATAATATTGCCTTGATTACCCGATCTGGTCCAAAGTGTCCTCCTGCTACACCTTGGTGAGCAGTTTCTAATATCTTAAGATATTCACTTTCATGGACACATAACCTCAGGTAACCATCTTTACCGCGCTTATATAGATTATCACCTATGAGTGAATAATCCAGGGCTTCTTGTTCTAAACTCCTTTTCCTAGCTAGAGTCATGTCTGGAGGGAATGTGTTTGTCCGCAAGAATAATACTAGAGGTTCACTCCAATCTGGCACAATGGATACTTGATACAGAGTAGCGTGTTCCACTGGTGGTTTAGTGCAACAGATTGGGCATTCCTTGCACAACTTTTGGACATCAGCTTCCATAGTTGGCCAATGCACCCCGAATCTCTTTAGAGTCTGTAAAGTTCGTTGCTTTGAATGGTGTTGCTCTAACGCACCTACATGTGCTAATTGCAACCATTTAGCGTACTCATCCTCTTCTACGCAACAAGCCAAGATCCCTTGATCTGTGTGCTTGTACATGCTTCCTGCCATGATGTGGTACTTCTGGGCTTTTACAACCTCTCTATTCCGTGTGTTCACCACTGGATGATTAGGCCCGTATGTCAATACTGGTACTATTGGCTTGGCCCACTGCGGCACCACTTCCAAATTAAACAAGTAAGCATCAGGAAGGTCATCTGACACTCCTTGTGGGGCTTCTCCCGATGTGAGCCTAGAGAGATGATCTGCTCTCAAGTGAGTCCTACCTTTTCTTACCACAACCTCAAAGTCATATTCCATTAGCAAGAGAAACCATCTCACTAATCTTCCTGTATTGCATGGCTTGTTTACGAGATATAACAATGCCTGATGATCAGTAAAAAATTTAAACTTATTTGCAAGCAAATAGTGCCTAAATTTCTTGACTGCATATACCATGCCTAATCCTTCGCGCTCTGTAGTGGTGTAATTCCGTTCAGCCGCATTCAATTGTCTACTGGCATAGGCAATTGGAAGATCCATATTACCTTCACCAGTGGGTTGTGCAAGCACACATCCAATAGCATAATTGGATGCATCCACATGAACATGGAATGGCTTATTCCAATCTGGTGTGGTCAAGATTGGTGCTGAGCACAATCTTCGTTTAAGCTCCTGGAAGGAATTCTCACATTCATCAGTCCACTCAAAGTTAGTCAAGAGTCCGTACATGGGCTTTGCGATGACAGCATACATGTGGATGAAACGTCGGTAATACCCGCAATGCCCCATGAAAGCTTGTACTTCTTTGACATTCTTTGGCCTAGGTAGCTCTGCTATGGCTCTCACTTTCTCTTCGTCAGTAGATATGCCATTCTTTGACACTATGTGTCCTAGAATCTTACCTTGCCTGACCATAAACTGTTGGTGCAGACCAATCACCAATTGAAGGCTTGGAAGGTTAAAGAGTGAAGGAAGGATCAACCATTGAAGCTTGGAAGAAAGACATATTCAGAGGATAAGAGAAGTGTACACATATGTACATTAGTATAGTCATAGGTGACTTAGATCTTTGTTTGAGTAAGAGTCTTGTACAAATTATCTATAAATACTTTGAGAAAAGTCGGGGCATGTATGAGAGCATATGTAGAAGCCAAGATTGAGGAAGTTAGATGTCATGAGATAGAGGAAAAGTTAGTTGAGTTAGCTCTCATCACTCAGTTGTAAACGTTTCTGAGTAATTGAAAATCTTGCGCCCGATGTTTCTGCGTGTTCTCCTTCTACAGTAGATCAATCGTGAAATGCTTTTGTACAAGTCTAAGTTGGAAGGTGCTTGACCTCTGTACAAAGTTTTAGCTTCCAATTGCAATCAGGCTTAGAGAATTAAGTGCAGGAACATTCATATGTGAAGTGTGTTCACAGGTTCCTGAAACAGGCGCAGATTTTGAAGTTATTGTTTTGATCATTTCTCCCAGCACAGTTTAAAGTTTTGCATGAGTGAGGGCTTAATCTTTAAGTTGAAAGATAAGCTACTTATGGCTAGAAGCATTTTGTAAAACGGGTTCGACATTGTGAGAACCAAAGTTAAGAAGTTAGGGGTGTCAAATCGACTTCTCAGAAGTACAGATTTGGACATAGGTAACTTGTGAAGTAAATTTCTCAAGTTATACTAAGGCTTTTGAAGTAATTCAACTTGGAGGAGATGCGCAATCTCTAGGAGATGATTCATACAAAATTTCATAAAAAAACTTTACATGTTTGATAGGTCAATGTGGAGAAATAGTGCAGCAGACTTTTCTGTGTTTTATCTTTTTCACAGATTTTCTCAATTTTGATAATTTGAAGATTGGACCTCTAATTTAGTGAAGGTTTTAACTTACTCTTGGTATAGAGGTGCTCTAATCACAAGAGTAGGTTGTTCTTTTGGAGATTAACACTCTCCATCAGTGGTATCAGAGCAGGAGACATCAAAATCAAGGAAAGGAAGGTCCCGACTGCTGCAGATTCAAGAAGTTCAACATTTGAAGAACTAAGAAGTGAAAGCTTGGAGTCAAAAGCCTGAGGAGAAGACTACTCGACATCAAGAAAGACAAAAGGAGTCTAATTCGAAGTAAAGGTACATACATTGCTTGTAAAGCTTGAAGTTTTCAATACACAGGTGGATACAAGATGGGAGATGCTCTACAGATAGAGAAATTGGATAGGGAAAACTATCCTGCATGGTCAATGAGGATGGAAGCTCATCTTATGAGCAAAGATTTAATTGCTTACATCACAGGAGAAGAAGAGAAGCCACAGTTCAGAGATCCTAGTGTTCCAACTAGGGAAGAGTTAGCAGATCTGAAAAATTGGATGAAGAAAGATGCTCAAGCTAGGAGCATTATCTATATGGGAGTCAATGATTACTTGTTACCTCATATTAGAGGTCTTGAAAGTGCTACTGACATATGGAATGCTTTGGAGGAGCATTTCCAGAACACTACAAAGTCAAGGAAGGCATCCTTATGGGCAGAGTTTACTACCTTCAAGAAGAAGGCCTCTCAATCCATCTCAGACTATGTAACAAGGATGAAAGATATTGCAGATGCTTTAGGAGCTGTTGATGAAGACATTGAGGAAGATAAATTGGTAAGGCAAATCCTTACAGGGTTGAGAGGTGATGACAAATGGAAGCCATTTATTTTGTCTACAGAACTATCACTTGACCATTTCACTCCTGATTTAAATCAATTGTTAGGTCATATGCTAACATTTGAGCAGGATGTTAAAGGAGATGGTGACAAGAGTACAGGACATGCAATGTACTCAAAGGACAAGAAGAAGAATAGCAAAGGAAAACAACAAGCAGGTGAAGATGAAGGAACAACTACTCAAGCCAACTTCCTAAGAGGAAGAGGAGGTGGCAAAGGTAGAGGAAGAGGCAGGAACAACAAAGATGGAGGCAAAGCTTGCTGGATTTGTGGTAAGACAAATCACTTAGCTAATGATTGTTGGCATAATAATCAGAATAATGGTGGATACAATCAAAATTATAATTCAAGAGGAAGAGGTGGCAGAAATCAAAGAGGTAATTACAGAGGTAGAGGTGGAAGGAATTACTTTGGAAGAAATGCAGGTAGAGGATTCCAAAGTCAACAATACAACAACACCTACTACAATTATGCTTCAGATCAAAAGGAAGATTCAACATTGATAATGAATGCAACTTGTGAAAGGCAGAGTGAAGATCAAAGAGTCTTCTACATTGACTCAGGGTGTAGCAATCACCTGAGTGGTAACATATCTTTGATGACTGATTTGGAAAGTAAAGTTTTTAATCATGTTGTTCAAACAGGTGACAACACAAAGCACAATGTGAAGTCAATTGGATCAGTGAAGGCCAAGGATGGAAGCACCTTATTGAGTAAGGTCTTGTATGTTCCTACAATCCCTAAGAATTTGATAAGTGTAGGTCAAATTGTTGAAAAGGGATATGAAGTAAGGTTCACTAATGAGGGAGTATATGTGGAAGACCCTAGCCAAGGGTATAAACAGATTGTTTCAGGAAAAAAGGAAGGAAGATTATTTACATTGAAGATTCAAGGCAACATTGGTCATGCTATGTTCACATATGGAGGCCATAAGATTTCTGAGTTAGATCTTTGGCACAAGAGGCTTGGACATTTCAATGAAAGAGGTATTAAAGATATGGTTAACAATGGTTCAGTGCTTGGATTGCCTAATGTTGCAGGTCAACATATGACATACAAATGTGAGGCATGTCAATTAGGTAAGGCTCATAAACATTCCTATTCCAAGCATGGTTTTATGCACTCAGAGAAGCTTGAGTTGGTACACACAGATGTGTGGGGACCATCAAAAGATTTCAGTATAAATGGATCAAGGTATTATGTGATTTATGTTGATGATGCTACTAGGTGGATCACTATCTATGTGATCAAAGATAAGTCAGAAGTGTTTAATACATTTAAACACTATCATGCATATGCAGAAAGAATTACAGGTCATAAGTTGAAGAGACTAAGGTCAGATGGAGGGGGAGAGTATTTCTCTAATGAGTTCAGTGATTACTTATGGAATGCAGGTATAAAAAGGGAAATTACTTGCAGGTACTCTCCTCAACAAAATGGTGTTGCAGAAAGGAGAAATAGAACTCTTGTTGAGTTTGCAAGATCCATGATGAAGGAGAAAAATTGCCCTAATTATTTGTGGGTTGAGGCTGTAAATACAGCCACTTACTTGGTCAATAGGTTACCATGTAAAGCCTTGCAGGGTATGACACCATATGAGGCTTGGTGGGGTAAAAGACCTACCTTGGATCATTGCAGAATTTTTGGGTGTGTGGCATATGCATATGTGCCATCACAATTAAGACACAAATTGGAACCCAAAGCTGAAAAGTATGTTTTCATTGGCTATGATGACAAGCAGATGGGCTATAGATTGTGGAGTCCATCAACAAAGCAATTTATGGTTTCTAAGGATGTTACATTTGATGAACAAAGCACTTGGTATGCAGGTACAATTAATATCAATACAGGTGATGAAGAAGAAGTGAGTCAAAGAAAAGGTAAATCAAAAGTTCAGATATTTGATGAGCAAGAGAATAATGAAGTGCAGGTTGAAGTGGAAGAGACACCAAGATTTGATCCTGAATGTGAAGAGCCAGAAACCTCAAGGAGTGGAGAACTCAGAAGGTCAACAAGAAATAGGTGGCAACCTACAAGGTATAGTTATGATACTTCATTTCTAGCCACAAAAGATTATGCTTATATGGTGAATACAGATGAAGACCCTTCTACATATGAAGAGGCAAAGGGTAAGGAAAAATGGGAGAGTGCTATGCAGGAGGAATATGATGCACTATTGGAAAATCAAACTTGGGATTTGGTTCCAAAACCAAATAGTGAGAAGATTATTGGATGCAAGTGGGTCTACAAGACAAAAAGGTTTGCAGATGGAAGTGTGTCTAGATACAAAGCTAGACTTGTTGTCAAAGGCTTTGCTCAAACATATGGTATTGATTATGATGAGACCTATAGTCCTGTGGCAAAGATGACAACCATAAGGACACTTATTGCTATTGCTGCATGTAAAGGTTGGAAGCTATGTCAACTTGATGTGAAAAATGCTTTTTTGAATGGTTATATTTCAGATGATGTATTTATGGAGCAACCTCAAGGGTTCAGAGATAAAAGGTATCCAGATCATGTGTGCAAGCTCAAGAGAGCTTTGTATGGCTTGAAGCAGGCCCCAAGGGCATGGAACTATAGACTTGTGAAGTTCCTAAAAGAACTTGGTTTTCAGGTGTCTAAAGCAGACAGTAGCTTGCTTGTCAAGGCAAGTGAAAATGGTTTCATATACATGTGCATATATGTTGATGATATAATTCTTACAGGTACAGATGAAGAAGGAATACAAAGGCTCAAGAGGCAAATGGAAAAGGAGTTCAAGATAAGTGACTTGGGAGACTTATCATACTTCTTGGGCATGGAGATTACATATACTCAACATGGAGTATTTGTGACCCAAGAAAGGTATTTGAAGAACTTGTTAATCAAGTTTAAAATGAATGATTGCAGGGTAGCACCTACACCAATGGAGGTGAATCACAAATTGAGTAAGTATGGAGGTGAAGAATTCAAGGACATGAGACAATATCAGAGTTTGGTTGGGAGCCTTATCTATGCTACTCTAACTAGACCTGATTTATCATATGCAGTAGGGGTTTTGTCTCAATTTATGCATTGCCCAAGGAAAGAACATTGGATTGCAGGACAAAGGGTGTTGAGGTACATTAAGGGTACACTCAATGAAGGTTTGTATTATGGGTTTACTTCAGATACAAATATCAAAACTTATAGTGATGCAGATTGGGCAGGTAATCCAGATGATAGAAGGTCTACATTTGGATATATGTGTTATGTGGGAGATAAACTTATCTCATGGTGTTCCAAGAAGCAACATGCAGTTGCTTTATCTTCTACAAAAGCAGAGTATAAAGGCATGGTTGAAGCTGCAAAGGAAGTGATTTGGCTCAAGACCTTGATGAAGAGTCTTGACATTATGCATGGGGTACCAATTATATATGGAGATAACATGAGTTCATTGTATTTAGCTGCTAATCCTGTTTTCCATGCCAGGACCAAACACATTGAGATTCAGTATCACTTTCTAAGAGAGAAAGTGATGGATAAAGAGATTGAAGTAGTTCATACTTCAACAAAAGATCAGATAGCTGATATGCTTACAAAAGGCTTGGATGGACCAAAGTTACAAAGGTTCAAAGACATGGCAGGTATAAAGAAGATAATGAAGACCTCAATTGATGATTGAGGGGGAGCTGTTGGTGCAGACCAATCACCAATTGAAGGCTTGGAAGGTTAAAGAGTGAAGGAAGGATCAACCATTGAAGCTTTGAAGAAAGACATATTCAGAGGATAAGAGAAGTGTACACATATGTACATTAGTATAGTCATAGGTGACTTAGATCTTTGTTTGAGTAAGAGTCTTGTACAAATTATCTATAAATACTTTGAGAAAAGTCGGGGCATGTATGAGAGCATATGTAGAAGCCAAGATTGAGGAAGTTAGATGTCATGAGATAGAGGAAAAGTTAGTTGAGTTAGCTCTCATCACTCAGTTGTAAACTTTTCTGAGTAATTGAAAATCTTGCGCCCGATGTTTCTGCGTGTTCTCCTTCTACAGTAGATCAATCGTGAAATGCTTTTGTACAAGTCTAAGTTGGAAGGTGCTTGACCTCTGTACAAAGTTTTAGCTTCCAATTGCAATCAGGCTTAGAGAATTAAGTGCAGGAACATTCATATGTGAAGTGTGTTCACAGGTTCCTGAAACAGGCGCAGATTTTGAAGTTATTGTTTTGATCATTTCTCCCAGCACAGTTTAAAGTTTTGCATGAGTGAGGGCTTAATCTTTAAGTTGAAAGATAAGCTACTTATGGCTAGAAGCATTTTGTAAAACGGGTTCGACATTGTGAGAACCAAAGTTAAGAAGTTAGGGGTGTCAAATCGACTTCTCAGAAGTACAGATTTGGACATAGGTAACTTGTGAAGTAAATTTCTCAAGTTATACTAAGGCTTTTGAAGTAATTCAACTTGGAGGAGATGCGCAATCTCTAGGAGATGATTCATACAAAATTTCATAAAAAAACTTTACATGTTTGATAGGTCAATGTGGAGAAATAGTGCAGCAGACTTTTCTGTGTTTTATCTTTTTCACAGATTTTCTCAATTTTGATAATTTGAAGATTGGACCTCTAATTTAGTGAAGGTTTTAACTTACTCTTGGTATAGAGGTGCTCTAATCACAAGAGTAGGTTGTTCTTTTGGAGATTAACACTCTCCATCATAAACACACACGTTTCTGGGTTTAGGCAGACTTGGTATTCTCTACATTTGTCAAAGATTTGTCTGAGTTCAGGAATATGAGTTTGTCTAACATTGGAATGAGCTCAAAGATCATCAACATAGACCTCTAAACTCTTCCTCAGGAACTCCTTAAACACATGGCACATCAGCCTCTGGAAGGTCGCTGGTGCATTGGTAAGCCCAAATGGCATTACTCTAAAAGCAAAAATGCCCCATTCAGTGGCAAAGGCTGTCTTATGCTGATCCTCTGGAGCTATGGCTACTTGATTGTAGCCCGAAAATCCATCAAGGAAGCTGTACACTTCCTTGCCTGCCACTCTTTCTAAGAGATGTTCTGTGATGGGAAGCGGATAGTTATCTCGAATCGTGGCGGCATTAACCTTTTTCAAGTTAATGCACACACGCAGTTTGCCATTCTTCTTGGGCACCACTACGATGGGGGATACCCATTCAGTGTGCTCGATTTCATAGATAAATCCTGCTTCGACCAGTCTATCTATCTCCTCCTTGATTTTAGCAGCGTAATTATCATTATATGTATAAGGCTTTTGCTTCGAGGGTTTGGCATCTGAGGTCATGGGGATAGTGTGTGAGCATATGTCTGGGTCAACACCTTTCAAATCCTTGTAACTCCAAGCGAATACATCTCTGTATTCTCTTAGCAAGGCAATCAATTCGTGCTCTTCTTCTTCTGTCAGGTCATGGCCTATGTACGTACATCTCTCCTCTCCTTCTTCTAGGGCCACTACAATTTTCTTGGTAGTTTCTTTGTTATCATAGGCCTCTCCTGATTGTGCCTCTCGTTTAGGCATTCTTATCATGACTCTCCTGTCATCTATCTCATACTTCTTAAAATTTTCCGGGACCTCAAACAAAGATTCTTCCTCTTTTGGTGAGGCTTCTCTCTTCTTTCGTTTCTTTCCTTCTTCCGTCGGGGTCACATGTGTTGCTAATCTTACATTAGTCGTAACCTCTCCATGCCTCTGGGGTTGAAATTCTACTTCATGGAAGTATTCTTCATCTGATGCAAATGGTGGGTCCATAATGATAGACTCGAGATCGGAATCACTTGCATCCTCAAATGCATCAGGGCTAGGTCCGCATTCTTCTAAAACTGCCTCTCCCATGATCGGCTCTATGGAGAAGACTGAAATGTCATAGCCATCCTCATCACAGTGAGGTGTCCATTGTTCTTCATTGATGGCTACGTCCATTGTTGCTAAAATTTCTGCCCAGCCATGGGGTTCAAATTCCTCATCTGGAAAGACTACAGGTGCATAGGCTGGGTCTTGAATGGGTCTATGAGTTTCGTTCGCTCCTACCTCTCTGGCTTTCTCTCTCTTCTCTTCTTCTACTGCTACCTTGCACATCCATAAGTGAGTATCTTCATGCATCCATGAGGATCCTGACCCTATGGAATGCACAGATTCCGTATCATCTTTGGCTCTATGGATGGGATTCCACTGGATAGGAGGTACATCCCTATGAGAGTAATCTTTGAGATTGACTTTGGTCGTAACACCTAAGTGTTGCAGGTACAAGGAATTGGTCCCCCAATCCTGTACCACTTGCAACTGTCGCATAAATGGTCTTCCCAAAATCATCTCATAGGCATGATTTTTGCTGAAGTCACATATGGCAAAGCTATGCTCAAACTCGACACCACAAGTGGTGAGAGTTATTCCTTCTAGCAATCCTAAGGGTCTCTCTATGTGACCATCGGCCATCTGCAATTTCATCCTCGTTGGCCTGAGTGATGGCTTGCCCCAACGTTTCCATAAGGAGGTGGTGGCAATTGCAACTCCTGCCCCTGAGTCCAAAATCGCCTTGGTGGTGTATTCCTGGGAGGTGATGGGAAGATAGGTGTTCCCTTCTTCACCTTCACACATATCTCCTATCTTATCCAAGGGAATTTCTGGCACTGTCCTATGGGATCCTACCTGGGAACGAGATTTTGCTATCTCTGGTACTTGTTTGGCTACATGTTTCCATAATTCAGGTCTAACCTTGAGTAGCTCTTCTAACTTGAGATTACACTGCACGTTAGTGTTCTTCACTACCTCTGTGTTCCTAGGTATGACTGAGTCGTCGTTCCTTACCATGACTGTGGGTGCTCTCATACATGTGGACTTTGCTTCCCATGGACCTGTGAAGTGGGGTAGCTCCTGTATGGAATTAGACTCAAAGTCCAATCTCTCATGAGACTGAGTACTCTCCTGTTCCCCGTAAATGGATGGGATGTCTTGTGGGAATTGGTCGTGTGCATCATCCACAAGTTCAAAGGGAGGGGCGACTTCACTTTCGTTATCCCATTTGTCTTCTTGAATCTCTCGTAGGAAGTCTGGTGCAAACCGATTCATAGAAGAAGAAGTGTCTGGCTCAGTAGAATTAGGCGCATAAGCAACCTGGGAAGGAGGGCTTATTCTTCCGTTGGCTCTCTCCTTGCTCTCATAAATGGCTGGAGCACAAGCTTCTTGGGGAGGATTGCTTATTCTATTACTCTTTCGAGCAGGCTCATACACTCCCTGAGAAGGAATGTAGGCAGACTGTGGAGGTACGTGAGCTTCCGAGGGAGGCTCATCTGCCTTTTGGGGGGGAAGATAAGCTTCTTGAGGAGGCACATGGGCTTCCTGAAGAGGCTGGCTTATCCGTTCTCTTGCCCTTTCCTTTCTTTGAGGGGTAGGTTCCTTTTCTGACTGTGCAATTAGCCTCTCTATTCTTTCTAAGGAGGGGAAACTGTCTGGTTTAGTGGAATTGGCCACATAAACTTCTGATTGGGAATAATTCATGTTTTTGCTTGCTTTTTCTTTGTCTTGATTTTTTTCTTCCTTGTCAGATCTTGCAATTATCCTCTCTAACTTCTCTAGGAATCCATCCAAGTGTAATTGCGTTTTGGCTGAGCCTGAGTAATTGAAAAGGCGACTGGCTTCAAACATAGTCTGAGCCAATGCGACCATTTTCGCGCACAGTTTGGTTCTTTCTATCTCTAGGTCAGCTCTAGGATAGCACTTGTCATGATCCGTGACGTTTGGCCCTTCTTGGATTCTGGCCTGATATGCTTTAAGCATCATGTCTATGTCTTCGGGAGTGGGATCAGCTAATACCGATCCTGTTTGGGGTGGTGGGTGGGTTACGTGGGCTGTCTTAGAGGGTGAAGGGATGGAAGGTGATGGGGATGGTAGCGGTGGGAATGTGTGAGAGTGCGGTTGAGATGTGATCTCTATGATTTTAGCCTTGGTTTCTCGTAGACTTTCCTCAAGTTCACTCATCTTCTTTGCCCATTGCCTTTTCATGCGTTCGCGGCTATCTCTCCAAGCTCTTGTTCTCTTTTTATTTTGGCTCTCAGTATCGCTAGTGTCTGGGCTCTTTTCCTTGCCTACCCCTTGGCTTTGCTTCACTGCTTGAGCTCTCGTGACTACCTGTACGGGTGCAGTGGAAGTCACACTTCCGCTGGAATCTACCACTAACTCAATAACATTGATGGGCGTGATTTTTGGCATATTATTGGGGTTCTTTGGGCAATCTCGTAAGAGATGCTCTTTTCCACAATCTTGGCAGAAGCCTTGGATCGTCACTGACTGGGGTTGTGTAGGTGGAGGCAAGGGACAATCACGAATGAGGTGATCTCCTTGGCATCTGTAGCACGGTCCTCTTGGGAATGGAGGTCTTACCTGCCTAGATTGGGGCCTAGAGTTGGGGTTTGCATACATGACGTTCGTGTAATCTGACTCCCAACTCGGTTCGTTTGTCTCTTCGCTATAATAGGACTCACCATGCTCAGGAGACTGCATGTAGTAGGCCTGGGGGCTATCAACATGTGTAGAATCAAAGCTATGGTCACTCGGGTCACTTTCAGAAAGCAAGGAGGTTACAGGGACTATAGCTCTATTCAGGTTCTCTTCTGCAGCAGTATACTTTACCGGAATCACATTAGCTGGGGCTGGGGGTTGTTGTGCTAGCACAGGCTGAGGCCTTTGTTGGTTTTGATATTGAGGTTGGAAATTTTGTTGTGGCCTGCCATATGGTTGTGGAGGGTACTGGTTCTGGTATCTGCCTTGTTGGTAGGGCTGAGGGTAGGGTTGCCTAACCGCCTGCTTGTTGTATGGGCAATCTTGTGCGGTGTGGTTGGTGTATCTCCGTTCTATGGTGCAGTACTGACTACTAGGGTTTACTCGGGGTTGAGCCATAATAGGGCAGACATTCGCCATGTGGTCACCACCGCAAGTGTAGCATCTTTTCACAGGGGCAAACCTTGGGATTTGTTTGCTAGTTACACCTAATTTCTGAGCTACTTTTTCGGCCAGTTCCTCAATTGATGTGGCTTGTGTGGAAGATTGACTAGATGCACTATCTGAATCTTTGTAAATTTTGGACAGCTCTAGCTCTTCTCCTAGGTTATCTTCAATGTCAATGCACATACGTACACACTCTTCTATAGTCCTAGGGTCTTTCAGATACACGTAGGATCTCAATTTTGGACTCAGCAATCCGTCAAGGAATAAGGCTACTTGTTTAGCAGATGTGGGTAGCTCCGAAATAGGGCACCTTTCAAGATATTGTCTAAATCTTCTTCCTGCAAGTCTCACAGTCTCTTGAGGGGTTTGTTTGAAGCTGTGAATCAGTGAGGAGGTGTTGTGTCTTATGCCACTCTTGGAGAACTCAATAATAAATGCTTCTAGGAGTTGGTCTATGCTCCTGAAATGGCGCTCATCCAATGGCTGAAACCATGTAAGTGCCGTATTCCTCAGGGTTAGACCGAAGGCATTGTACTGCGTGAATAGATCCTCAACTTGCTCAGCTCTCAAGACTTGCTTGAACTCCGCCACATGATCATAGGGATCTCCTGTGCCGTCAAAGTAATTCTTCATGGACTTAACTAGCTGGGTGGGTCTCAAAGTTCTTGTGTGCTCTCTAGGCCTCGGCAGAGGGAATCCATCTACATTTCTTTGGTTCCTGTGGGCTCTAAGCATCTCAGGTTCTACCCTATTCGTCTCCGTTCTCGTTCTTTCTCTGCCCACTGGATTGGCAAAACTTACTTCTGGTCTATCTTTACTTCTGTCTCTTTGCATACTATGAGCCTGGGATGTTCCAGCTCCAGGGTGACCATAGGATACATTTGATCTTGGTTGGGGGAAAATGAATTCGCCCTTCCAAGTGTAAGCATGCCTATCATTTTCTGTCACCACAAAGATCCTCTCCGAAGTGTGGTCTAAGTAGGTCACTCTACCTGGGCTATCTGGATCCTTAAACTCATAGATCATGATTGTTCCTATATCAATTGGGTGATCCGGTTTATACCTCCAAAAGGCTTCGTCCGTTTCTCGATTGAGAAGCAAATCTATGCACTTGTTATCTTGGGGGACCCACTCAGATAATCCTAGTGAGAACTGATTTACCTCGAGGGGTTCTAGGTTCCACTCCCATGTTTCCTTGTTCCAAGTCACCTAAGTCCGCTTCTGAAATTACATTTCCAAATTCATCTGTCCTATCTAGATGACTGGTGACCACGTATATGGTTCCTTCCTTGTCCAGGTATGCACCGTTTTCAAACTTGACAGCTGGGTGCTCTAGTCCTATGGATTGATCAGGATTTTTAATCTGGACCACAGATCTTCCTAGGCCGTCCTCATAGATGCTCGCACCTAATCGGTTGGTCCTAAGGTATTCCAACTGTGTTTTGTAAGGGCCTTCTACCCTGTACAAGTAGGGCACACCTGAACTTCCCGTAGGTCTGTCCATACCTTGAGACATCCCTGATTCACTGGTATCAGAGCTAGGGTAATGAGAGTGGTGACTCAACTGCTGGGCCCACGACCTTGTAGTATGATTGACACTAGCCTCTGAAGACCTAAGACTTTGTCTCTCTCGTGCTAGGTGTCGTCCTGATCTAAGGTTCATATGCCTAACGGATTAGCCCAAAAAAAATTTTTTTCAGAGTACAGCCTCGTTGCCGATCAATTGGTACCAGTCACTTGATTCTTTTTAGTTGTTCCTCGTGTGTAAGGTCTTATCTGATATTTTGTCGTCAGGAATACTTGGATGTTCTTCGTACTTTCAGGTTGATCGTCCCACGTTAGGTTCTTTCCCTTATGTTGTCGACAGTACAGGGATTAAGTTTTTAGCTTGAACTTGAGTTTTTTAGGTAGTCTTCAACTTGATAGTGGCCTATCGTCGCCCTGACTTACTCCTACTTCTAATCGTTCTTAGCCTAAGCTAGGAATTGACGAAGAGGAGTTGAGAATATTCCGACCTTTCTTGCCGAACCTTGCTCTTTAGTGCTCGAGAAGTTGATTCTCAAGCGTGCGCAACACCCTTGCTTGGATACACTCAATTGCTTCTCAATAGGCCTGCGTAAATCCCAAGATTAGTTCCAAGTAGACCTTTCAATTGACAGACAATTTATTTCATACACTTTTTTAATGACCCTTGTTCCCCCTTTTGTATTGCTAGAAATTTCCTCTAGAGCTCCCTTGGTGCTTCTACCCTTCTGTGTGTCACTTCCAATTATCCTATCTGAAATTCAACGCGTTATTCTTATAAAAAACAGTTGAGGGTGTATAGTATACGTCACGAGCTTTCCGACAAGCCCTAGAGCTCGGAAAATGGATTTCGTATGCAAAAGTTATGACCGTTCAGGGTTTAGGGGGTTACTAGACAGACAGAACCTTTTGGGGGTTTTAATGCATTTTCTAAGGCCTTCGTAAGTATATGAGTACATGAAAGTGCAAATATGCCCAAAATTTAGCCTAAATTTCCAAAAATTCACTCCTTAATTTTTTGCCGAAAATGCCTGTCTATCGCGATAGATGGTGTCTGTCGCGATAGACACAATCTGTCGTGAAATTCTGTCTGTCGCGATAGACGGTGTCTGTCGCGATAGACGGTATCTGTCGTGAAATTCTGTCTGTTGCGATAGACGGTGTCTGTCGCGATAGACGCTATCTGTCGTGAAATTCTGTCTGTCGCGATAGACGGTGTCTGTCGCGATAGACGGTATCTGTCGCGGATTTCTATCTGTCGCGATAGACGGTGTCTGTCGCGATAGACGCTATCTGTCGTGAATTTCTGTCTGTCGCGATAGACGGTGTCTGTCGCGATAGACGGTATCTGTCGCGGATTTCTGTCTGTCGCGATAGACGGTGTCTGTCGCGATAGACGCTATCTGTCGTGAAATTCTGTCTGTCGCGATAGACGGTGTCTGTCGCGATAGACGCTATCTGTCGTGAAATTCTGTCTGTCGCGATAGACGCTGTCTGTCGTGGGTCTCTGTCTGTCGCGATAGACGGTGTCTGTCGCGATAGACAGTGTCTGTCGCGATAGACGGTGTCTGTCGCGATAGACTGAAAAAACGCAAATTTTTGAAAAACTTCTAATGATCTAGAGTGCCCTCAAGGTGTAGGTTACAGTGCTAATCATGCATTCACAAAATGTTAAGATTTTCTGTCTGTCGCGATAGACAGTGTCTGTCGCGATAGACAGAGGTTGTCGTCCCGGGACCTGTGCAGAGCCTGTCGTACCTGCGCACACTGCTGGGGATGATGGTACAGCAAAAAACCTGCAAAATAGCTCAAGAAACATGCAAAAACAGCGCATGCAAATTCGCTCTCTCGCTCTCTCTCACAAGTGAAATGAGGGAAATGAGGTGGAGATGGGGATATAGTCAAAAAACTGAAATTTTCGCGATGATGGAGATGGACGTGGGAGGTGGTGATGATGATGATGGTGATGAAGATGGTGAAGAAAGTAAAAGAAAAATCGATGAGAGTGAAGAAAATACCTACAACTCCAACGCGTCAACTCTACGTCTTACCATCACACGCTCGTCCTCAAAGCTCGATCCCCGGCAACGGCGCCAAAATTTGGTGTAGCTCAGTGATGAGTAGCACCTCCTTTAATGTCAATCCGGGAAGACGTGAGGATGGTATGAAGACCTCGAGCAAGTGGCGGCACAAGTGCGTGAGTGAGAAGCACACAAGCATGCACACACATACACACACGCGCACACACGGCGAGACAGAGAGAGAGAATCAATGGAGTGTTTTAGATTACTTTCAAAATGCTCTTACAAGTTCGTTTCAATTACAATCTCCCCTCAAAAATGAGCTCTCTAGCTCTTTTTATAGTTTTTGACTAGCTTTGGCCCTGTCCAGACCTAGTGTCCGGCCTAGTTAAAAATTAGGTTCTAGGGCTTATTTGAGGGCTCAAACGAAGTCCAAAAATTATGAAATTTGGTACGATGGTACTTCTAATACTCCTCAAGCTCGAGGGCTCCTCGGCTTGCACAAAATGGAGTCTATTCTACCAAAAACGGGATTTACAATGTTTGTGTAGTGATTAAAATCACTTGAGTTGTACATAACCCATGGGGAAAAATGATCTGGCCTTGTTGCCGTATTGTGCATGATTCCTCTGTTGCTTTGTGTGCCAACAACAGGCATACACACACATATATACACATACACATGCATACACATACACACCTATATACACACATAGACACACACACACATACACACATAGAGACACACAACATACACACACATACACACATACACACACATACACATATACACACACACATACACATAGACTTACACCCACACATACACATGCATACACACACATAGACACACACATACACACATAGACACACACACATACACACATAGACACACACACATACACACACACATAGACACATACAGACACACACATACACACATCCACACACATCTACACACACACATACACATATATACACATACACACGTATATACACACATAGACACACACACATAGACACACACACATACACACACACACATACACACATAGACAAACACACACACACATAGACACATACACACAAACACATACACACAGATTTACACACACACATAAACACATGCATACACACACATATATACACATACACACATATATACACACACATATACACACACATAGACACACACACATAGACACACGCATACAGACATAGAGACATACACACACATACACATAGATTTACACACACACACATATACATGCATACACACACACATATATACACACATAGACACACACACACATACACACATAGACACACACACATGTTAGAATTTTAGCAATCTCAAGTGTGGGAACTCATGAAAAGTTGAAGTGCCACATCACTCACAGGTTTTGGTAGGATATACAACTCCTTTTCCACGAGTTCTCTCAGCTCTTTACTCACCTAATTGAAGGATAAAAGTCGGGATCATTTGGAGGGTAGTTTTGAATCCAAATCCACAACTACCTTTTTGAGCATTATATAAGCAAAAACATGGAGCAAAGTCGTGGCCATCCTCCTCTACCAATTGAGCACTTGTAGGCTCTCATTAGGAGTGTTTACTCCATGTCTAAGCTAGCCCCTAGCTAAGCAAGCCCCTTGCTTGCTAGAATTTTCTCATAGGAAGTGATCTTTGATCACCCATAGCTCTTTGTGTAGTAGTCCGATTCATTTGCAAGATAGTTCATTTTGTTTCGATGATTGTAAGCTTTCTTTTGAATATGATCTTAGTATTAAGTGTTCATTATCCTTGAGTATATTGAGCTTGAAATCTCTCTGGTCGGATCTCTACATATTCCCAAGTGTATGTGTGTTGGAAGGTACACATAGGTGCAAGCTACCAGTTTGGACAATTTCTAATCTGTCTTGTGAAGGGAGCTTGATACCTCTACTATTATCCAAATTGAGTGATCTTCGGCTTTTTCGAAAGCCCATACTTTCTATTTTTATTGTGCGAAACTTCATAAGTTCAGTCTTCAGGTCCAAAGAGCAATTTAATTATTTGTGGACTATGGTAATGAATTGTTTGGTCCTAGGAAGGGCCTATCATTCTTCTGTTGCAACTAAGAGTAGATATACTCCATCAGTGGTATCAAAGATCATAATTGAGCATTGAGGAAATCAAGAGGAGGCCTTGAAGTTGCTTGAGAGCCAAGGATTGAAGCAAAGATCAATAAGATTTGAAGAAGGATTTGAAGCAAGGGGGAGCTTCTATCATCATCGAAAGTTCACGGCAAGTGGAGACTCTTGTGGGAAGGTAACATATCATTTTTTCTCACATCTATCACAATCCAAGGAGGTATTAGGATCCACTTATAGTCTCATACACAATGGGATACTATAATACTCAGATTGAGAAGCTTGAAAAGAGTAATTACCAACCTTGGAAGTTTAGAATTTCTAACTTCCTCATGGGAACGCGTCTTTGGTGGTTAGTTAGTGGTATTGAGGTGAAGCCATACATAGATCCACATACACCTACTAAGAATCAAAGGAGAGCCATTAGAGAATGGGAAGAAAGGGATAGGAGAGTGATCTTAATTCTTTCTCAAAACATAAGCAACTCCATGATAGGTCATATCCAAGACCTAGATACATCTAAGAAGGTTTGGGAGTGTTTAGAAAGGTTTTACTCTACCTCTACAAAGGCTAGAAAACTTCAGCTCAAGAATGAACTCAACAACCTTAGGAAGTCATCAAATCAGAGCATTAATGACTTCATACTCAAAGTAAAATAGATCTCGGATGCACTTGGTTCAATAGGATGTGTTGTAGATGATGATGACCTAGTTGTTCACACACTTAATGGGATTAGAGAAGATGATAAATGGAAGGCATTCACAGCCTCTGTGTATGTAAGGGATTCATTACCAGATTTTGAGCAACTTACTTCTCTTATGGTGAATGAAAATCTCAACCCTGGAGGCAACAAGTCAAAGGGCAGCCAAGACCAACTCTTCTATGTAAACAAAGGAGGAAGAGGCAAAGGCAATAGAGGTGCTTCAAGCGTAGGAGGTAGAAGCAACTACCAACAAGGCAGCCAAAGCTATCGATGGAGTCAATCAAGCCAAGATGAAGGTCAATCATCAAGAGGAAGAGGAAGAGGTCGAGGAGAAAGATATGGAGGTCGAGGCTACTCCAACTCAAATAGATGCTTCAATTGTGGGAAGCAAGGACACTTTTCCAAAGATTGTTGGCAAAAGAAAGGTGGGAACAATTACAAAGGACAAGGTAATTATGCTAACTGCTCAACAAATTCAGAAAATGAGCATTTGTTAGCTATGAAGCATAAAAGCGAAGGTCAACCACATGATGAGGTGTGGTATATAGATAGTGGTTGTAGTAGTTAGCTATTCAGCATAAAAGTGAAGGTCAACCACATGATGAGGTGTGGTATGTAGATAGTGGTTGTAGTAACCACATGTGAGGTAAAGAGGAGTACTTCAACAATCTTCAAGCACCCAAGAAAAGAGGCTTTGTAGAGACAAGAGACAACATAGAGCATGAGATACAAGAAATGGGAGATGTGAAGCTTGAAGGCAACCACAAAGCAAGAGGACTATTTGAGGTATTACATGTTCCTACTATTAGAAAGAGCTTAATCTTTGTTGGGAAGATGGTTGACAAGGGATACCAAGTCAAGTTCAACCATAAAGGATGCTTTATTGAAGGGAATGGCTATGAGATGATAGCCAAAGGAAATAAGGAAGGAAGGATGTTCAAACCTTAGTATGCATCCAAAGTTCCATTGCATGAAGAAGATATTGAAGAGGCAGAGAGGAGGTATGAAGCTAGGTTTCAAGATAGCTTGGAAATCCATGGTCCAAGCATACAAAAGAGTTCAAGCATGGATTCAAGCCATCAATCAGTGAATAACGCAAAGGAAAGATTGGTAGAGCTTGATGAAGATGGACATGAAATTGAAGACTTTGAAGAACCTATGTTAGAAGGGGAAGCTACACCAAAAGCGGAGATCAAGGCACCAAGGCAAGAAGGTTCATTCCACCAAAAGGAGAAGAAAGAGGGTCAACAAGGGTAAAACATCCAATCTCAAGGCTGGTTTATGATATTTATATTGTTAGGCATTATGCTTTCATGACTAAGGTTATTAAAGATCATGAACCTTCTACCTATGAAGAGGCCAAAGACACAAAGGAGTGGCAAGAAGCTATGGAAGAAGAGTACAAAGCCCTTGAAGACAACAACACATGGAGTATAGTTCCAAGACAAGAAGGGATGAAGTTAATTGGCAACAAATGGGTCTATAAAGTGAAGAGAAATGCTGATGGTTCGATTGCTAGGTACAAAGCAAGGCTTGTGGCAAAGGGATTTGCTCAATCCTATGGAATTGATTATGAAGCAACATTCAACCCAGTTTCAAAGATGACCACAATTAGGGCAATCATTAGGGTTGCCACATCTAGGAGGTGGCCAATATATCAATTGGATGTAAAGAATTTTTTTCTTAATGGTGATTTTCAAGAGACAGTCTATATGACTCAACCATTAGGGTTTGAGAACCCCAAATATTCAGATTTTGTTTGTAGACTTAGAAACGCATTGTACGGTTTAAAGCAAGCTACTAGGGCATGGAATCCAATGTGGAATATTTGTGCAGGTGTGGATACAAGCCAAGTGATGGAGATCCTTCCTTATACCTCAAGAAGGAAGGAGGACTAGTTGTCTATGTATGAATATATGTGGATGACTTGGTTATAACAGGAAGTGATGATGCAAGTATCACATGGATCAAGGCCAAGCTTGGAAATGAATTCAAGATTTCAAATCTTGGAGTTCTTAAATACTTTCTTGGGATTGAAGTTATTTATGTGGAAAATCGTATTTACATTGCTCAAAGGAAATACTTGCTAGATGTACTTTTTAAGTATGGTATGAGTGGATGTAAGCCACTCACAGAACCTGTGGATCCAAACACTAAGTTATGTGCAGGTGAAGGAAAACCCCTTGAAGATATTTCAGCATATAGAAGCATAATTGGAAGCCTTAATTATGATACCATCACAAGACCTGACTTGTCTTATGTTGTAGGAGTTCTTTCTCAATTTCTAAATTCACCAACTGATGTTCATATGAATGCAGCCAAGAGAGTGCTTAGGTACATCAAGCACACTATCAACCAAGGGTTGTACTACCCTTATGGAGATGGATTACAACCTCAAGGCTTTAGTGATGCTAATTGGGCTGGTTCAAAGGAGGATAGAAGCAGCACATCTGGCTGTGTCTTCATGCTAGGTCAAAGAGTCATTTCATGGATGTCCAAGAAGCAATGTACAGTTGCATTATCATCTACTGAGGCTGAGTACATAGCTTTAGCACTTGCTACATGTGAGATCATGTGGCTCAAGAAGCTCTTCAAAGACTTGGATGTGGAGTTTAAAGAGTTCACTCTATTTGGAGATAACATGTCAAACATTCATCTAGCAAGCAACCCTATGTTCCATGCAAGAAGCAAGCACATAGAAATCCATTATCACTTCATCAGAGAGAAGGTACAAGCAAACAAAGTGGACATCAAGTACATCAACACCAAGGATCAGCTAGAAAATATCATGACCAAGTTTATGGATGCAAGAAAGTTGGAGAAATTCAAGATCAACCTCAACATGAAGGAGATCAATGGAGACTAACACTTGAGCTTGAGGGGGAGTGTTAGAATTTTAGCAATCTCAAATGTGGGAACTCATGCAAAGTTGAAGTGCCACATCACTCATAGATTTTGCTAGGATATGCAACCATTTTTCCACGAGTTCTCTCAGCTCTTTACTCACCTAATTGATGGAGAAAAGTTGGGATCATTCGGAGGGTAGGTTTGAATTCAAATCTACAACTACCTTTTTGAGCATTATATAAGCAAATACATGGAGCAAAGTCGTGGTTGTCCTCCTCTACCATTTGAGCACTTATAGGTTCTCATTAGGAGTTTTTAGTGCAGGTCTAAGCTAGCCCCTAGCTAAGCAAGCCCCTTGCTTCTCGGAATTTTCTCATAGGAAGGGATCTTTGATCACCCATATCTCTTTGTGTAGTAGTCTGATTCATTTGCAAGATAGC
This sequence comes from Ceratopteris richardii, assembly GCA_020310875.1. Lineage (NCBI taxonomy): Eukaryota > Viridiplantae > Streptophyta > Polypodiopsida > Polypodiales > Pteridaceae > Ceratopteris > Ceratopteris richardii. The sequence continues at coordinate 131,933,937 of CM035430.1, read as the reverse complement.
TCATATTGTTCCTATGTGTTGAGCCCATAAAAGTCATGTTGGTCAAAGTCAATTGCAGTCAAAGTCAAAAGATCAAAGTCAAATGGTGGTCAAAGTCAACAGGTGCAAAGTCAAAGTGCTAAAATGCAGGTGTCAAAGTGCACAGGTAGTGCACAATTAATTGTCCACAAAGGGTAAATTGGAGAAAGTGAGTTGTAGGTTGCAGAGGTATTTTCTCTAATTTCCCTAAGGTTCAAAGTGTGTTTTAAAGTGTTTTGAAAGGTTCAGGTGAAGCCCCTCTTATGTGCAAAAGTGAAGACTTAAAAGGAAAATGTGAAGGTATGTGAAGCGGCAACGTACGCACAGGTGAAAGTATGGCCCCCCATTAAAATTTTTGGTTTTAGTCTAAAGTCACTACAGGACAAAACACTGAGTCGTTGGCTGCCACTTGTGAAGACAATCTTGGGACATCAAAGTGAGCACCAAGATACCATTGCAGTTAGGAGCGTACGTGATCGACACACTAAAATCAAGGCAAGGTCTATTCTTGGACCAATCTTAGAGTAAGCAAGAGAAGCATAGTCTAAGGGAAGGAAGAGAGAGAAGTGCAAGAGTCACCAGAGTGCGACGCAGAGAAGTCGAAGTGCAAGGTGCATGGAGAGTGACTAAGGATTTGTGCAGAGAGTGCTAAGCTATACACCCCCAAGGATCTCAAGGTCTCATTGTAGTGTGCGCGTGCCGACAGAAGATATTCACTCCTCCCCCTTTGTGGAAGCTTGGTGCAAGGTGTGCACAAGGATAAGCTTGAAGCAGGTGGAGGTCTAGTGCAGAGGAGGCCGGTGGCAAGAAGACTTTGGGATATTGGGTATTTTGTAATTGAGCACTCTGTGTGATCGTGCACAGAAGTATTGGCTTGTATTTTGCTTCAAACATTGTAATTGTCTTACTGTAATCAATCGGCAGAAGCTTCCAAGGTGTATTTCCTCTTCTGGTCCTTTCATTTTCTCCTACAAACCCTCAAACTCCTTCTTGTCTAAGAACCCCCCCAACAAAATCTGGCACGCCCAGTGGGACTTCCAAGGAGATTTGAGCTTAGGAGAAACCAAGTGCAAAGCATAGAAGAGATCAAGTGTCGAAAGAACCACAGTGCTACTTCATCAAACAAAAGGTAAATATTCTTATCAAGTGTCTCATATTCAGTGGGCTATGAGCTGCTCACGACCGCAACCCGGTCCCAAGTATTGAGGGTCACCTGCAAGCAGACAAGAAGGAAGGTTGTTAGAAGGTCCCCCAGTCCACTATCTTCAACATCATCAGTCAAGAGCATGGCGGGTCAGGTAGACTTGGAAACTTTACTCTCTAGATTAAATATAAAGTTTCCTTCTTTCAAAGGCCTAGCTCAGGAGGATCCGGATGAGCACATTAGAAGGTTCTTGGCACTATGTAAGACTAGAGGCCTAATGGGTAGGGAGGATGCCTTTTTGATTCTCTTCCCTGCCACATTAGAGGGATTAGCTGATAAGTGGTTCAGCCAGTTTGCTGAAAACCATTTTACCACTTGGGATGTGATGAAAGATGCTTTTAAAAATCAATTCCAGCATGGCAACATTGCGGAGATTATCATAGAAGAGCTAGAAAATTTAAGATTAGGTCCAGGAGAAAAGTTCCCAGAGTTTGTAACTCGGGCCAAAGCACTAATGGCTAAATTGCCAGATCCACCACACGATTTTTTTGTTAAGAAATGGTTGGCTAAGCCCCTACCAGTGGCCACCCAATGCAAAATAAAGGAATTAGTGTTACCTATAGCCTCCATAGAGGAGTTCATCAGCACAGCCACACGCTTGGAGCAGACAAGGTACCAGTATGGAGCAAGTTCTTCCCAACCAACATATGGTACAGAAATGGAGGATCCAGTGATACAGCTAAGGAAAGAGCTGGATGGCTTAAAAAGAAATAAGCCCTACAAAGAGGAGGAGAATGTTGTTGCTCAGTTGAGAAGGGAGATTGAAGCACTAAAGCTCCAAAAGGAGGAGGAGGCCCAGGCAGAGGAATTGGCTCAGCTGCGACAGGAGTTGCAGGAGCTCAAAGGAGGTGGCATCAAGAGTGGACTTTGGTGCTCCATGTGCAACAAGCAAGGTCACATAGTAAGTGAATGTCCTCTGTTAAGTGTGACTTGTCAATTATGCAGGAAAGATGGCCATGAGGCCCATGAATGCCAATCAAGAGGAATGCCTGCAACGACATATTGGACACAAGGAGGACCCCCAACACCAGCAAATGTGATGGCTGCTGCACCAAATCAAGGTAACAACTATAATCCTAGACAGAGGAATAACTTTGGAAATGGGCCTAGGAGGCCAATCATCTGTTTCAGATGTGGAGAATGCGGGCACTATCAAAGTAGGTGCGCCCTACCAGAAAATGCCCCTCCTTGCAGGAACTGCCCTGATGCAAGAGACCATTATACAAATTGTTGTCCTAAGAATCAAGCCTCTTCATCCGGGCCTCATATTTAAATGATTTCGGTGCACAAAGAAGAAGTGTGTGATCTGGTCAATGAGCCATCACCATCTACTAGGGTGGTGCAATTAGAAGAAATAGAATCTTTGACTATGCAGACAAGAAGCAAGGGGAAGGCTCAAGCGGACATAGGACAAGGGTCAAAGATTAAGGAATGGAATCAAAACAGAGAACCATCTGAAGATAAAGTCACCACATGTGAAGATACAAGTTAAAAAGGAGATCTCATATGCACCAGTGATGCCATTGGGCATGCCTTCAACAGGGCTCATGAGGAGTTTGATAAGTCAACTGGAGCCCATACTCTCAAGGAATCAGAGGCTTCAAAACTACTCAAGTCCATGAAAAAGGAGGTTAGTATTTTTTATTTAATAAAGATGGATGGGAAATTCAGGTCAGAGTTATTGCAGATAATTGATGAAGCTTCCACTACAAGTTTGGTGGCAAAGACTGTTGTTTTACATAAAGGAAAAATTGTAGGGGAAGCACCCCTTACAGATTATAAAAGTCCTCGGCTGACAGTATGTATCAAGGGTCATGAATTTCAAGGAGTTATTGTGGATGGTGGTTCTGGCATTAACTTGATGCCTGAACATACAATGGAAAAGATTGGACTCCACCCTTCAAGGCCTGCAAATTTCACTGTTACTTTGGCAGATCATAGCAAAGTAAGGCCCTTGGGAGTGATCCCAAAAGTTCCACTTGAAGTACAAGGTAATCTATTCATTTTGGATTTTGTGGTTTTAAGATTGCCCCAGGTTGAAGGAGGATTTCCCCTCTTAATTGGACGACCATGGCTGAGGCATGCAAGTGTCATTCATGATTGGGGCAAGGACACTATGTGGGTACAAAAGAAAGGGCAAGAGCTGACACAGATTCATTTAGAAGAGGGCCCAGATAATCAAGGAAACACTAGCATGATGCAAACAATTGGCATATGCATGGAAACAGAATCGGAGGATCAACCCCAAATAGATTTCGAGGAAGAAGAGGATATTCTAAATTGGCTCCAAGCAGGCAACTCTTCCTCTTGTTTTGGAATTTTTCTTAATAATTCTTGCACGACTGAAGGTTACGATGAAGATAAGGAAAAAGTCCAGGTTGATGGATTGGGAGAGCCCATCACAGACCACAGAAGGGGCAGGAAGACACCCCTCAAATACAACTTGGAGGAGGATATGACAACCACAGATAAAGAGGTTACTAAAGCTAAAGGCAAGGTAAAAAATTCTAGTGAAGAATGTTCTTTCCCAATTCAAGAAATCCCTGCAGGATGGATGCAGGACAAGGAGGAACACATTGAAGTCCAAAATACACTTGCTTATGAAGCAATGCATGAAAAGCTAGTAGAAGAAGACAAGGAAGAAGATGAGCACAAATATAATATGGTAGAGAGAAATCCTGTCCAAGAAATACAATTAGGCACTCAAGACAATAATCGGCCAGTTTTGGTGGCCACTTGGTTGTGGAACCACCCAGGGCTCCTTGAAAAGGTAAAATCATTCTTGACCCATTATATAGATGTTTTTGCCTGGCATTATAAAGACTTAGAAGGAGTGCCTGCAACTTATGGAGAGCACAGAATCCCTCTGGTTGATGGAGCCAAACCCATAAGAGGGAAGAGTTATAGACTTAATCCAAAATATGTTGAAGCTGTCTCTGTGGAAATACAGAAGATGGAGTATGCAGGAATCATCATTCCTGAACACTCAGAGTGGCTCTCACCTATGGTTATAGTACCAAAGAAGAATACTAATAAAATCAGAATTTGTGTTGACTTTAGAGCACTCAACAAGGTGACCATTCCAGATGGGTTCCCAATGCCTTTTGCAGAGCAGGTCATTGAAGAAGTGGTTGGGCATGCATTATATAGCTTTATGGATGGATTTAGTGGCTATAATCAAATATCAATACACCCAGAGGATCCTGAAAAGACTGCTTTTATCACACCTTGGGGAACATATGTGTATGTAAAAATGCCATTTGGGCTCAGAAATGCTCCAGCCACCTTTAACAGAACGGTCAATCTCATTTTTGGCCCCCTATTGCTGGAATCACTTAGAATCTTCATGGATGACTTCTCTTCGTTTTCAGGTTCTCACAAAGAAACTCCTCTAGATTGTTTGGACCATCACTTGAGGCAGCTGCAGAATGTTTTCAAAAGATGCAGGGAGACTAAGCTAAAGCTCAATCCAAATAAATGTCATTTCCTTGTGACAGAAGGAACTCTCTTAGGACATGTGGTGTCCGCTAAAGGTATGGCCCCAGATCCTGACAAAATCATTTCTATATTAAAGTTGCCTAAACCTAAATCCCCTAAAGAGATTCAGAGTTTCTTGGGGCATCTTGGATACCATAGAAGATTTATAAAAATGTATGCAGAGATAGCCAGACCACTGGCTAGACTTACAGGTAAGGAAGTACCTTTTAAATGGGAAGAAGAGGAGGAAAAAGCATATCAAAAATTATGGTCAAGGTTAGTGTCTCCTCCTATTTTGATCACACCTGAGTGGTCAAAAATCTTTCATATACATGTAGATGCCAGTGCCTATGGAGTGGGGACAGTTTTGACCCAACCCAGTGAAGAATTTAAAGTGGACAGACCAATTCAATATGCCAGTAGAATCTTGACCAAGGCTGAAAGGAATTACAGTCCTACAGAAAGGGAAGCCCTAGCAATGGTCTTTGTTGTCCAAAAATTCTGTCATTACTTACTGGGAGTAAAATTTATTATTATAACAGATCACCAACCACTAAAATACCTACTCAACAAACCACAAGCCACTGGTAGAATATGGAGGTGGTTATTGTTGTTCCAAGAGTTTGATTTTTCTGTAGTCCATAGACCAGGTAAAGATAATGTTATGGCGGATCACCTATCCAGAATCAATATGATGAATCAAACTAGTGGAATCCATGATGATTTTCCAGATGCTCATCTGTTTGCTGTACAAGCTCAAGGTTGGTATTATGATATCAAAAATTTCATTAAAACTGGGTTGTATCCAGAAAAGGCTAGTGCTGTGCAAAAGAAGAGACTGCTAATCAAGAGTAGACCATATACCTTCATTGAAGATAAATTGTATAGACAGGGCAAGGATGACAGGTTTAGGAAGTGTTTGGAAGAAGAAGAAGTGAGGGAAGTCCTTCACTGTGCACATGAAGGAACAGGTGGTGGGCACCTTCCAGGGCATATTATGAGTCAGAGGATACTGGATGCTGGTCTATGGTGGCCTACACTATTCAAGGATGTAGATGAATGGGGAAAGGCATGTGACGTTTGCCAGACGTGTGGACCTAAGCCAACAAAGCAGAGGCATAACCCCTTGATTGTTTCCACTTCCTAGCAACCATTTGAGAAGTGGGGGCTAGATTTTGTAGGGCCCATCTACCCTCCCGCAATTCCAAAAAGAGAAAAATATCTCTTGATAGCTACAGATTATGCGACAAAGTGGGTTGAAGCTATTGCCTCCCCCGACTGCACTTCCCAAACTGTTGCTGATTTCATTTATAGTAGCATCATTTGCAGGTTTGGATGCCCACTTGAAATTTGTAGAGATCAAGGTACCCATTTTGTCAATAAGGTCCTGCAGGAAATTTTCAACAGGTATAGAATTCTACATAAGACCTCTTGTGCTTACTATCCAAGAGCCAATGGATAGGCTGAATCGACAAATAAGGTTTTAATCTCAATGTTAAGAAAGGAGTGTATGTTACAGCCCACTTCCTGGGGCATTGCTTATCAAGGTACCCTATGGGCATACAGGTTAGCCTACAAAGAGGCCACAGGATATTCTCCCTTCCAACTAGTTTATGGCATATTGCCCATTGAGCCCTTTGAATTTTTACATGGATCACCTAAGATAGCATTCATGCAGGGCAAGAAGGATTGTGATGTCTCTCAGAGGCTCGGAGCACTACATAAAGTGGAGGAGATTCGTCTACTAGCAATAAAACAATTGATAGAGACTCAGATGAAGAGGAAGGAGGCACATGATCGACATCTGTGGAACAACAACATTGAAGCAGGCATGTTAGTTCTTCTCCATAGACCTCATCTTCATACACAACTGAGAGGAAAATGGCTTCCACATTGGGAAGGACCTTACAGAGTCAAAACAATGCTGAATTGGGGTGCTGTGGAGTTAGAGACGCTGAAAGGAGAGGCCTTGCCACTGGTCAACATATCCAGGCTCAAGGCCTATCATCAACACACTTGAAGAAGTATGGATCACCTGGAACTGCAAAATCTGTCCAGCTTGTACATAGCTTTCTCATCTCATTTTGCTAAGTTTTAGTAGTTTTCTTTAGCAATTTCATTCTTGTTCCTGGTGTTTTTAGCAAACCTAGAAGGCATTTCATAACCTCTGCAAACGAAAAACTTTTGGGTATTTTTTGGAAATTTTTCTAGCAATTTTAGCATTTTTCTAGCATTTTTTATCCCTTTCCGATGTCATTTTCTTGACAAATAGGAGGAATAAAAGTAGGCTCTCTGTGGTTTGATGAAAGAAATGGGGCCTAGCCCTGTAGAAAATTTCATGAGAATTTTTACAGAATTTTTTGGTAATTTTTTGGCATTTTTTTTGGATTTTTCCTTCCTTTTTTCTATTTTTTGGGTTATTTTCCACAAAAAAAAATTTAAAAAAATTAAAAAAAAAAAGCCCCCCAGGAATTTCGGGTTGAGGCATTTAAAAAAAAAACCCCCGCCCGCCTGCCCCCCCCCCCCACCGACCACCACCGACCATCCCCCCCCCCCCCCCATTATTATTTTTTTATTTATTTTATTATTTTTATTTTTTCCTTTTTTTTTTAATTTCTTTTCTTTATTTTTTAATTATTATTATTTTATTTTTATTTTTTTATTTGGGCGTTCGAAACAGGGACAAAAACCAAAAAAAAAAGACAATTTTTTTTTAATATTTTATTTTATTTTTGAAAATATACAATTTATCTTATTTTTTATTTATTTATTTTTGTTTTTATTTTTTATTTTTTATGGCTCAAAGCTTTTGGCTCTGGATCGTGCCTCGGTTGGCCGTTTTTTACAAACATGGAATCATTTTCATGTTTTTTGGCACCTCTGGACTCAGTTTTTGCCCTTATTTTTCCAAATTAACACATTTTCTATGAGTTTTGGTTAAACCCTCAAGTTTTGAGCACATTTATCACATGTTTTTATTTCTCTACATTGTCCACATGGTATATTCTCACCTCATCTTACATTTGGTTTTTCTATTTCCCATATGTACCCTCTGTGGCCCTCCACTTTCATCATTTTAACCCCCTCCAGACCCTTGATTCGTATTCCCAATCCCTTCCTTTATACAATCTGCCCACCCACATCATCCCCCCTCCCTGCCCCATCCATCTCCGTACCCTCATCCCTCCCTTCCCATTCCTTTCTACCCTCCCATTGCCATCCTTTTTGCTTTTCCATAAAAACATCCCACTCCTGGTTCTTTTCTGGTGCTTGTTCTGGTGGAATTAGTTGCTGCTCAGATGTCCTCTTCCAGTTTTGTAGCTCCATTATCATGGCGTCCTATATGCTCAGCATTTTGGCTATAGCTCTCCGGGACAGAGAGCACATTAGGTGGTGGGCAACTGTTGAGCCCATAAAAGTCATGTTGGTCAAAGTCAACTGCAGTCAAAGTCAAAATATCAAAGTCAAATGGTCAAAGTCAACTAGTCAAAGTCAACAAGGTCAAGGTCAAAGTCAACAGGTGCAAAGTCAAAGTGCTAAAATGCAGGTGTCAAAGTGCACAGGTAGTGCACAATTAATTGTCCATAAAGGGTAAATTGGAGAAAGTGAGTTGCAGGTTGCAGAGGTATTTTCTCTAATTTCCCTAAGGTTCAAAGTGTGTTTTAAAGTGTTTTGAAAGGTTCAGGTGAAGCCCCTCTTATGTGCAAAAGTGAAGACTTAAAAGGAAAATGTGAAGGTATGTGAAGCGGCAACGTACGCACAGGTGAAAGTATGGCCCCCCATTAAAATTTTTGGTTTTAGTCTAAAGTCACTACAGGACAAAACAGTGAGTCGTTGGCTGCCACTTATGAAGACAATCTTGGGACATCAAAGTGAGCACCAAGATACCATTGCAGTTAGGAGCGTACGTGATCGACACACTAAAATCAAGGCAAGGTCTATTCTTGGACCAATCTTAGAGTAAGCAAGAGAAGCATAGTCTAAGGGAAGGAAGAGAGAGAAGTGCAAGAGTCACCAGAGTGCGACGCAGAGAAGTGGAAGTGCAAGGTGCATGGAGAGTGACTAAGGATTTGTGCAGAGAGTGCTAAGCTATACACCCCCAAGGATCTCAAGGTCTCATTGTAGTGTGCGCGTGCCGACAGAAGATATTCACTCCTCCCCCTTTGTGGAAGCTTGGTGCAAGGTGTGCACAAGGATAAGCTTGAAGCAGGTGGAGGTCTGGTGCAGAGGAGGCCGGTGGCAAGAAGACTTTGGGATATTGGGTATTTTGTAATTGAGCACTCTGTGTGATTGTGCACAGAAGTATTGGATTGTATTTTGCTTCAAACATTGTAATTGTCTTACTGTAATCAATCGGCAGAAGCTTCCAAGGTGTATTTCCTCTTCTGGTCCTTTCATTTTCTCCTACAAACCCTCAAACTCCTTCTTGTCTAAGAACCCCCCCAACACTATGATTGTAAGCTTTCTTTTGGATATAATCTAAGTATCATGTGTTCATTATCCTTGAGTATATTGAACTTGAAAGCTCTATGGTCTGATCTCTACATATTCCCAAGTGTATGTGTGTTGGAAGGTATGTGTGTTGGAAGGTACACATGGATGCAAGCTACCATTTTGGACAATTTTTGGTCTGTCTTGTCAAGGGAGATTGATAACTCTAATATTATCCAAATTGAGTGATCTTTGGCTTGTTGGAAAATGCGTACTGTCTATTTCTACTATGCAAAATTTCATTGGTTCAATCTTCAAGTCCAGAGAGCAATTTAATTTTTTGTGGACTGTGGTAGTGAACTATTTGGTCCTAGGAAGGACCTATCATTCTTCTGCTGCAACTACGAGTGGATATACTCCATCAACACATACACACACACATACACACATAGACACATACACACATAGACACATACACACACATACACACACACATACACACATATTTACACACCCACATACACATGCATACACAGACATATATACACATACACATGTATATACACCCATAGACACACACATACACACATACACACACACATACACACACATACACACACATACACACACATATACACACACATACACACACACACATAGACACATACACACACATTTACACACATATACACGTGCATATACACACCCATATATACACATACACATGTATATACACACATAGACACCCACATACACACTTAGACACACACACATACACACATATTTATATTGTAAATATATATATATATATAAAAAACAAAATATCTATATAATATATATATACACACACACACATATATATATACATATATACACACACACACACACACACACACACACACACATATATATATATATATATATATATATATATATATATATATATATATATATATATATATATATATATATATATATATATATGTGTGTGTGTGTGTGTGTGTGTGTGTGTGTATTGTTATACATACATACATACATACATACACACACATATGCATACACTCACATACATGTGTACACACACATGCATAGACATACATATACATACACATATGTGCATACATACACACATAGAGACACACATACACACACACATGCATACATAATGAATATGCATATGCATACATACATATTTACATGCATACACACATATACACACACAAATGCATACACATGCATACATAATGTACATGCATATGCATACATAATGCACATGTGTATGCATACATACATACTTACATGCATACACACACATACACACCTTTGCATATACACCTACATACACGTACACACACATATACGTACTTACATATACATACACACATATTTATACATGCATATACACACACATACACACATACATGCACACATGTATACACACATACGCATGCATACACACATGCACATGCATACATATATACATATACATATACATACATATACACACACATATACATATGCATACATATATGTACATGCACATCAGGTCACATGCATACCTGTCGACAAACATATGCATATACTTACACACATAGTTACATACATGTATATACTCAAACATACACAGACCAACAGACACATAATTGTACACATAAATTTACCTGCCGAAAAATATATATACATACACATATATACATACATACACACACATATATATACACACATACTTTTACATATTTATTTGCACCTAGATAGAGACACATACTCACACATACACATGCATATGCATATACATACACATATGAAAACACACATACACACACTAAACATAAATATGCATACACATGCACATAGAAACACACATACACACACATGCATACATATGGGTACATAAGGCACATGTGTATGCATACATACATACATACATACATACACATACATACACACCCACATACACATAAACACACATACACAAACTCACATATACACTTACATACACATACGCACACATATAGGTACTTACATATACATACACACATATAGATACACTCACATATACACACATGCACACACTCACGTATACACCTACATACACATACACACACATATATGTACTTACATATACATACACACATATAGATACACACATAGACACACATGCATATACACATATGCATGCATGCACACATACACATGCATACACATACATATACACACATACATACATATACATAAATATATGTATATGCACATTAGGTCACATGCATACCTGTCCACAAACATACACACATACATACACATGCATATATACATACACATGCATATATACATACACATGCATACACAGTGCACACATACACATGCATACACATATACATATACATACACATACATGCATATACATGCATACATATGTACACATACATATATTGATTTCTAACCCATTTTGTTTTATATGTACAGATATTATGGATCTAGTAGAGAGAGAAAGACAAAACTCACTCTCATAAAAAGTCTTATGGGACCAAGAGTTATGCCTGATACCTTAGGATCGTCATGCACGAGTACTCAGAGATGCATGATGATGAGTTGGATTTTACGATCTAGATGCTTACCCAGCGACCAGAGGATGGCTCTTCTGTAGCTCCACATGCAGGAAGAGAACTGTCTGCTCATAGGTATGTTTTTTTTTCACAATTTTTTTAATGATATTATAACACATATTTTTATTTATTTTTATCTATCTATTTTTAGGACACCTTTACCACCTCCAGATCATGAGAGTAGAGCACAGGTGCCTATGAGGACATGCATAGGCACCCTAGGGTTGGAATGCAATATAGAGCCAGAGGGCAATATAGTGTATATAGGGAATGGATTGGAGTTCAAAAGAAGAATGTGAGCATTTATGTGACTCCTACATGTGCCTTGTCCACTTGCAGTGGAAGTAAGTTTAAGTTTTACATATAAATTAAAATAAATATCTTATGTTTTATTTACATGATTTCTTTTATTTTTGTAGTGAGCATGATGAGAGGGATAAAAATATGTCCTTAGTTCACTTGAGACATAATTTGGGACTAGGTGATCACATAAGTGGTGTGTAAATGAGATGTGAACACTTATGGCTCATCTTCGTGATAATGCACGGTATGCATTGCTTTTATTTGTTATATTTATATGTGTAACTATATATATATATATATATATATATATATATATATATATATATATATATATATATATATATATATATATATATATATATATATATATATATATATATATATATATATATATACACACACACACACACACACATAATATACATATATATACACATATATTTACATATATATTTAATACACATATTTATATACACACACATATACGTACACGCATATCTGGTCACATGCATACATGTGTATGTGTGTATGTATATATATGCGGATATGCGTATGTGTGTTTATGTACCTATGTATGTATATGAGAGAGAGAGAGAAAGGAGTGTGACCGTAGGTACACATACACACATACACACATACATACATACACACATACACATCCACACACACACACACATACACACATACACATCCACACACACACACATAAATGCACATTTACACACACACACATACATACATGCACATTTACAGATACACACACATACATGCACATTTACACACACACATATACATGCATGCAGATGCACACATATAATGAATACACACATAGACACATACACATACTCACATACACATACACATACATAATCATATGTACACACACATAGACTCACATAAGCATATATACATACATGTATACACATACACATGCATTCGCACATATAGATACACATACATATACACACACACACACACTATATATATATATATATATATATATATATATATATATATATATATATATATATATATATATATATATATATATATATATATATATATATATATATATATATATAATTTAGAAACCCTAATTTGAAAACACTAATTTTGATATTAGGGTTTTACAAACCCTAATTCAACATTTTTGCCATATGGTTGAAGTATATGTACACATTGCATCTATTCCTCCCACCACCTTCTAGAGAGATGTCTCTCCTCCCAACCTTGTGCCTCTATATATAGCTACTGGAATCAACAAGGATCATAATATATATAAAGGTACATACACATCATGTAGATACACATACATTAATATAAAATGATGGAGTAGATACATATGCATCAACCATACATGTCTATATGCACACATGTATACATATACATGCATACATATTTACATGTACACATTTACACATATACACGTGTACATATATACACATCATATATACATGCCTACATGCACACATGTATACTTATACATGCATACACAATTATGAAAACAATTGCATATATTACATAAATGCTTATGCATACATACATGTGTGCATACTAACACATGTATACATATATCACAGACATGCACACACATACATATACATGAAACACACATATGTGCATACTAACACATGTATACATATAATACACATGAATACACACACATATGCATACATACATGATAAAAATTTGCTCCTCGAAGGAACTTCATGTTCTAACTTAAAAGTACATGATTTCATCTCTCTAGTGGGATTCACCAATATTCTAGTTGAATAAAGAAGAATCTATTATCTCATATCCAGTCAAATGATTCAAGTCATTGATCGATAACTAGAGTAGGATTTACTACCTAATCTACTCATATGTTTTCATTATTGCCATCATTTTGGTAAGATGTCAATATAGTCTCAAATTCATTATCCACATTGATTTCATTTATTTCTTCTATTGTTAAATCTGTGTTCTCATGAATGAGATCATCTATTGATGGACTAATATCGATTTCTGGTAATTCCTCTTCATCATCAATAGAATCAGCATGTAGAGTATTATCCTTTTTATCAAGAAGATTGGTATCATTGTCATGTACAATGATTATAATTTCTCTTTAGATATTGATGTATCAGTATCTAATGGTGAATCATTAAGAAGACTTTCTTCAATCTTTGTAACAATATACTGTTCAAACAATCACCTACCTCTAGGTTGAACATGAATGACTTGCCAGTAAGGATGAGCATAAGGGTTTTTATAGAAAAATGCTTGTTCAATATGCCTATGAAGAATATATGGTTCTCTAGTAGATCGCATTACCCAGTGGAAGAATCAATTTTCAGAAACCTAGATAATTCCTTTCTCAATGTGGAATTACTACCTTTATACTCGGCTTGAAACTAGTCAACCTTCAAAATGACCTATCAAAATATATAAAAACAAAAAACCATTATTAGGTGCTTAAATAAATAATAAACTCTATCATAAAAAATATAAATTTTTTTCTACCTGTTTGAACATATGAAATAATATTTCGTAGATATCAACAATAGTTCCCACATAACCAAGTTTGCCATCTATGTGATTCATGTCTTTTGAGCTAGCACGTGATAGTTGCTTGAAAGAAGCAACAATGCTAGAATCCTCTGTTTTACGTAAAGAATCAATAGCTTTGATTCTAATATGTTGTCCAAAAGCCCACATGTTAGTGAACATTCAAGCCTGCAAACGAAATTAAATTACTAAAGAGAAACTAATATACATATATGACAAAAACATAATATTATTAAAATAAAATTACCTTTCATTCACAACTTATCATTAACTCTCTCTACTCATATGAGATTTCTTCATTATTTGCATTGGCTTGTTGCAAACGAGTATATAGACAATCCGTGAAAGAAGATATATTTGTAATCTCATTATTATTGAGATTATGTCTATATCTTTTGTTTCTCCACCTTTTACTTCAGAGATTTTGAAGTTATTGTTCGTAGTCACTAATGAATATTTGCATGCATTTGCTATTATATACTACAAAAGTAAAACATCATGTTTTCTTGAAATGTAGATAAGAATGGAACTCCCTTACCTGTTAATACCTCATCTATTATTTTTGAAGAAGACTCATTGGTCCATGCACGTGGAGCTTCTTCATGAACTCTTTCAAGGTAATCACTAACATAGTACATGCACTCCTCAAGCATCCAACCCTTTGCCATAGATCCTTCTATTTCGCTCTTTGCCACACATAACCTTTTAATATTCCCATAAACGACTTGACCCAAAACATCCATTGAGTGTTGACAACACCTGCAATATCTATCTCATCTACAAGATTGACTAATAAATGAACCTTGTTAGAGTTAGACATTTGTGGAAGCACGTAGACAGCACAAGGAATAAGAAGAAGCTTGGAGTGCAACACACAATAATGAATGTATTACCACTAGAATTTACAAAGATCAATAGCCCCTTAGGGCAATAGGTGTATATACAAGCCGGGGGAAAAAACCTCCTAAAGAGGGAAAAGAGTGCCCCAGTGGTCCTAGAGTGTTTACGCACATCACTACCTAAATATATCAACAAATCTCCCCTGAGAGTGATGTGGTGAACAAGGAGCTGGCACTAATGTATAAGGAAGTGCCAAGCTATGTGGAATCAATCCACAAAAGGAAGCAAGCCCAAAGCTTTGCTTCAAACTTCTCCCTAGGCAGAGCCTTCGTAAAAAGTTCTGAAATATTCACCTGTGTGGGCACATATGCCAAGCTAATCTCCCTAGTAGAGAACCTCTCCTTGACATAATGATAATGCACCTCAATGTTCTTAGTGCGAGCATGGAACACAGGGTTCCTCGCAACTTCCAATGCACTCTGAGTGTCAGTGAAGATGGTGGTGGAAGAGGACTGACCAACACCCAAATCAGCCATAAGGCATCTGAGCCACACACACTCAAAAGTCATTGTGAAAGCTTCCCTATACTCACCCTCACAACTAGAAGTGGACATAGTAGGATGCTTCTTGCTCAATCAAGATATACATGAGCTACCAAGCATGAAGCAAAAGTCTCTAGTGGAAACACGAGTGTCATAGCAACCAGCCCAATCACTGTCAAAAAAAGCATGCAAATCTGGCGGTAGTGATCCCCGTTGGGATAAAACAATCCAAGTAGCTGGGTACCACTCAAGTAGCGAAAGATGCGCTTAACCGCCTGCCAATGCTTGACACCTGGACAATGCATAAACATGGTCATCTGTGAAACAACAAAACTGAATATCTGGTCGAGTAATGAAACTAAATCAATCATCCAACAGCCTGCCGATAGAGAACAAAATCAAATGCATCTCCCGCATCATTAAAACTCAATTGTAAACCTGTCTCCATAGAATGACAATAGTCTTACAATCTTCAAGGCAAAAACGCTGCAATAATGTGTCAATATGTTTCGTTTGAGATAAATCTATTCCATCATCAACTACCATAAACTAAATGCCCAAATAGTGATGCAAATGCCCCAAATGAGAAATCTCAAATGAGGCATGCAAATCAACCTTAAAATCATCAATATGCATGTCATGAGGACCAGTGAGCAGCATGTAATCAACATATACCACAATGATCAGAAGCACATCATTAGCATGTTTAACATATAACGTGCTTTTAGTTGGAGTGTTCTCAAAACCATGTGCAATCAGATAGGCATGTATGTTTTCATATCAAGCACGTGGTGCTTGCTTTAAACCATATAATGCCTTCTTTAACCTACACACCTGGTTTTCATGCCCTTTCTGCACAAAGCCATGGGGTTGAAAAACATACACTTCTTCATGCAAATCACCACTCAGAAATGTTGTTTTAATGTCCAACTGATGTACATTCCAAGCATGATGAGCTGCAACTGCATAGATGCTACGAACGGTAGTCATTCGGCAAGTAGGAGCAAAGGATTCATCAAAATCAATACCTCTTTCTTGCACATAACCCTTTGCAGCAAGCCTAGCCTTATACATGTCAACTGTTCCATCAGGTTTATGCTTCAGCTTGTATACCCACTTAGTGCCAATGGCCTTCTTGCCAGGAGGCAAGTCACATAAAGACCATGTACCATTATTCATGATAGCATGTTAGTCGGCCGTCGGATTGGAAGTTGTAAAGACAAGATCCTTTCAGTTTTCGCACGTACGAAAGGTTGTTACTAAGATAGTTGTAATCTTTATATAAGTGAATGAAAAAAGAGGCACGCGGTGACAGTTAGGGGAATCACCAGGCTGTCTGTCTGGGTGATTGTCTGTGACGTGCCGTGGTGTCTGTTCTGATAACTCTGAGTACCCTTGTGCCTTTCTATTGTGATTATCTATAAGTTGTTATTCTCCGTGCTCCAGTAATGACAGTTTCAGTATTGTGCATTTAGGTAATGTTGAGTATTCTGATCTCGTCTTGGTTTTGCGTGGTTATCAATACCTGTTCGGTTGGTGGATCTCTGTCTAGGCAGTGAAGTCTGTGTAGTAACTGTAGTGTGTTTGAGAACTCGGAGTCGTAATGTGGTTGTCTTCTGTGTTGAAGATCCGCTAGCGTACGGTAAGGATTAAGTTACAGCCAGGTTCGTCTTAAGCTAAGTACGAAATCTTGTACCGTAAAGGTTATGACTATGAGTTGTGTTACGGTAAGTTCTTATATGGTACGCTGATCACTGAGTAAGTCTTACTCGGTGTAGGAATCTACATTCAATACTGTGTGTTGAGAATTTTAAGCCTTTCTGTGTCTTCGGTTCTGGTTGATTGTCTGCAACTACTTGGTAAAGGTTGAGTCATTGTATTGTCGTTGTTGTTACAGTGTTTTGTGTTCGAAGCAGTTCTTGAGTTAATCAAGATCATATCCGTATTACGATATTGAATAGTCTCGTGCTATAGGTCGGAAGTACCTTAATTGGAATCTGTTTGGTATACTTTAGGGAGTGTCCGATTACAGATAGTAAGATCGTAAAGCGTAAATAGATTCTCGATAAAGTTATTGAGCACCGGTATATGGTTGTGTGTGAAGTGGTTAGTTTGGGAAACCAAGCATAGGGCCTCTGCCTAGGAGACCCTTTCCACTCCCAAGAACCCACTAATTGTTTAAACGCTTCTCTGACGGTTAGTACCGCGTTTAACACTGGTGCCGTCTGTGGGAAAGTGGCATCACGAGTATTGTCAGCCAACTGGCAGAAAGTGGCACCAGATTGTTGTCATTTGTCTGTGCGAATGTGGCATCAAGAGTGCTCGTTGATTGATTGTGAAAGTGATCATAGACTGTGAATCGACCGTAAAGAAGGTACGCAAAGTATTACAAACGTAGTATATGCCGGTTACTCATTTCGGTGAATCATACCCGAAGCATAGAAGAGCCAACAGTCTTGGGCGATACCTAATTTGCTAAGGACGCCTCCAGGAGGTAGAAGCGCAGATAGGTCTAACTCAGTTGCCAAGGAAGTGAAGAACGTTAGAGGTGATTCCAATAGTATTCTGGTGGAACTTACTACATTTTTGGCAGATTCCGGTGCGATTCTTGCACAATCTGTCGAAGATATAGTAACTCCAGAGTCTACCAGGACGAAGCCTGAAGTTAATTTAACACCATTGGGTCAAGATTCGAATTTGACTACGGATAGAAACGTCTTGGCCAAAGAAATCTGCGAAGGTGAAAAAGCACCTTGTTTTGGTGAAAATTCGACACCTTCCGGTGTTATTTCGATACCAGTTGTTGAAAACTCACAGTTTTCCGATGACGGTTTACCATTTCTTGGTGGATCTTTAGTCCAGTCACCGCTATTTGGAGTAAGTACCCCTACATCTGATACCAAGGAGGAAGGTAGCTTGTTCGGAACAGAAATCAGAACCATACTAAACGATATTGGCAAGCCGGAAAGTGTACAGACTGACGACATAGATTCCAACGGTTCGGATATTCAGCCTAGGGATACAGAAGATAGTCAGAATACCACCGCCAGCACGATGAGTGGGCAACAACAACAACAACAGCAGCAGCAGCAACAACAGCAACATCTATTTCCACCCCGGCCAACTCCAATGGGAGTAACATACACTAAATTCGGTGGATTCCCAGGTGATGACCCAGACACTCATGTATGCACATTTGAGATAAGTTACGTACTGCTCAATCATCCACTTGATCCGGCGTATAAAGCTATTGTATTCCAGTCCGCGTTAGTTAATGAAGCCGCCAGGTGGCTTACAGAATATGATATTAACCATTTCGGCACCTATGGAGCAGTAAGGGATGCATTTTTGTAGAGATTCAGGCTAAAGAAGAATCCAGCCGAAATTTTTGATTACCTGCAAAACAATAGACAGAAGATGAATCAGACAGTGCAAGAATATGCCACCCTATTCAGAACACATTTGAGGCAATTACCCCTAGCACATGCCAACCTACCAGATGACGTTATTACTCAATGGTTTATCAATGGTTTGACTCCGCAATTTAAACAGATTATGATCATACGCTGTGTGGGAGCTATGACGCTAGATGCGGTGATCGCAATGGCTTTGCAGCTGGAAAACAAGGTTGGAGGATTTACAGAAGACCTGGAATGGTTAAAAGCAAGTAAAAATGTTGCAGAAGATCTGACCAGACAGATGTACTGCACCACGTGCAAGAATTCAGGGCATACCAGTGCCACTTGTGCCCTCAACCAGTTGTTTTGTGCTATCTGTAATACGACAGGACATTCCACCGAAAACTATGCATACAATGCCAAAGTACAGGGAACAGCAATAGTTAATGCAATTATACAAGAACCAGGGCAGCCTGCCAATCACTATGTACCTCCTCAAATGAGAAACAACCAGCAGCAAGGATACCGAAATTACAGAGGATAGAGAAATAATAACTACCATGCAAACCGTTGGCAGGCAAGACCAACACAGGAAAATACTAATTTGCCACCACCTCGCTGCCATTTTTGCGGCGAATTTGGCCACATTAGAAGATTTTGTAAAGATGCAGCAGAATATGATCAGATGAAAAAAGAACGGCAGAATCCAATGACTAATATGGTTCATATCACACCGATAGAAACACAAGCTGCAGTAGTTCAGACCAGATCTGGTAGGCCGTTACAACCCGCAGTTGAAATATTTGAACCAGGCATCCTAGAGCAGCAAAGAACATATGACAAGGCTAGTCAGTGGACCACCTCAGAACCTCCAGTGTTCCCAGATCCTATTCCGGTGACACAAGTTCCACTGTCAAAGGAAACTGCGCAGGAGCAAGAGTCAATTCCAGTAACTGACACCATCTTCAGAATCGGTGAAAGAAACAAGTCAAGTAAACCAAACATGGGAAATCTTATCTAAAGCGTCCATTACTCTTCCTCTTGGACAGTTACTTGCACTAGTACCGGGAGTCCGTCAGCAATTCCAGCAACAGTTTAGTCATGAGTCTGCCTGCATTCCAGCAACAACAACAGTACAACCGGAAACTGACTCTTCGGTCGATCGGTTCCTTTAATTACGGTATGGTACAAAAATCATAAAATTGATCAAGTACTAATTGATGGAGGGTCTGGTGTAAACATTGCTACTACCGCACTATGTAAAAAGTTAGGATGGTCGAAAATAGAACCTGTTCAATTTTTTGTTAGAATGGCAGATCAATCCAGAGTTCATCCAGTAGGACTCGTAAGAAATATCCCAATCACTTTACAGGGAACTACATTTCACATGACTTTTGTAATCTTAGAGTTACCGGAATGTAGTCTTGATTACAATCTACTATTCGGTAGACCATGGCTGAAGCAAGCCAAAGTCATTCAAGATTGGTCCGCACAGGAATTAACTTTTAAGGATAATCACCGAAAATATGTGGTTAAATTAGATGCCATTCAGTCATGTGAACTCCATGCCAGACCGTACGTAGCAGAGCGAGTCTACATGATGGATGGTCTATCTGATGATGAGGAAGAAGCCTTTATGAAGAATAATGAAGATCTCATTTCTTTAGGTACTATAGACCTACAATCTGTTGTAGAAAATTGGAATCGGGCAGTTTGTATGGTGATGCATGTGACTCAAGAAGACAAGAAAGAAGATACTGCTGCTATAGATGACGCTGATCTACAACAACTGTTAAAATCAGATAATGTTACAGAGAAGTCCCGACAATTCTATGTTCTAGAAGATCAGTTGATCACCTATAATTTAGGAAATGAAGAAAATCCGCGTCCTGTCAAGATAAAGGAAAGCTTACCTGAAGTATTTCAAGCAGATCTGATCCAGTTACTTCATGAGTTCGCTGATGTTTTTGCATGGGATTACAAAGATATGAAGGGTTTGGACCCCCGCATTTATCAACATAGGGTCGTGCTGAAGCCAGAAGCAAAACCAATCAAACAACCCAGCTACCGGATGAATCCGAATTATGCAGCACAGGTAAAGGCAGAGTTGGATAGGTTATTAAAAGTTGGGTTCATTGTACCAATAGAGCATGCGGAGTGGATATCACCCATTGTTATCGTCCCTAAAAAGAATAAGCAACTACGCATATGTGTGGATTACCGGAAGCTAAATGCAACTACGGTGCCAGATCCATTTCCCCTTCCATTTCTGGACACCATGCTTGACAGAGTAGCAGGGCACGAAATGTATTCATTTTTGGACGGATATAGTGGGTATAATCAGGTCAGAATGGCTGAGGAAGATATACCAAAAACAGCGTTCATCACCAATTGGGGTGTCTTTGCTTGTACTGTTATGTGGTTTGGATTAAGAAATGTCCCCAGTACTTTCCAAAGGTGTATGCAAGAAATATTCTCCCCCTATCTTACCTGTTTCATGCAAGTATATCTTGATGATTTCTCTGTGTTCGGTAGGATGGTAGCACACTTGTTCCATTTACGGTGCTGCTTTGAGAAATGCAGAGAATACAGACTCTGTCTGAACCCGAACAAATCTGTGTTTGTAGTTTCATGTGGAAAGTTGCTTGGCCATATTGTATTTGCACAGGGCATACAAGTCGACCCAGATAAGGTAGCAGCTGTGTTAGAAGCACCTGTACCTACCACACGAAAGGAAGTAATGCGTTTCATGGGTCAAGTGAGATGGCATGGTCGTCATTTACGGTGGCTCTCTCATTTAGCTATTCCACTCAATCGTTTAATCACGAGTACTCCTAAATAGTTTGATTGGACTCAAGAATGTCAAACAGCATTTGATCGTCTAAAGTGTTTATTAACGCAGGTCCCAATTTTACAACCACCTGATTGGGAATGCCCATTTCATGTTTTTGTAGACGCATCAGATATCGCCATCGGTAGTGTGTTAATGCAACAAACTGATAAGTGGTTCCGGCCTATTTTCTATGCGAGTAGAAGACTTGCTCCTGCAGAAAAGAATTACTCTGTAACTGAAAGAGAATGTCTGGGTTTAGTGTATTCTGTAAAGAAATTCAGACACTATTTACTTGGTTGCAGATTTACTTTTCATGTAGATCATGCTGCACTTGTCTATCTGGTACGACAACAGCATTTAGGTGGTTGATTAGCGCGTTGGGTTCTACTTTTACAAGAGTTTGATTTCGAAGTAGTCCATCGGCCCGACAGCTCACATGCCTTAGCAGATTTCCTTTCTCGCTTAGATTCCGATGAAGCTCCGGTCGGTGTAGATGACACCACACCAGCGATTTATGTTACTGAACCAACTAATGATGAATATGCAAAACCTCCTATGCCATCTACATATTATGATCAGATATTAACTTTTCTTACTGATGGATGTATTCCTGCACAAACCTCTCCTGCAATGCGTAGAAACATTGCAGTATACAGTCGTAGATTCCGGTTAATTACTGGAGAATTATACTATATGAATCACACTGGAATTTTACTTCGTTGTATTCCTCCACACGAAGTTAACTCAGTCATTATTCTGGCTCACTCAATTCCTTCCGGTGGACACTTTGCAGCAGATCTAACGCACCGGAAAATTCTGCAAAGTGGACTTTGGTGGCCTACTATGTACAGGGATGTAACTCAGTTTGTCAAACAATGTGATACTTGTCAGAGGTCTGGACAGCCTCTAGAATGAAATCTTTCCTCTCCAACCTGTTTTGCCATTGGAGCCTTTTCAGAAGTGGGGCCTAGATTTTGTTGGACCTATTACACCTCCAGCCATCCTCAGTAATAATCGTTATATTTTGACATGTACAGATTATGCTACCAGATGGGCAGAAGCATGGGCTTTAAGGTCCGCCACAGCTGTTTCGGTGGCAAAGTGTCTAATGAAGGATGTTTTTCCACAATTTGGCTTACCGCTGGAACTCGTTACAGATCAAGGCACGCATTTTGTGAACAATTTAATGAAAGTACTCACCCATTCTTTTCAGATAATGCATAAATTCAGTTCTCCTTATTATCCTCGTGCCAATGTTTTGGCTGAGAGTACAAACAAAACCCTGTTGAATATGCTTCACAAACTGATTCTGGAATCACCGGAAAGGTGGGATCAACTGTTACCTGCAGTATTATGGGCATACCGGACTACATACAAGGTAGCAACAGGATTAACCCCTTTCAAACTAGCTTATGGACTGGAAGCCATAGCACCAATGGAGATTGTTGTGCCAAGTTTACGTGTAGCTCTCACTCAGAAATTGATACCAGAAGATTCTTTATCATTTCAACTAGCTACACTCAGAGAACTGGATGAGCATCGATGGACAAGTTTTCTGACTATCCAAGAAGTTCAGTTAAGACAAGCTCGAACACATGATCGATATCTAAGGACTCCAGTTTTTACAGTGGGGCAACTTGTACTCTTTTACAATGCAAAGTCAAATCGCTCTGCTGGCAAATTCAAGATACGATGGTTTGGTCCCTACCGGATTTCTGAACAGGTGGGCCCAGCCACTTTTTGATTGACTACTTTGACCGGAATTCCTCTTCCAAAGGTGATAAATGGTTCAAAGCTGCGGCCGTACCAACAAGCATCCGATCTACACTGAAAAGTTCCGCGGATTGGCCACATCTTTTGCATTTTCTTTTCTTTTCTTTTCTTTTCTTTTGTTTTCGCACGCTTAATAAATAAGTATGTAAATATCCCCGTTTTAATACCTAATTATGCTCAACAGCCGCCCGACATTATCGTTCTACTTATGCATGCACACCGAAGTTATGAAGTTAGCATCTCAACGTCGCATGATGATTAGTGATTTTGATTGCTCTCCACTGCAACGCATCTACTTAACCTTCTCCGTTTCGCCGAAAATCGCTATAGTGTTTGCGTGATTTGTGTGATTGTGTATACCCTGTGCGTTTGTGTCTTGTGCTTGCTTTTACTGTGTGCGCCATGGAAGCTCTGGCAAACTTTGCCGCTTTCCGTGACGGACTCCCTACTGATGTAGGTGAGTTCCTGCGCAACCGTGGGCTGGCCAATTTCGCTGAACTGCCTTGGCATTTAGTGGATTGCCACCCATTCTATGCTCAGATAATCGCCGCAATCGCTGCCACACCTGCCACCAAGCAGAGTTGGCCTATCACTGGCCTACCATCCCGTACCGTAATCACTTTCCAGGCCTTTGCTGATGCGTTTCGACTCCCTTGACAAGGTCGGAAAAATGGCCCGAGTCTGCCAATAGCAACCATGATCCAACTATTCCCTAGACCCTCCTCGAATGAATACGCAATCCTCTGTCGCCCTGAACCTGAGAGATCTGCGCTACAATTCTTAGTAGCCATTCTTAACCTGTAGAAGCGACCCTATGGCATCTCTCGACCTTTCTATTCGGCAATAGATATGGCTGCGAGAGAGCCGGTAAATTTTGCATCGTATTTCTTCCGCCGCATTCTCAAAGAATGCGTTGCAATCATCAAGTAGGTCAACAAGGGAGATATGCCAAGGTCCAGACTGCCGCACATCATATCCTTTCTATTCCCGACTATTCTAGCAGCACAGCCACCACCCCAAGGACCCATTCTATGCCATGAGGAATCTGCACAACTATTAGAAGACAATGAAGAAGAAGACGAAGAGATTTTCCACCTTCTCCGCCAGAAAAGAATCAGGATCAGTTCATCCGATAGCGAAGTACAGGGGTCAGTCGCAAATGATAAGGCAGACGACAAACAAGAAGAAGCAAACGAAGACGAAACCTTTCACGACACCACAACCTCCATGCATCAAGAGTCATCAGTGCACTCCTCTTCAGAACAGCAACAAGAACAGGAGGCTCCCACCGAATCTGGCACAAGCTCGTCAGAAGAAGCATCTGAGCAACAATCTGAGAAGGAACGGCAAGAGGAGGGAGAACATATCATCAAAGAGGTTTTCGAAGAACTCCTTAAAGCAGTCGAGTCCACAGCCGCCAATACCGCTGACACTACACAACCCACTGAAAAGGTAATCAACGAAACTACTATCCTTCCTATTCATCCACCCGAACCTCCAGCCGAACCCATTCTCCCTAGTCCACCCATTGTTCCCGACAAACCCTCTGCTTCTTCATCCTCATCACCAAACTACTCCCCACCAAATTCCCAACAACTTCTTACAGCATCTTCATCCCAACCTCGTTCTCAAGCTCCAATTCCTTCGATTCCCGTATTTTCTCAGTTAGCATCTATGGGTCAAATGCTGATCCAACTATCACAACAATTACCTGTGCAAATAAAGCAAGTAATAGAGAATATCCGAGACGAATTTCAACACAAAGTGGACGTGCTGGAAGAAGACATTAGTCCTCTCCAAGAAGAATTAGTAGTGGCCAAAGCAGAAAATCAAGCATTACATGAACAACTTAAGGAGTTACAAACAAGATTTGATGAACAGATAGAAGTTTTCGGTCAAAGAGATGAGGCACTGGCTGAGCTCAGAAAGAAGGAAGAATTATTAAATGATGCAAATACCGAAATCATTCAGTTGAAGCAAGAGCTACAGGATAAAGAAGATGCGCAAGTCGCTTTAGGGAATCTGTTAGAAGAAACAAGACAGCAGCTAGATGAAGTAGTACAGCGAGGCCAAGAACAGCATGATCTGGCAATGAAAATAGCTGAAGAGCTCCAGAAATGCAAAATAGATTTTACAGAAGTAAACAACATTCTAAAACATAAATTGACAGTGGAAGCTCAACTACAAAAGGTAATAACAGATCTCCGAAGAGAAAGAGATGCCTACTCCAGGACAATCCAGTTTCAAAATCAAGAAATAGAAAGAAGGGAAAAACGGCTGGACACTCAAAAAGATAGATTAGCCAGCTTGGAGAAGCAAGTTGCAGAAATAAAGGTATCTAGGGATGCGGCACTAGCAAATGATTTTTATCTCCAAGAAGCTTTTTTGCAGACACACACAGAAGTTTTGCTGACCGAAGCCATTTCCTTAAGTTTTGTACGAACAGATGCCCAATTAGTAGAACCAGATACTTTAAAACAGATGTTAGAAGCTTTAAAGAAGAAAATAGCCCGAACTTTTAGATTAGCAAGATCCATGTACTTAGAAGGTATAGTCGATGAACCATGAGTTCTTACTTTTGATATACCTGCGGGTTCGAGTCCACCATGCGTGCCAGTGTTAGTCGGCCGTCAGATTGGAAGTTGTAAAGATAAGATCCTTTCAGTTTCCGCACATACGAAAGGTTGTTACTAAGATAATTGTAATCTTTATATAAGTGAATGAAAAAAGAGGCGCGCGGTGACAGTTAGTGGAATCACCAGACTATCTGTCTAGATGATTTTCTGTGACGTGCCGTGGTGTCTGTTCTGATAACTCTGAGTACCCTTGTGCCTTTCTGTTGTGATGTTCTGTAAGTTGTTATTCTCCGTGCTCCGGTAATGACAGTTTCAGTATTGTGCGTTTAGATAATGTTGAGTATTCTGATCTCGTCTTGGTTTTGCGTGGTTATCAATACCTGTTCGGTTGGTGGATCTCTGTCTAGGCAGTGAAGTCTGTGTAGTAACTGTAGTGTGTTTGAGAACTCGGAGTCGTAATGTGGTTGTCTTCTGTGTTGAAGATCCGCTAGCGTACTGTAAGGATTAAGTTATAGTCAGGTTCGTCTTAAGCTAAGTACGGAATCTTGTACCGTAAAGGTTATGACTATGAGTTGTGTTACGGTAGGTTCTTATATGGTACGCTGATCACTGAGTAAGTCTTACTCGGTGTAGGAATCTACATTCAATATTGTGTGTTGAGAATTTTAAGCCTTTCTGTGTCTTCGGTTCTGGTTGATTGTCTGCAACTACTCGGTAAAGGTTGAGTCACTATATTGTCGCTGTTGTTACAGTGTTTTGTGTTCGGAGCAGTTCTTGAGTTAATCAAGATCATATCCGTATTACGATATTGAATAGTCTGGTGCTATAGGTCGGAAGTACCTTAATTGGAATCTATTCGGTATACTTTAGGGAGTGTCCGATTACGGATAGTAAGATCGTAAAGCGTAAATAGATTCTCGATAAAGTTATTGAGCACTAGTATATGGTTGTGTGTGAAGTGGTTAGTTTGGGAAACCAAGCATAGGGCCTCTACCTAGCAGACCCCTTCCACTCCCAAGAACCCACTAATTGTTTAAATGCGTCTATGACGGTTAGTACTGCGTTTAACATAGCATCATATTCAGATTGCATTGTAGCCATCCAATGTTCTGAATTTTTTGCTTCATGAATTTGAATGAGTACGATATGACAGAGGTGCATCTAATTCAATGTCATGCAAAGTCTACACCAACCATTTCGGCATAGTTTTTGCATGCTCAATATCATCTCTCTCATCAACAAGTGCATCATGGAAATTGGCTTCAAAAATGGAATGATTTGCATCATCACATGAAACCTGCAAAGGCTGAGAAGTTGCCTCATTAGGACCAGCACTAGATTGTCCACCTATAAAAAAAGGAAGCAAAGTATCATACATGTCTTTAGAGCTGATAGATGTCTCCTTAGTACATGAAAGCAATGGCTAAATAGCATCTTCCACAAAAACAACATCAAAGCTAACCAAAATGTGTTTAGTGTGTGGATGATACAAACAATAGCCTTTACTTAGAGAAGTGTACCTAACAAAAATACATTTTACTGCTTTATCATCCAATTTTCAGTGATGTTGCTCAGGCATGAATGCATATGTGAAACAACTGAAAACATGCAGATGAGCAATAGATGGCTTGCAACCATGCCAAGCCTCATATGGAGTGATAGACTGCAATGCTTTAGTGGCACACCTGTTAAGTACATATGCTACACACATAACAGCCTCAAGCTACAAACTATGTGGTAAAGCTTGACTCTTGATCATACACCTCGCCATTTTCATGAGTGACATGTTCTTCCGTTTAGCAACTCCATTCTATTGAGGTGTATATAGCACTGTACATTGATGTTTTATTCCACGTTCAGCCAAAAATGCATTAAAGTTAGAAGAGATATATTCCCCCCCTCGATCAGAACGGAGGATGCCCCTTTTACATGCTGACAGATTTTCAGCCAAAACCAGAAACTATTTGAAGCACATAAACACTTTGGACTTTGCATCCAATGGGTATATCCATGTATGCCTGGAAAAATCATCGATGAAAGTCATGAAGTAAAGATAGTTCCCAAAAGAAGGTGTTTGCATAGGACCACAGACATCACTGTGTACAAGCTGCAATTTCTAAGTAGTGCAAACTGAACCATCTTTTGGGAAGGAGGAACACTGCATTTTGTCCAAAATACAGCCTTCACAAACATGTTTTCTGGGTGCCTCAAGTTTGGGCAAAGAGGACACCATTTCAGATTTTTGCAGGCATAGCAAACTAGCAAAATTCAGATGATCAAAGCGTGCATGCCAAAGCTTTGCATCTAACATAGCCTGAGAATCATGTATTGCACATGCCAAATACTTTACAAATCTTTCATAGTCTATGAGCTTATACAACCCATGACATAATATGGTAGAAGCAATAATGACATCGCCATTTGATAAATCATGAATTGTACATCTGTCATCAACAATTTCACAACCCAGCCAATCTTGGCTAATGCAAAAATTGATAACAGATTTTTCTTGCTCCCTAGCACAAATAAACATGTGACAAAGTGAAAGAACTACCATGAGCAATAGTCAAAATGATCTTACCAACTCCCTTAATAGGATAAAAGGAGGTGTTGGTGCATGTAACAATATTCCCTTTAGGGGCAGGATCAAGTGAAGAGAAGAAATTGCCCTGCGAGGTAATATGTTTGGTCATCCCAATATCTGTTGAGATATCAAGCTCAACATGTGATGATCCAGGATGACACGTACCAGTTTTCTGTTTCTCAGACATGTATAATGGTCACGCCGGTATATGTCAGGGATACTTCATTGAGCTTTATTAGATTTATCTACCGAGAGTGATGGCACATTTGTTCCTTGCCAGCTCACTCATTCGTGGACATTAGGTTTTTCCTTATGTACTGATCTTTATATATTGCACTTGTTGTATTCTTGTTTTTAGGTCATTCTTGTACATTCCTTTTTATGTAATAGAAGAAGAAGATAATTCTTCCTTGCCTCAATCTGAGTGTGTGCTTCTCCTTCAGAGTGAGAGAGTGTGTTTGTGAGCTCTCTTCCTTATCTTCTTCCTCATGACATGGTATCAGAGCCAGCATGGTTGTAGAGAGCTCGTGGAGAAGGCGACGGTGAAGAGTACGCAGCAAGGCGTGGAAAAAACACGATTCACAAATGACCTCCGTTTGCTATGAAAATCAGCATGAAGGTACTCAAAATATTTTTGAGAGTTATCCATTTAGGGTCACTCGTTTTTGTCAGATCGAAGTTTCGGAGCCATCTCGACCTCCATTTTGAGCCCGCAAGGTGAGGCACGCACAAAAACTAGGTCAGTTTCAAAAATGTAACTTGCGTTGTGTCCGGCAAAACTCATATATTCCAGATCCAAAATTTCAAGTGATTCAATGTATTGTTGATACAGTGTTGTGAATTTCTGCAGAAATGGCAAACATAGATGGAATGAGTCAGCTTATGAGCAATAAGCTGGATAAGAACAACTTTCATGCTTGGAGATTCAGAATGACGAATTTCTTGATGGGAAAAGGCTACTAGAAGTACATCAAAGGAGAGAATGAAAATGCTCTGCAGCTACCAGAAAGGAATCGGACTGTAGATTAGGTAAGAGCATATGAGGAATGGAATCAAGGAGCATGAAAGGTAATGTACTGGCTATCTGTTAGCATAGAGGATAGCATGATTCGACACATACAAGATGCCAAGACTCCAAAAGAGGCTTGGAATAGTTTGGTCACATTGTATGAGACCAATACAAAGGCACGAAAATTGCAACTCAAGAACGAGCTGCATACATTGGAGAAGAAGAGCATGTTGGTAAGTGACTACACCTTGAAAAGCAAAAGCATATGTGAGTCACTTGCATCTATTGGCATGAATGTAGATGATGATGATAAGGTGGAAGTGTGTCTTCGTGGTTTAGGAGCTGCATATAAGCAGTTCAGAACTTCTATAAAGACCAGGGAAAATATTTCGAATTTTGCTGATCTAGTATCTATGCTAATTATTGAAGAAAAGAATCTTGGTGAGGATTCAAACTCCCAAGGAAAATCTAGTTCTCAGCAAGTATTCTACTCTGGTAGAGGAGGAGGTAGAGGTAGAGGTTTTGGAAGTGGAAAAGGAAATAGTAACCAAGACCAAAGTCAAAAACAGAATCATGTAGGAGAAAGAGGACAGTTTCGAGGCAGGGGGAGCCAAAGAGGCCGTAGAAATTTCCAAAGAAATGATTCAGGTAATGACAGTAAAGGATGTTGGAATTGTGGTAAACTTGAACACTTTGAACATGATTGCAGGTTGAAGAATCAAAATAACAGAAGGGAGCAGAATAACTATGCATCCATAAGTGCAGATGATTTTGAGAAGCTGTTCATGGTTCAACATCACATGATGAATATGATGTCTGCTGGTGTTTCAAAATCAAATGATAATGTCTGGTATGTTGATTTAGGTGCTTCAAATCACATGACCAGTCATGCGGAATGGTTTAGTACTTTGCAGAAATTGCCAGTTCCTAGATATGTTGAAACAGGTGATGACACATTACATCCTATTGAGCATACAAGAAACATAGCACTATCGATGGAGGATGGAAAGGTAAAACATCTTGCTGATGTGCTGCATGTTCCAAATATAACAAAGAATCTGGTTTCTATTGGACAAATGGTTGACCAGGGATTACAAGTCAGGTTCAATGCTCATGGATTATATGTAGAAGAGTACAAGTAGGATGAACGATTGGTTGCCAAAAGAAACAAAGTGGGTAGGATGTTCACCTTAAATGTGAAGATTCCTAAAATGAATGGGGCCATGTTTGCAAAAGGTGCAGGAGTTATTGCAGATATAGAGATGTGGCACAAATGGATTGGACATGCAAACTTGCAAAGGCTGAAATTCATGCAATCAAAGGAGATTGTCCATGGACTACCAAATTTCAAAGTTGCAGAAATGCAAAAGGTATGTGGAACATGTCAATTTGGTAAACAATCAAGAGCACCATTTCCACATGACAAGCATGTTAGTGAGAACGTACTAGAAGTAGTACATACAGATGTTTGGGGTCCAGCAAAGACCATATCTATGGGTGGTTGCAGGTTTTATGTTACTTTCATTGATGACCATACATGCAAAGTATGGGTATATTTCATGAAAGAGAAGAGCGAGGTGTTCACTGACTTCCAGAATTTTAAAGCTATGGTAGAAAAGCAGATAGGGAAGTACATTCAGACATTAAGATCTGATGCAGGAGGGGAATACATGTCAAATGAGTTCAGCAGTTTTCTAAAAAATCATGGAATTTGGCCCAAGCTTCTATGCAAATGCCAAAGAAGGACTGAATCTAGAACCAAATGACAAAGAAAATGCTAAAAAATCAAGTGCATAATCTCAAGTTTTAAGTGGACCGGATGCATCACCAAGCAATAGTTCCAACTCAAATCCATGGAGTGGAAGATTGCATGGAAATTTCAATCCAGCAAATTCATCAAATACATCCAAGAAAGGTAAAGAAAAGCTTTCTGCAGGTCATAAAACATGTGCAGGTTTTGAGACATTGATGGAGATTCAAGTGGTTTAGAAAAGAGTCTTGATGAGGAACTTGGAGTGCCCTCTGTGAAGACTCCAACAGTAAGAAGGGCACATGCAGATGATACAAGGAGAAGTGACCCAGGACCAAGAAGATCTGTGAGGATGCGGAATTCAATGCAACGATTGACATATGACAGTTATATGGCTCGTCATTGTGCCTACATGACAAAGGTAATAAAAGATGCCAAACCTTCTTGCTTTGAAGATGCAATTGGAATTGTAGATTGGGAAAAAGCTATGGATGAGGAGATGGCTGCACTTTATGGAAATGATACATGGAAGCTAGTTCCATTGCTGCAAAGAAAGAAACCCATAGGCTGCAAATGGGTTTACAAGGTAAAGCATAATGTTGATGGTAGCATAAGCAGGTATAAAGCATGAATGGTAGCTAAAGGATATGCACAGACATATGGCATGGATTATGAGGAAACATTCAGCCCTGTAGCTAAAATGTCTACTATCAGAACACTTGCTGCATTAGCTACAGTAAAAGGATGGACTTTGCATCAGATGGATGTGAAGAATGCTTTCCTACATGGTGAGTTACAAGAAGAAGTATATATGGACCAACCACAAGGATATGAAGATTCAAAGCATCCAGAATATGTTTGTAGATTGCAAAAGGCTTTATATGGGCTGAAGCAAGCCCCTCACGCATGGCATGCAAGGATTGCTGATTACTTAACCGGTTAACATTGGGTTTTCTATGTGTGATGCAAATCACTCACTATATGCAAGGAAGGCTGATGATGGCATCACTATTGTGGCTATTTATGTTGATGACATGATTGTAGGTGGTGATAATGAAGGAAGCATCAAAGAGGTAAAGCAACTTCTTATGCAGGAATTTGACATGAAAAATCTTGGTGTGCTGTGCTATTTCTTGGGCATTGAGTTTATACATACATACACAGGTATATGGATGTCGCAAAGGCAATATGCCTTGAATATGCTTCAAAAGTATGGTATGGCTGATAGTAAGCCAATTTCTATGCCATTAGATCAGAATTTGAAGTTGGATACTACATCAGGTGAAGCATTGGAAAATGCTACTATGTACAGGAAAATTGTGGGAAGTCTTATATATCTCACAATTACAAGGTCTGATCTAAGTTATACTGTTGGACTTGAAAGTCAGTTTATGCTGATTCCCAGGAAGCCACATTTGGATGCTCTGAGGTGCACTCTACGTTATGTGAGTGCTACGTTGGATTATGCATTGTTTTATGCGGATAGTGTAGATTTGCAGGTTTATGGATACACCAATGCAAATTGGGCTGGTAGCATTCCAGATAGAAGATCTACTAGTGGTTTTCTATTCTCACTTGGGAGTGCAACTATTACATGGAGCAGCAAGAAGCAACCCATTGTTGCTTTGTCGAGTATAGAGGCTGAGTATAGAGGTGCTGCAATGGTAGCATGTGAGGCATCATGGCTAGAAATGCTACTTGCGGATTTAGGTGTGGAAGTGGGAAAGCCTATCACTATTTATTGCGATAATCTTAGCAGCATACAGTTAGCACAAAATCTTGTTTTCCATGCTAGAACAAAGCATATCGAGGTACATTATCACTTCATCAGAGAGAAGGTATTAGTAGGTGATATTGACCTTGTTTATGTGAGAACAGATGAGTAGGTTGCTGATATTTTCACCAAAGCACTTGGAGCTGAGAAGTTGAAGAAGTTTCGGGAGATGCTTGGATTACAAGATATGCCATTGAGCTTGAGGGGGAGTGTTGAGATATCAAGTTTAACATGTGATGAACCAGGATAACACGTACCAGTTTTCCGTTTCTCTGACATGTATAGTGGTCACTTCGATATATGTCAGGGATACTTCATTGAGCTTTATTAGATTTATCTACCAAGAGTGATGGCACATTTGTTCCTTGCCAGCTCACTCATTCATGGACATTAGGTTTTTCCTTATGTATTGATCTTTATATATTGCACTTGTATTCTTGTTTTTAGGTCATTCTTGTACATTCCTTTTTATGTAATAGAAGAAGAAGAAGATAATTCTTCCTTGCCTCAATCTGAGTGTGTGCTTCTCCTTGAGAGTGAGAGTGTGTATGTGAGATCTCTTCCTTATCTCCTTCCTTGTGAGACTATCAAAGTACCAAACATCTAAGTCTATTGTAGACATGCACTGTTCATGAGAAGATGGGTCAAAATTGCAAACTATAGTAAACATCCATTCTTCATCCTGCACAAGATTAGCAGACTCTGTTTTCAATGTAGAGGCCTGTGCAACAACCATTTTCACCTCTTTCTTCTTTGCCTCTTTAGCAGCTAGTTCTGGACAGCGCTTAATGACATGATCATTTGCTTTATAGTATTTGCAAAACAATTTCTGCTTTTTTGATTACTTCTCATCTTTGTCTTCCTTCTTCAAATGTGCAGCATTTGCAAATCTCTGCTTACTAGTAGAAGAGCTCCATTTACCTTTGCCCTTCTGACTAACCAAGAAAGCTTGACCTGCAATATGCATGATGGACCTGTTTTGCCTAGACCGATCTTCCTACAACAGAACAAAAATTAACTCCTCAAATGACAAGACATTTGGATTGCCTTTCATCATCAAACGAAGAGTAGGAGCAAAACTTTGATATAAATTAGGAAGACCATTCAGAATGGTGTGCACAAGTGAGCTATCTGGTATAACTTCATCAGCAGAAATCAACTATTCTTTAAAACCCTTGATCTTTGTGAGAAAAGTGTCCATAGAATCACCTTCATTTATGTGCTCACTCTCCAATTGTTTTCGGAGGTAAGTAATGAGCCTTATTCCTAGCCTGGTACAATGTGGTAAGTGTATCCCAAGCATCCTTAGCTATTCTGCAAGAGCGAATGTAGGAATAATTGCATGTTTGACAAACAAAGATATCAATGCATGTGTCTGAGCATCTATGCCATCCCAACAAATTTGCTCTGCAGTAGGTGCAATAGAAACAATAACACAAACAAGAATCTACACAATATCATCATCTTTGACACCATCTCCATCAGCTCCAGCACTTGTATTCATAGGTGTAACAGGACGTCTTTCAACACCCTGGACAATATTCCATAATCCTTTTGTGACCAATACATGACTATAAGCCCACAAGGGGTAATTCGTACCATTTAACTTATCATCAACATCCAACATAACGAAATACATCACTGCTTTCAGCCATGGCCACGAACTAAAATACCTTGATGCAAAAAAATGAATGTATTTGAAAAAGTTGAACAGAACTACCCAAATAAGTTTTGTTAGACTTGTAGCAGACTTCGAGACACTTATACTGGTAAACTGAAACTGGTATATATCTTTAGCACAAAAGGATGAAATAGCCTGCACAAGCACTATGATAGTGCGTTCAGAGGCGGAAACGAGCTCAGACCGTGATTTCGGCACCATTGAGTGAAGTTGCTTTGATCTCTAAAACACCCTAAGTATGCTTACCAAATTTTGTGCAATTCTGAGACTACAACCAGATAGGTGTAGACAACGCCCTAGATGAAGCAGCGACCTGGTCTGATACCAATTGTTGGAGTTAGATGTCTGCGGAAGCACATAAACGACACAAGGAAGAAGAAGAAGAAGTTAGGGGCACAACACACAATACTGAATGTATTACCACTAGAATGTACGAAGATCAGTAGCCCATTAGTGCAATAGGCATATATACAAGCCGGGGGAAGAAAATCTCCTAAAGAGGGAAAAAGTGCCGTGGTGGTCCTAGAGAGAGAGAGAGAGAAAGAGAGATAATTCAAAGAGAGAAAGAGGTAGAAAGGAGAGAAACAAAGAGAGAGAGAGAGAGAGAAATCGTTGAACCTTTGATATGCATTATGGATCTTCAATAACCACTACTAAGTTTACTATCACAGGGATCACATTGAGTAGGAGAAACGACAATATCTCCTAGTTTGTGATTTCCACGTACAACTCCAATTTTCTTGCGGAGAAAAATAATTTATACTGCTTTTTATGAGATAAGGCCAAAAGTTATGAAAGTTTATAGATTATAAGAAGCTATTTTGAAGACATTCTTATAGCAAGGAGTTTGGGATCAAGAACAGAGACCTCCAAACCTCCACACTTCTATGGAAGATAATACATAGTCATGAATTTTGGCATGCATTACCTCCCCATATGCATCTTCTAGCAAGTCTACCGATTTGGTTGGGTTGCTAATTAGAAGAAGAACCATAAGATGAGAAGTATATAATGTTAGGAATGAAATAATGATCTAAAACAAAAAGTCTACTAGAAGCGCTTATGAGTGTCCCATTAAATTACCTTTTTCTTGAAACCACTGACAACCCAATCCCTTTGGCTAAAAGAGATCTTCGAACCCATGATAATACCCAAAAGCATGAAGATCTTACCATCTTGTACAATATTACAACCAAGTTGAAAGTCACATTTAGGATGAAACCACTCGAAGACTTAAATCTTGTTTTGCAATGATTTATTTTTTATCCACTAGAAGCACACAACAAATCAAGGAAAGTTAGAGGTTACTCACCAAATTTTCATTTGCATGAATCAAAGTTCTAGTATTATTGGAGAGCATTTGAAGACAAAGATTATTACTCATATATGAAACCTTGATATTTTGAATTTTACCTTGTTATCTTGAACAATCAATGCAAAGGATCACTTACAATAGCAAAAAAAAATGGAGCAAGAGATAACCTTGTCTTGTTGATCTTAGGATTTTTATACGTTGAGACAAAGCACTAGCAATGAGAACCCTAGTAGAAGCATTATCATATAATCCATGAACAAAGTTAATGAATCTTTTACCTGCACCGATATCACAAACATTGAAGAATAAAGTCCCATTTTATTCTTTCATTATCTTATCAAAATCAACTTTGAACATTCAAAGTCTTGGTTAGTTCTTTGTAGCAAACTTGGCACATTCCCGAAGAGAGATAATGGCATCCAAAGTGAATTTGCCTCTAATGGGACCGTTTTGTTCTTTAAACATAAATCTAGATATAAAAAAACTTAGCGTTTAGCAAGGAAAGAAGCAAAGATCTTGTAAATAGAAGTTAGTAGACTAATATAATAAATCTAGAGTGTTCGAGTTTGAGGTGTGCAGAAGCACGTGAATATCACAAGGAAGAAGAAGAAGCTTGGAGCACAAAACACAATACTCAATGTATTACCAAGAGAATGTAAAAAGATAAGTAACCCCATAGAGCTATAGGCGTATATACAAGCTGCGGGGAATAAACCTCCTAAAGAGGGAAAAAAGTGCCCCGACGGTCCTAGTGTGTTCACATAAATCACTAGCAAAATATATCAACGAGTCCCCTCTGGAAGTGATGCAACAAACAAGGAGCTTGTACTCATGTATAAGGAAGTGCCAAGCTATGTGGTATCAATCCACAATAGGAAGTAAGCCCAAAGCTTTGTGGAAAGATTTAAACTTTTCCCTAGGTAGAGCCTTTGTGAAAAGGTCTTCAATGTTCTCCTATGTGGGCACATATGCCAAACTAATCTCTCTAGTAGAGAACCTCTCCTTGACATAATGATAGTGCAGCTCAATGTGCTTAGTGTGAGCATGGAACATAGGGCTCCTTGCACCTCCCAATGGGCTTTGGTTGTTAGTTAAGATGGTGGTGATAGAAGATTGACCAACACCCAAATCAATCATAAGGCATCTGAGCCATACACACACAATAGTCGTTGTGAAAGGTTCCCTATACTCAGCCTCACAACTAGAAGTGGCCATAGTAGGCTGCTTGCTCAACCAAGATATGCATGAGCCACCAAACTAAAGTAAAAACCACTGGTGGACACATGAGTATCACAACAACTAGCCCAATTAGAGTAAAGAAAAGCATGTAAATTTGGTAGTAGTGATCCCCCCTTTGGAAAAAAAAATCCAAGTAGTTGGGTACCACTCAAGTAGCAAATATATGCGCTTAACTGCTTGCCAATGCTTGACACTTGGGCAATGCATAAACATGCTTATTTGTGAGACAACAAACTAAATATCTGGCCTAGTAATGCAAAAGTAAATCAAGCATCCAACAGCCCGCTGATAGAGAACATCATCAAATGCATCTCTAGCATCATGAAGACTCAACCGTAAACCTGTTGCCATAGGAGTGCCAATAGGTTTGCAGACTTCTGAGCCAAAATGTTGCAATAATGTGTTAATATATTTTGTTTGACACAAAGCTATTCTGCCATCAACTTGTATAAATTGAATTCCCAAATAATGATGCAAATGCCCCAAATCTAACATCTCAAATGAGGCATGCAAATCAGCCTCAAAATTAGCAATATGCTTCTCATTAGGACTAGTGAGTCGGATGTCATAAATATAGACAACAATGATCAGAAGCACATCATTTGCATGCTTAACATATAAGGTGCTCTTAGTTGGACTGCTCGTAAAACCATGTGCTATCAAGTAGGCATGAATCTGGTGCTTGCTTCAAACCGTATAATGGCTTTTTAAAACTGCATGCTTTGTTTTCATGCCCTTTCTACACAAAACCATAGGGCTAAAAAACATACACTTCTTCATGCAAATCACCATTAAGAAATGTAATTTTAATGTCCAACTAATGCATGCTCCAACCATGATGAGATTCAAGTGCAGAGATGCTATGAACAATAGTCATTCGGCCTGTAGGAGCAAATGTCTCATCAAAATCAACGCCTCTTTCTTGAGCATAACCTTTTGCAACAAGTCTTGCCTTATACCTATCAACTGTTCCATCAGGTTTATGCTTCAGCTTGTATACCCACTTAGTGCCAATGGCCTTCTTGCCAAGAGGCAAGTCACATAAAGAACAAGTATCATTTTTCATAATAATATCATATTTTGATTGCATAGAAGCATCCAATTTTCTGAGTTTTGTGCTTCACCAAATGAAACAAACTCATTCTGATCACAAAGACTAGAGGCAGCCATAGATAGCAATCTGATGCAAAAGAAGCACTATGAGACCATGAACAAGTACGATATGATAGAGTGCATCTAATTTTCTATCTCGCAAAGTCTACACCAACCATTTAGGCATAGTTTTTTGCTCCTCTATATCAAACCTCTCATCAAGTGCATTGTGTAAATCTGCATCAGAAGTGGAATGATATGCATCATCATGTGGAACTTGCAATGGCTATGAAATTGCCTCATTTGGACCAACACTAGATTGATCACCTATAAAACGAAGCAACAAAGTGTCATACACATCTTTGGATCTAATATCTTCGTAGTACATGAAAGTAATGGCTGAATTGCATCTTCCACAAAAACAACATCATGGCTAACCAAAATGCATTTATTATGTGGATGATATAGACAATAGACCTTGCTTTCATAATTGTACCCAACAAAAATACATTTCAGTGCTCTATCATGCAATTTTCTACGTTGTTGTTCATGCACTAATGCATATGCCAGACAACCAAAGACACACAAGTGAGCAACAGATGGCTTGCAACCATGCCAAGCCTCATATAGAGTGATAGACTGCAATGGTTTAGTGGGACATGTGTTAAGTACATATGTTGCACACATAACAACCTCAAGCTAGAAACTATGTGGTAAAGCCTCACTCTTGACCATACACCACACCATCTCCATGAGTGATCTATTCTTCCTTTCCACAACTCCATTATGTTAATGTGTATATGGCACTATACACTGATGTTTTATCCCATGTTCATTTAGAAATCCTATAAAAATAGAAGACATATATTCCCCCATTTGATCGAAACAGAGGGTG
Source organism: Ceratopteris richardii (assembly GCA_020310875.1). Lineage (NCBI taxonomy): Eukaryota > Viridiplantae > Streptophyta > Polypodiopsida > Polypodiales > Pteridaceae > Ceratopteris > Ceratopteris richardii. Next base: position 131,894,053 of record CM035430.1, on the reverse strand, counting down.
CCTATTTTACATGTTGGAAAATTTTCAACCAAAACCAGAAATTGTTTGAAGCTCATAAACACTTCACACTTTGCTTTCAATGGATATACCCATGCATGCCTAGAAAAATCATCAATGAAAGTCATGAAGTAAAGGTAGTTCCCAAAAGAAGTATAGGACCACAATCATCATTGTGAACTTTTCTGAGTAGCTTGTACTGAACCATCTTTTGGAAAGGAGGAATGCTGCATTTTGCCCAAAGTACAGCCTTCATAGACATCTTTACCAAGTGCCTCAAGTTTGGCCAAAGAGGAAACCATTTCAAATTTTTGCAGGCATAGCAAACTAGCAAAATTTAGATGATCAAAGTGTGCATGCCAAAGCTTCACATCTGACATAGCGTAACAATCTTGAACTGCACATGGTAAATCATTCAAGATATTTGCATAATCTATGAGCTTATATAACCCACGACATAAAATGCTAGAAGCTATAATGACATCACCATTTGATAGATCATGAATTGTACATTTGTGATCAACAAATTTCACAATCAAGCCAATCTTGGCTAATGCTTAAACTGATAACATGTTTTTCTTGAATATCTTTGGCACAAATAAAGCATCCGACAATGTAAAAGAACTACCATGAGCAGTATTGACAATGATCTTACCAACTTCCATAACAGGATAAGAGGAGTTGCTGGCTCATGTGATAGTATTCCCTATAGGGGAGGCTCAAACGAAGTGAAGAAAGTGTAGTGCAAGGTAATATGTTTGATTACCTCACTATCAAAGTACCAAGAATTTGAGTCTACTATAGTCATACACAGTTCATGAGAAGATCGGTCATAACTGCAAACAGTAGTGAATGTCCATTCTTCATTCTGCACAAGATTTGCAGACTCTGATTTGGGTACAGAGGCCTCTACAACAACCACTCCAACCTCTTTTTTCTTTGCTTCTTTTTAGAGTTTTGGACAACTCTTTATGACATGATCATTTCCTTTACAATATTATCAAAGAAAATTTTGCTTTTCTGTTTTCTTCTCATCTTTGTCATCCTTCTTTGATTGTGTAGAATTAGCGGATTTCTACTTACTAATAGATGAGCTCCCTTTATCTTTGCCCATCTAACTAGCCAGCAAAGCTTGATCTACAACACGCATAATGGACATGTTCTACCTAGACTGATCTTTGTGCAATAGAACAAAGACTAACTCCTCAAATATTAAGGCATTTGGATTGTTTTTCATCATCAATTGAAGAGTAGAATCAAAACTCTAACATGAATATGGAAGAACATTCACAATGGTCTGAATAAGTGAAGTATCTGGTAAGAATTTATCAATAGAAATCAACTCTTCCTTCAAATCTTAGATCTTTGTCAAAAAACTATCCATAGAATCTCCTTCATTCATGTGCTCACTCTCCAACTATTTTCAGGGGTAAGCAACACGAGCCTTATTCCTTGCCTAGTATAAAGTGGTAAGCATATCCCAAGCATCCTTTGTTGTTTTGCAGAAGAGAATGTGAAGAATAATGGCACATTTGATAGACAAGGCTATCAATGCATGTGCTTGAGCATCTCTGCCAACCCAACAAAGTTTCTCTGTAGTAGGCACAATAGGAACCTGAAGAATATTTATCTTCAATGCCATCCACATCACCTTCAGTAACTGTATTTGTAGTTGTGGTAGGATGTTTTTCAATACCTTGCACAATATTCCACAGTCCTTTTGCAACTAATACATGATGCATCATGTATGCTCATAATGGGAAATTGGTACCATCCAACTTATCTTCAACAACCAACATACAGAATACATCACTAGTTTTAGCCTTGGCCACTCATTAAAATACTATGATGTAGAAAAATGATGGTATCTCAAAAAGTTGAATAGACCCTATTGATTTCTGCTAAACCTGTTGCAGACTTCAAGCCGCTTATACTAGCGAACCGAAACTTGTATATATGTTTGGCACAAAAAGACAAAATTGCCAACACAAGTGCTATGATAGTGTGTTCGGAGGTCGAAACAACTCAGATCATGATTTCGACACTGCAGTGAAGCTATTTTGAACTCCTAATTGCCTTGAGTATGCTCACTAATTTTCATGCGATTCTAAGAATATGATCAGAGGGGTGTTGATGATGCCCTAGATGAAGTGGCAACCTACTCTGATACGAATGGTTGTAGTTTGAGATCTGTAGAAGAATGTGAACAACACAAGGAAGAAAAAGAAGGTTGGAGCACAACGCACAATACTGAATGTATTACGAAGAGAATGTACAAAGATAGGTAACCCATCAGGGTTATAGGCATACATACAAGTCAGCGGAAAAAACCTTCTAAAGATGGAAAAAAGTGCCCTCATGATCTTAGTGTGTTCACACACATAGCTACTAAAATATATCAACATAGAGCTGTTTACTTCATTTTTGAGACCATTCTTATGGATGAGCTTAATGACCCTAGTGTTAAGAGGGCACTGTCCTAATAGCTCCTTGCACCACAAATAGAGGAAATGACCCTAGAGTTAAGAAGGCACTGTCCTAATAGCTCCTTACCGCACAAGGAGGGGAAATGCTTGCTACACAAGGAGAAGAAATGGGTTAACAAAATTTTTTAATTCTTAAAAAAATCTCGTGAAGAATGTCATATAAATTACGGGACTTACCGTAGCTCGAAGTTGCTAGTGATTTCTTTGATCTCACTATCCGAGACTTGGTGTATTTTAGGAAGCTCTAGTTCCTCTCCTAGGTTATCTTCTATCTCAATGCACATTCGCATGCATTGTTCTATGGTTTGTGGTTCTTTTAGGAATACATATGACTTTAACTTGAGGCTCCATAATCCGTCTAAGAACAATGCCACTTTTCTGGCTTGTGTTGGTAGCTCTTGAGCAAGGCATCTTGCCAGATATTGCCTAAACCTTCTTGTTGCTAATCTCACACTCTCATGGTTATTCTACTTAAAGCTATGAATCAATGAGGAGGCATCATATCTTATGCCAGTCTTGGTGAATTCAGTCATGAAGGCCTCTAACAGATGGTCTATGTCTCTAAATTGACCTTGATTGAGGGGTTGAAACCAATTGAGAGCTGGATTCCTAAGGGTTAAGCCAAATGCATTAAATTGACTGAAGCAATCCTCCACTTGTTCCGCTCTCAATACCTGTTTGAACTCCGCTATATGATCATAGGGGTCCTGGCCTTCTATACCCTCAAAGTAGTTCTTCATGGCCTTTACTAGTTGTGATGGCCTTAAGGTCCTAGGATGGTCTCTAGGCCTAGGTAGAGGGAATTCATCTCCATTTCTTCCTTTGTCCTCTATGCCTCTCATGATCTCTATCATAGATTCCTGTTTCTAACCTCTCTCTACCTAATGTATTAGCAAAACTTACTTCCGATTTCTCCCTATATCTCTCTCTTTGGGTACCATGGGCTTGAGATGTCCTAGCCCCTTGGTTACCAATAGATACGTTAGACCTAAGTTGGGGAAACACAGGTTCACCCTTCCAAGTGTATGCTGCTCTGCCATGTTCTGACACTACAAACACCCTCTCCGAAGTATGGTCCAAATAGACAACTTTGCCTAGGGAATCAAGGTCTTTAAACTCATAGATGTCAACATTTCTATAGTATGAGGTTGATCAAGCTTGTATCTCCAAAATGCCTCATCTGTATCCTTGTTCAAATATAGCTCTATACTCTTGTTGTCTTGGGAAATCCACTCTGGTGTGATGACTCGATTCAATACTGACTTACCTCTAGGTGTGTGAGGCTCTACTCCTAGGCATCCTTTTTCTGGGTCTCCCAACTCTGCTTCGCCTATTATATTGCCAAACTCATCCATTTTATCTGGTAGGGAAGTAACAACGTACATGGTGCCCTCTTTGTCAATATACACATTGTCCTCATACTTGACTACTGGGCGTTCTAACCCTATGGGATGATCAGGGTTCTTAATTTGAACAACAAATCTCCTTAGACCATCCTCCTAGATGTGAGCACCTAATCAGTTGGTCCTAATGTACTCAAGTTGAGTCTTGTAGGGGCCATCAGGTTTTTCTAAGTAAGCCACTCTAGAGCTTCCTATTGGTCCCTGCATTGCAAAAGAAAATTTTGATTTGCTAGTCTCCGAGCTAGGATGATAAGGATAATCACTTAACTGTTGGGCCCAAGACCTAGCAGTGTGGTTAACACTAGCCTCCGAAGACCTAAGGCTTTGTCTGTCTCTCCCTAGATATCGACCTGATCTAAGGTTCATTTGCCTGATTAATCAATCCCAACTTTACCCAAAGTACAACCTTGTTGTTGATTCTTTTTTTATCAACCACTGGATTCTTTTTATTTTGTTATCATGTTTATGATCTTGTCTGATTTTGCATCGTCAGGAATACATAAGTGATTTTTCACACTTGAAGTTGATCGCAACAGAATTAGTTCTTTCCCTTGGGGTTATTGTCACACACAGAGATTATCTCTTGACTTGAACTTGATTACTTAGGTAGTCTTCAACTTGTCTCGTGCCTATCGTTGCCCTAACTTACTCCTAATACCATGCGTTCTTAGCCTAAGCTAGGAATTGACTGAGGGGGTTTCAAGAGAATTTCCAACCTCAAGTCCTTTGCCTTTTGATTGCTAGTCAAGCCCTGGATGCCCTCGCCCAAGCTCCGTGATCACCTTGCAAAAGTTTCTTGAAATACTTTCTTGCACACCACAGACCTGTGAAATTTTGCCAGTTGAAAATGGACTTGACCACAATGTATTGACAAACAAAAACAACCTTCCACATACATTGAAAAGTATAGACCCTTGCTTTCCTTTTTGCCCTAAAAAGTATTCTCACTCCCTAGTACCGACTGATGGTCAACTTAAAAACACTTATACTAGAACTCCACATATGATTATTACAAAAACCATTGGATGTCCAAGTAGAATTCTCAACGGGCTTTCCAACGGGACCAAAATTGTAGCAAACGGAGTTCGTATGAAGAAGTTATGGCTAGTCAAGCACTCGAGAGTCGAAACAGGTGAAACATGCACTCAGGGATAGCTCACAATGTTTTCTAAGGTTGCTTTATGCTCTAATGACCTTAATTTTCCCAAATTTTGGTAAAAAATAGGCTAAATTTTTTAACCCTAAAAAAATGCCGAATTTTCTTGTTAATCGTGATCGATTGGTCTGTCAATCGGGATTGATGTGTCCGTCGCGATCGACTATTCGATTGCGATGGACAGGTCCGATGGGGCTGTCTATCGCGATTGATAGGTCAATCACGGAATGAGTCGGTCGTGGTCAAACAATTGTTGACTCAGTCAATCATGATTGATGGGTCTGTCAAAATGGACCTGTTGGTTGCGATTGACACATGGCATCGATATACTCAGTCAGTCATGGTCAAACAATCGTGGACCATGTCCATCACGATGGATACGTCCGTCGAGGCTATCGGTCGCAATCGATGGGTCGATGGCGATTGACACATGGCATGTGATGGCTCTGTCAATCGTGGTGAATTGGTCATGGACCCAATCGATCATGATCGACGTGTCGGTCATGATTGACTAGTCCGTCGGGATCTGTCCGTCGTTGTTTGTCAGTCACGATTGACAGAAAACTATGGAATTTGAAAAAATTAATCACACATTTGGGATCCTCTAGGCCTAAGCATCATGGTTATGCACTTAGTTTTGCAAAATGGTTAACTTTTTTGTCGGTTGCGATTGATAGAAGTCAACTCCTCGGGATCTGCAGAGTCAAATTTTTTATCTGCTCGAGCTAGTATAGCTGCTGGAGATGCCGATTCTTGCAAAAAATCTCAGAAAATGCAGAATACACAATCGCACACAAGTCGCTCTCTCGCTCTCGCACTCAAATGAAATGAGGAGGTGAATGGAGATGGAGGTATATGGTCGTGATGGTGAAGATGATGGATGGATATGGAGCATAGAAGTGAAGAAGAAGATGAAAACAAATAAAACAAAAGCTTACCTATGCTTCCAATGTCTCTACTCTACGTCTTACCATCACACGCTTGTCCTCAAAGCTCAATCCCCGGCAATGGCACTAAAATTTGGTGTAGCTCAAGCGTAAGCATCACCTCCTTTACTTGTCAATCCGGGAAGATGTGAGGATGGTATGAAGACCTCAAGCAAGTGATGCACAAGTGGTGGAAGAGAAGCACACTCACATGCACTCTCTCTCTCTCTCACACACACAGGTAGAACAAAGAGTGGCACAATAGAAGCTTTGATTACTCAAAAAAAGATTACAATTGCTTTAGATTTAGTTCATTCTTTAACTTGCTCTCTCCAAAAATGAGCCTTCTAGTCCTTTTTATAGTTTTTCATTAGCTTTGGCCCTGTTTAGACCTAGTGTCTGGCCTAGTTAAAAACTAGATTCTAGGGCCTATTTGAGGGATCAAACGGAGTCTAAAAAATATGAAAATTGATAGGTAGATACTTCTAATGCTCCTCAAGCTCAAGGACTCCTTCCCTTGCACAAAATGGAGGTAAAAAATAGAAAATGGTAGTTACAATGAGTGTTAGTGATGAAAATCACTATTTTAAAGGTTTCTCTTGAGAATTATTACATACATTTCCATCAGTCCTTTCTTCGTTGGCTCCTTTGTCGGCTTGTGCTTCTTGTCTCTTCACCTTGGCATGTACTTCCTTGACGAGTTAGCCCTTGACTTCCAACAATCTACAACATGCATAATGGACCTGTTCTACCTAGACTGATCTTCGTGCAATAGAACAAAGACTAACTCCTTAAATATTAAGGCATTTGGATTGCCTTTCATCATCAATCGAAGAGTAGAAGCAAAACTCTAACATGAATATGGAAGACCATTCACAATCGTCTGCATAAGTGAAGTATCTCTCAAGACTTTATCAATAGAAATCAACTCTTCCTTCAAATCTTAGATCTTTGTCAAAAAAATATCCATAGAATCTCCTTCATTCATGCGCCCACTCTCCAACTGTTTTCAGGGGTAAGCAACACGAGCCTCATTCCTTGCCTAGTATAAAGTGGTAAGTGTATCCCAAGCATCCTTTGTTGTTTTGCAGAAGAGAATGTGAAGAACAATGGCACATTTGATAGACAAGGCTATCAATGCATGTGCTTGAGCATCTCTGCCAACCCAACGAAGTTTCTCTACAGTAGGCACAATAGGAACTATAGCACGAATAGGAACCTAAAGAATATCATCTTCAACGCCATCCACATCACCTTTAGTAACTATATTTGTACTTGTGGTAGGATGTTTTTCAATACCTTGCACAATATTCCACAGTCCTTTTGCAACTAATATATGATGCATCATGTATGCTCATAATGAGTAATTGGTACCATCCAACTTATCCTCAACAACCAACATACACAATACATCATTAGTTTTAGCCCTGGCCACTGATTAAAATACTCTGATGGAGAGAAATGATGGTATCTCAAAAAGTTGAATAGATCCTATTGAGTTTTGCTAAACCTGTAGCAGACTTCATGCTGCATATACTAGCGAACCGAAACTTGTATATATGTTTGGCACAAAAAGACAAAATTGTCAAGACAGGTGCTATGATAGTGTGTTCGGAGCTCGAAATGACTCAGATCGCGATTTCGACACCGCAGTGAAGCTATTTTGAACTCCTAATTGCCTTGAGCATGCTCACTAATTTTCATGCGATTCTGAGACTATGATCGGAGGGGTGTTGATGATGCCCTAGATGAAGCGACAACCTACTCTAATATGAATGGTTGTAGTTTGAGATCTGTAGAAGAACTTGAACAACACAAGGAAGAAAAAGAAGCTTGGAGCACAAAACACAATACTGAATGTATTACCAAGAGAATGTACAAAGATAGGTAACCTGTTAGGGTTATAGGCGTACATACAAGTCGGGGAAAAAAACCTTCTAAAGATGGAAAAAAGTGCCCTGATGATCTTAGTGTGTTCACACACATCACTACTGAAATATATCAACATAGAGCTGTTTATTTCATTTTTGAGACCATTCTTATGGATGAACTTAATGACCCTAGTGTTAAGAGGGCACTCTCCTAATAGCTCCTTGCCGCACAAGGAGAAGAAATGCTTGCTACACAAGGAGAAAAAGTCGGGTAACAAAATTGTTTAATTCTTTAAAAAATCTCGTGAAGAATGTCATATAAATCAGGGACTTACTAGCTGGAAGTTGCTAGTGATTTTTTTGATCTCACTAACAAAGAAGAGAAAGTCCAATAGCATGAACATTTCTTGAAGAATTGTTTTCTCCTTTTAAGAATTGTGTGCGTGTGCGCAAAACATTTCTAGTGTTCCTCTTACACTATCATTGATCTATTCAAGTATCAAGTATCAGTCTATTTTATAAAAATCATTCAATGAAATCCATCCATACTTGACAGCTGAAAAACTGTAAGAGGCACGAAGGCAGTAAAAAATCAAAAACTTTTTGTGTCATCTGTTTCCCAGCTCATGAGCTGCTCTGTAGTACTCAAAGTTTCAAGCCATGGTAAGCTTGTTCAATGAGCAATGAGCATTCAGCGCCACATTATCACACATGTGCTGTCACAGACGTAGACAAACATTTTGCTGAGTTTATGAAGGAGAGCATATTTTCATGTCCGTGCGCGTGCGGCTCCTCCTGCAGGTTAGAATAAATAACAAGCGAACAAACAAATAGACCATCTCTGAATCCTGATCATCATCAGCTCGGGGGACTGCCACAGCGTATGGCCGAGGCCCGAGGGCCGAGAGCATGAGCCTCCATGAGGGCCAGCCTCCACGGAGGAATAGCAGAACAAGCTTCGATGGAGATAAGTCGCTCTCAGAATTGTTAGGGAAGAAGAGGGCCCCGGCCCCGGAGTCTCGAGTCCCGAGTCCCGACACTGGAGTCGTCCTGAATTCATAATCTGGAATCGACTTTATGAACGAAGCAGACCTCCTTCTCCCTCTCCATATCTATTGCGCTCTTTGGACACTCTTAAACGCAGGCACACAGAAGCGTATTCTCTCCCCCGGAGCTACCAGAAAGAAGCAAGCCTTAGCTATATTGCAGGTCTTCTTGCTCACACACATCACATTTCTTCCTTGTCATGGAAATTTTTCATGGCATGCACACGTTCTTTCCCAGCAAGTATGCCATGGCCTGCTGCATTTCCCACCTACTATCTTCTTCTTCGTTAATTCTGCATTGATCTACGAAGCGGGGTCTCTTCTAGCCGATTTCCGTTACCGATTGTCTCCTTCAGCTGGGAGCTCCCCTTATATCTTTCGCAGCATGAAGCCCGGACAATGCAACCTGGGCATCGCGGCACGAGAGTGCAGCTGTGCGGAGGCTATGAATGCTTCGCGCAGTAGCCTGTCTCTGCCCTTGGAGGACATTGAGGAGGATGCTCCCATGTCTCTGCCCCTCGCTTTGCCTTCTCACCTCCCTCCCGAGACTCCACAGGAGCCCATGGAGTTTCTTTCGCGTTCTTGGAGCATATCTGCGTTAGAAGTAGCCAAGGCGCTCAATCCGATAGATGCCCATCAGAAGAGCCTGGAGAGCGGAGGAGAGATAACAAGTACAGGAGAAAAATCCATTCTTACCACGGCACCATTTTCTTTTGCGTCGGCCATGACAGCACAGATAGTCCTGGATAAAATCATGGCGCAGTCGGTAAGTTTTCCTTCCTTTTTCTGTCACATAAGCAATGTCGATTTTTCTTAATCTCTGCTTACTCATTGCTGGTTCTTCTGTCATTAAACTGTTGATGATTTCCCTTAATTTCTGCAATCTCATTACTAATTCCTTCTGCCATGTAACCATTGATTGTTTCTCTAATCTCTGCGGATTCGTTCCTAGTTGCTTCTGTCGGATAATCATTGATGATTTCTCAACTTCATGCTAGTGATGAATTCTCTATAAGCCTCATACAACTAATTCCTAGTCTTTTCTTTCATGTAACCATTGATGATGTCTCTGAAACTCAGAAAACTCATTCCTAACAGTTCTTTCATAGAATCAGTAATTGTTCCTCTTAATCTTAATCTCATTACTCGTTTCCCCCGTTACATAAGCATTGATGCTTATTCTCATGCCTGCAAGCTTGTTCCTATCCAATTCATAGTTTCGTCTTCCATACATCCATTGGTGATTTCACTTGATCTCTTAAAGAATAATCCTAGTTTGTCCTGTCAGGATGTCTCACCTTTCACGTCTAGGAGGAACTCGTACAGCAATGGCCCTCTGAATTTTTCTGGGAGCTCTTTTTCTGGAGGGAGCCCTCCAATGTCTCCGAGACAGGCTGATGATTTGTCTGTAAGTACTGAGCCTCGTATCGAAAAACCTGTATGAAATTTATGCTATCTAATACATTGATCGAGACAAAATTTCTTGATGCAGACTTGGCTCCTACTGCATCAGTCCATGAATTCCGACAATGGCAGCGTGGACTGCCTTTATTCCAATAAGGTAATACAGCTACTTGGAAGTCCCGTGAGGCTTTCTTGTTTCTTCATCTTTGAAAAGGGATGGTGCTCTGATACTGATTTTCTTCCATTGTGGAACCTCATGATCAGATTAGAGCGTAAATGCTTCATATTGCTCTCTTCATCGTCCGGTTAAGGTGCTTACTAAGTCCAATTTCTATGAAATGAAACAGTTCTACCGCAGCTTCAGTGCTGCCAAGCCGCCACTACGAGGAATCTCATTGAAGAAGTGGATGAAAGACATGAGGGAAAGGAAGAAGGAGGCGCTCCGCGTGCACAACTCCCAAGTGCACGCTGCTATGTCTGTAGCAGGGGTTGCCGCAGCTTTGGCAGCCATCGCAGCCTCCACCGCTGCCAACACGGGCGAGGAGAGCCAGAATAGGACGAGCATGGCAGTTGCCTCAGCAGCCACGCTAGTTGCAGCACAGTGCGTGGAAGCTGCAGAAAGCATGGGAGCAAGTAGGGAACAAATATCATCGGTCGTCAGCTCAGCGGTGAGCGTGAAGACACCTGGGGATGTGATGACCTTGACGGCCGCTGCTGCGACAGGTAAATCGACTGGGTACTTATTTTCAACAGCTGCTCCAACAGGGAAGACAAGCCCTAGTCGGAGTACTTTGAATTGATCACAATCTCCGACGTTTTCTTCACATTGTTGTTTTATAACCTGTAGCTTTGAGAGCTGCCGAAACTCTTAAAGCTCGTGCCTCCCGTAATAGCATCAGCCATTCTGCTATTATCCCATACGAAAGAGGCGGTAGTAATAACTCTAATTCCAGCGGTGACCTTGCATCCGATCATGGAGACTCAGAATCCTGCACTCAGGACTTTCTCAGAAGAGGATGTGAATTCCTGAAACGTACACGGAAGGGTAAGGCCTAAGCCAAGGTCTTGGCTATGGAGATTCAAGGTCTCAAGAAAGGTAACTTGATAATCTAAATGCCCTCTTGTACTGTGGCAGGGGAACTGCATTGGAGAGTGCTTTTTGTGTACATGGATAAGAATTCTCAGGTATCTTGTAGTAGCTGTAGCTTGTCATGCTAGATGCCGTTCGTCATTGCCCGATAATTAAATTACTGCTTTTACTGTATTTTCAGGTTGTAGTCAAGTCACAAAGCAAATACATGGGGGGGACAATCACGAAGAGCAAAAAACGTCAGTAAGCCATATCTCTTCTGCAGCAGTTTAGTCTATCTGGTTTTTCTTTTCCATTGATGCTGCGTGCTATTATGGCTGAAGAGTTTCTCATGTCTGATTTTTGTATGCAGGTATGGTGCAGGATGTGATTTCCGAGATCCCTGCATGGCCAGGAAGAGGGACATCAGATGGGATCGATCAGAGGCGATACTTTGGCATTAAAACGGACCATGGTGTGATGGAATTGGAGTGCAGAAATGAAACAGACCATCGGCTGTGGACTGAAGGCATATCTCGCTTGCTGTCAAGGGCTCAACATAGAAGGCTTCCTCCATGTGCCACACAACCCTGACATGGTGAAGTGATCAACATTTTGAAGTGATAATGTTCAATCATAGCCACAGGGAATTTGAAGGTCTTGGACATGTTCAATCATATCCACAGAGAATTTGAAGGTCTTGGACCTGCTCTTTGTATAAAGATCACTCCGTGATCGCACAGCGTTGTAGAGTATGATGCTGTGCCAGTATCTGCCTGAGAGTGGTACTATATAGCCATAGTCCACAAATACATGTTCTAGCAGCTTGATGTGTATTGTGAAAAATGATGTTAGAGCTATGTCATGCCAGCACCATTGACGAAGATACAATAGGACCTTATGGTTGGCAAAACATCTCCCTTGACTATCGTTCTCTTTGGATTAGCTCCATCTTCCACAGTGTCAGCACCCAATATTGATAGGAGGTCAATTGCAATGTCGATAAAAGAGTTTTCGAAGCTTAAAAGTTACCTGGTTATTTGTATCTATGGAAGGTTTTAGACATTAACTTTACAGTTGCTTTATTGTATATGTGCAGACCACCGTTTTTGTTAGTAATCCCTCACAAGTGGATCTTTCGTATATGTAATTATTCTGCAGCCGGAGTACTTAAAAGATTATATGTTTTTTTTTTTTTTTTTAAATGGAGGTTCAGCCACATGTATCGTTTTTAGTTACCACATGAAGAACCAGAAAATTTTGGCGAGCAAAGGAAACGCCAACAAGCGTGCTTGCTTCTCAAATCAAGGACTAAATGTATACATATTGGAAGTGTGAGTCAAGCACAGCTTTGTTGTGCTTGCTTCTCATATCAAGGACCGCATGCATACAATTTGGAAGTGTGAATAGAGAAGAAGATATGGTTATCATACTGGATGGTACGTCTTACATACAGAATAGCAACTGCTTTCTTTCTGTGAGAAGGGCCACCCAAAGAAACATACTCATGGTTCTTTACCTCGTTAATGAAGGTCTAGCCACGGCTCCACTGATGGGCACGTATTGAGCACCATTTTCTTACCTTGTGCGCTTGCAGATACCTCAAATCAATCTATCTCAAAGCTTTTTATAACCTTGAACAATAAGAACCTTGATAATATGCTGATAGCTGGATACAACACAGATTAATACCACGACTCAGTTCACGGACATACTTCACATCATTGTTTGTCTTCTATGGAAGTAGAATCATAGGCCAACTCATGCGCACCTAGTCTACATTACTATGACTTCAAAGGAAGTCAAGTTATTCTAAAACATCGTATGTTTGTTAGAAATAATATTCACATCACAAGGCTTTTGATCTTGTATCAAGATCCAACACTTCAAAGGAAGTCAAGTTATTCTAAAACATCGTATGTTTGTTAGAAATAATATTCACATCACAAGGCTTTTGATCTTGTATCAAGATCCAACAACTGTATTAGAGCTACATTATCTGGGCGTTGAGACCGTAGCTGCTATAACTTTGCATTTTTGTGTAAAAAGTGCACTTTATCTGTGTGTTTTTGGATAAAACACAGATAGGAGTCTATGAAGGCCCGAGGAAGAAAGAACGTAAGATCTATTAGAGTATCAAGCAGATGAAAACATTGTTTCTACTCAGCATTCTTTTAAGGAATACTGGTTGATGTGGGAGTCATCAAAAGGCATTCTTTATGATGGGAGCAACCCATATGTGTGATTTTTTGTGGGAGTTCTATGTATGCACAACAAAACTGTGACTACAGTATAGACATTTAGCTTGGGTTTCGAAGGTATGCATGAAGCAATCACTAGTGGGCGCAAGATGAGACTTTCATAAATCTCTAGATTTATGTTTTGGTGAATTTCTTTATGGATTTAGTGTTTATTAATGCAGAATTTGGTACTTCAGTATCAGTGTTGACTTTGGTGTCTTTTCTCTTCAGGATTCAATGGTTCTTTGGTGTCTTGATACTTGATGCACAACGCTTGGATAATGACCTCTAGTCAAAGGACTTTGGAGGTCAGCTCATCTTCAATGGATCCACATTTTGATTTCCAATCTTTTTGGTAGTCAAATGCATTCCACCTTTTGGTTATGTACCGTATGCTGCCCTTTTTTTTTAATAAAAGGAAGTTCAGCCTTAGCCTATTCTCCCGGACTTTAATTAAAATAAAGAAAAGTTACAAGTGAAAGGGACTAGTGCCCATGGGACCCCCCAAATCCCACAATGCACGGGAGGAGTATGGAAAGCTAGAGGGCATTACAAATGAGGCAGATAAATCTATCATCACCCTCATGTGGGACCCATTTGGGTTTCAGCTTGTTGTTTTCGAGGAGATAAATACAATGATGTCTAAATGGTGGAGATCTCTTATCTCGGGAGATTCTTTTACCTAGAAGAAACAAGGATTTCTCGATCGACCATTCCTTAGGAGTTTGGCCATAATTGACAGCACATCGCTCCCGCCAAATCTTCCAAAGAGTCTCAGCCCTGATGGCATTCCACAACCTTGGTGAGGAGCTGACCGCCTCACCCAACAACACTTGTTGCCAATTGATTTTGTTCATGAGTCTCAATATCCGTGTCACGTGACGCCAGATAACACGGGTCTTGGGGCAATCGAAGTACAGGTGAGCTAAATCTTCGATGCATCGGTGGCAATGCTTGCACCATGGCGGCACACCACAAATTTTGTTAGCCCTTGCATTGGACCAGATTCCCTTATGCAAGATCTGCCACATGAGAACGGACTTTTTGATCTCAATTAGGGGGTGCCAAATAGACATGAACTTTAGTGCCCATCGAAGTTTGTTCCAAGAAAGGGACCACCTCTTGTTAAGGGTGTGATGAACATCTAAGATCTCTTTGAAGCTGGGGATTCTAGAAATTTTCATATCATTGCTCCATATGAGGCCCTCCAAGCAAGGAAGATCCTGTCCACAGCGGAGGCGGGTAGTTGAGCAGTCCCACACTAAACACCTGCCTTGAAGAAGAGTCCATTCCTCGAGGGTAACTCTAAGTCTCGGGTCTAAGTCTTCCAACCTAATCCACTGGTTGGTCCCTTGTTTCTAGAGTTGTTTCCACTGTTTGAACCCCTTGTTCCATAATCGCTTTGCATTTTGGAGGTTCCAAGGTTCCACTCTAATGTCACTGATCGGGAACCAGATAGAGTCATTTTGTCTTATCCCAGCTGCCCACTGCCACTCGTCATTGATTCTGATGAATTGTTTGGCCTTGTTCCAACTCTTCCATAAAGAACACACGAGGCTAGAGCCTTTAGGGGACACCGGGTGGGGGGAGAACAAGCGTGAGAATCCCTATGTCCTTCCAACCAGGATGGCCAACTAAGGTAAGGTCTTTCACGTTTCTGAATAACAATTTAGCCCAAGAGGACTCACTATTGCTCCAAGCCTTGATAAGCCACTTAACCGCCAGCTTGTCAGCCAACCCAACGATATCCAAAATACCCAAGCCCCCTGAGTCTTTCGAGCTAGTGCAAGTTTCCCAATTGATTTTGGGAAACCCCCTCCTGTTGGGGTCCCTAGTCCAAAGGAAGTTTCAGTAGATTCTTTCCACTTTGGCCAACTCTTTCTCCTTCGGTCTCCAACACGAGATAAAGTAAATAGTCATTGAAAGCATAAATGTGTTAACAACCATAGCACACCTTGCCAAATTGACTTGCATACCTTTCCAATGATTTAGTTTGCTATCCAGCTCGGCCAGCACCCAACTCCATAGTTGGTCCATTGTGATGTCGAAGCCCATCGGGATGGCGAGGAGACGAAAGACTGGACCTCTAGGGATAACTTGACACCCCTGATCTAACAACAGTTGGGGTGGGGGTCCGCGGATTGCTCTAAAAGTAGTTTTAGCATGGTTGATTTTTGAACCTGACGCCACACAAAAGGTGTCGAGGCAACTCCAGAACACCTCAATGTTGTTCATATCGTTATGCACAAAGGCATTCATGTCATCGATAAAGAGTCTAGCAATCATTTGGCCGTGATTTAGAGGTAGGGAAAGACCTTTGAGATTGCCAGAGTCCATGTGATGCTTTAATAGGCGACTCAGGCCGTCCGAGGCAATAGCGAAGAGTAGAGGAGGCAGAGGGCAGCCTTGCCTGATATATCTTTTTAAATGTATGGGCTCAGAGAGCATACCGTTTGTATTTATTCTAGTTGAAGCATTTCCGAGAAGAGTGGAAACCATTTTCGTGAACTTTTGGCTGCATCCAAGGTCTTTCAGTGATTGGAGAATAAAGTCCCATTCCAATCTATCATACGCTTTGTTGAAGTTGATCTTAATGAATACCAGATCTTGTGCAGACTCCTCAACAAATGCAAGGCCTTCCCAAATATCAACAATTGCTTCAAGTATAGATCTACCTGTGATAAAACCTTTTTGGTCCTCACAAAGCCATGACTTTAAATGACAAGAGATTCTCTTGGCGATAACTTTGGCAAGTATCTTGTATCCAGTTTGGAGCATGGTAATCAACCGCCAATTTTCCCTCTCCCCTTTTGTGAATTAACTTGATGACACCATTATTAAGACACTGAGGGAGGGCACTGAAGGAGAGAGCCTCTTGCCACACCAGACACAGTGGGGTGGCCACCTCATGCTTGAAGGACTTGAAAAACTCATTGGTGAGGCCATCAGGACCCGGACTTTTCCCATTGGGAAGAGCATCAATAGCCTCGATAATTTTGATCTCAGAAATGTTAGCATCCAGTAGAGAATTCATGTTTTGTGGGATTCTAGATTGAGCAACCCTTGAGATGGTTGCCATGGAGTCATGTAGTGCGGGGAAAGAGGAGGCGAGACTCCGAGAAGATGGGTAAAGTGTCGAGAGCACTGATGTTGAGAACAAATGTATGTTGCCGTTTTTGGTGAACTTCCTTTTCCAACATTTATTCTAGAGTACTCTTTCGGTTTTAGTACTCGATCACTTGATGAGGTTGTCAAAACTCGTCTTTTTGGACATAAAAACCTAGATTCAACCTTTTGAACATGATTTCTTTTCGGAAACCGCTTGTTTAGGTAGTGGACTACAAATTTACAACCTTTGGTCAGGATTAATGCCCATGGCTACAATCTCACATATTATTGTTACTTGAGAACTCAATGTGCAAATTTTGTAGATCAACTATTTTGCATTAAGAAAGGAATGAAAAACCATTGGTGGTATGGATGAAAAATATTGGAAAGAGACAGTTGAGAAGGCAAGATTGAACATGTGCACACATTTAATAGATAATATCTTATTTACGATGCTTGAGTGTAAGATGGTGAAGAACCTCTAGCAAAAGCTTTGCAATACTTACAAGAGGGATATGACCTTGAACAAAGTCTATTTAATGTGGAAGCTTTATGAACTTTGAGTGAAACCTACTTAGAGTGTAGTGAGCCATTTGAACAAGTTTGATTTTTTACTTCTACAAGTTGAGGCCTATAATATAAATATTGATGATGAAGTTGTTCATGTTTTTATGTACATTGTCATCATCTTGGGATACCTTTTGCAATTCACAAGTAACAATGCACTAGGAGGGAACCTACTATTAAGTTAGCAAATCACCAAACATTGATCTTGATATCCTTGAAGTATTTCGATGGCGATGCACCACAATGCACTCTCCTGGAGAGCTCCATGATGATATCCTTGGAGTAAAAAACCGAGCTCCAAGTACCACACATGGTACTCTACACAAAGGCTGCAGAATATGCAGAAAAAGATAGTACACAAGGAGCATAGACACAAACTTCTTAGGTGTTACAAATGCGATCGAACATCTAGTCTGTCACTGACTAGGCCACTATATGTTTTATTAAAGGACATGTACAAAAGTGTCCGACGGCCATTTGACCTTTCACATGGACACTAACGGTAACAATCTCCCACTAAAGGCCAATATAGTTAAAGTGACTATGGGAGAAGTATAAAGAATGATAAGAATACCTAAGTGTAAGTACATGAACTATACCTCCCACTTGATGGGCATGTTACACAATATACATGTAATTGTGTAAGATCATGAATCAAGTAAACCACATCAAGTGACAATAGTATCGAAAGCTATCCTGTGGTAGAGCTTTAGTCAAAGCATCTGCAACATTATCTCGAGTATGAACCTTCTCAAGAATAGTGCATTGAGTGGCTAAACACTCTCGAATAAAAGAATACCTCACCTCAATGTGCTTGGTGTTTGCATGATAGACTGGATTCTTAGCCAAAGCAATGGCACTCGAACTATCACTAAGCAAACTAGGTGCATGCTGGGGGAGACCCATATCAAAAGCAAGACGAGAAAGCCAGAGTGCTTCCTTACATGCCTCACTTGCTACAACATACTCTGCTTCTGTAGTGGAAATAGTTGTAGATTCTTGAAAACGAGATCTCCAAGAGATAGCACCTCCAACAAAATGAAAAATGTACTTTGATGTAGACTTACGATTGTCTACACAACCAACATAATCAAAATCTGTGTAATAATGGATGCCTTCCCTCTACCCAAGCATAAATACTTGTCTTTAGTGCCACTCAGATATCCCAAAATCATCTTAATCTCTTCCCAATGCTTCTTCCAAGATTCGACATATATCTGCCAACAACTCCACTACAAATGCAATGTTTGGCCTCATGGTTGCCATAGCATACATGAGGTTACCAACAACACAATGATAAGGAATTTTGGTCATGAATTCATTTTCCTCATCTGATTTGGGGCAATCATCCTTGCTCAATTTCACATATGTGGGTAAAGATGTACTCAATGCCTTTCCACCTTGCATATTGAACCTGTGAAGTATTTTGAATATGTACTCATTTTGAGACAACTATATGTATCTTTTGCTCCTATCATGAGTAATGCGCATGCCAAGAATAGATTTGGCATCCCCCAAATCTTTCATATCAAATGTCTGACTCAACTTCTTTTTGAGAATTGACAAGTCATAAGAGGAGTTCTCAGCTATCAACATATCATCGACATAAAGTTCAAGCATATCAAGGTGCCATCTGAGCATCTTTTTGTGTAGAGACAATGATCCTCATTGCTTCTTAATACCCTTGAGACTTCATAAATGCATCAAACTCTTGGTGCCATTTTCTAGGGGACTATTTAAGTCCATATAAGCTCTTATTCAGCTTACAAAGTAGACTTTCTTTGCCAGGAACTACATAACCCTTTGGTTGTTCCATATAGATCTCATGTATAAGATCTCCATGGAAGAAAGCAGTTTTCACATCCATTTGGACAAGCTCTAAGTCCTCCATTGCAACAAATCCAAGCAATACTAGGGTAGTCATCTTGACCAGTGGACATAACATTTCCTCGAAATCAACACCATGTTTTTGCTTAAAACCCTTTGCAACAAGTTGTGCTTTATACTTTGGAGAATCACTATCTGATGTGAATTTCAACTTGTATACCCATTTACATGGTAAAGTTTTCCTACCCTTTGGCAAAGGTATTAAATCCTAAGTATCATTTTTGTGAATAGAATCCAAATTTCTTTTCATGGCATGCTCCCACTTGACATGATCCTTTGTGTGCATAGGCTCTTTGTAGCAAGAAGGCTCACCAACATATGTCAGCATAACAAAATCCAAAACCTGGAACATATCTATCAGGAGGATGTGAGACACATGCAGAGCGTCTCAATGGTTGTTGGACTGGAACATTTGCAGATTTATTTGATCGGACATTCTCTTGAACATCCCTATGTGCAACATTTTTATGCATGCTAACTAGAGGACTAGTATCCACAAACACCACTCTTCTCACTTCACCCTCCTTAATAGGTTGTTTATGCATCTTAGACTCATTGAAAATGACATCACTACTTCTGATTACTGACTGTGTTTCAAGACCCCAAAGCGATACTGAATTTGACCTTCTCGACCATATCGAAGATAAATGCATTTCTTTGACTTATGGTCCAACTTTTGTCTAAGATTCTTGGGTATATGAACATATGCTTCACACCCAAAAACTCAAAGATGATCATAATAGGGTGGCTTCCCTGTCCATAACTCTTGTGCCACTTTCAAACCTTTGACAGTACTAGGTAAAAGGTTAATCACATGAATTCTAGTTAATACTGCTTCTGCCAAAAGCCTTGTGAAAGGCTTGCATGATGCAGCATAGAGACTACTCTATCCTGAATAGTTCTATTCATCCTTTCAGCTACACCATTTTGTATTAGGGTATAAGGAGCTATAAAATCCCTATGAATTCCTCTAGACTGATAGAAAAGTGATGGAGAGTGTTAATCTCCAAAAGAACAAGCTACTCTTGAATTTAGAACACCTCTATATCAAGAGTAACTCAAAACCTTCACTAATTTGGAGGCACAATGGAAATTTTTGATAAACTGTGAAGAAGAAGATTCTCCAGAAAGTTTGTTGCACATAATTCTCTCATTGACTTATCAAATGTGTAAAGTTTTTTATAAAACTTTGCACAAGGTGTCTCCTATAATTTGCACACCTCCTCCAAGTTAAATCATTCCAAAAGACTTAGTAGATCTTGAGAAATGGACTTAACAAGTCACCTATGTCTAAAACTGTTCTTCTGAGAAGTCGATTCAGACACCTATAACTTCTAACACTTGGTTCTCTCAATCTAGAACTCGTTTATGCAAATGCTTTTAACCATAAGTAGCTTACTATCCAAATTAGAGTTTGAGTGCTTGCTTGCTCAAAACTTTACACTGTGGAAGGAGAACTGATCAAAACATTAACATCAAATTTTGCGCCACCTGCAACTTCTCTTGTTTCCATTTACACATGTAAATGTTCCTACAGTCAATTTTCTCAACTTGATCACAATTAGAAGCTGAAAATTTGTACAGAGGTCAAGAAATATAGACTTAGACTTGTACAAAAGCATTTCACAAAAGATTCAACACAGAAGGAGAATACATCGAAAGATCAGGCACAACATTTTTCTATTTCTGAGAAGTTTACATTTGAGTGATGAGAGAGATTCTACTCACTTCTAGAGTGTCTAATGACATCTAATTCTCCTCAAAACTTATCCTAACACAATCTCTCTAATTTGCCCCGACATTTTCTTTGTATATATAGGCAAATATTTACAAGCTCATGACTAAGCAAAAGTATAAGTGATCTATCTCTAAATTAATGTACATATGTGTACACATTTTCATCTTCTGGATATGCACTTCCTTCATGCTCCAAAACGTGATCTTTTCTTCAGTCCTTGACTTCAATTCTTCATTAAAACATCAATTGTTGATTGCCCTGCACCAACATCTCCCCCTCAATCATCAATTGAGGTTTTCTCTATCTTCTTTATACCTGCCATGTCTTTGAATCTCTGTAGCTTTGGTCCATCCAAGCTTATCCATCACCATCTCTATCATTGAATCTCAATGTGTTTAGTCCTGGCATGAAAAACAGGATTAGCAGCTAGATATAATGAACTCATGTTATCTCCATGAATAGTGGGTGTACTCTGAATGATATCAAAACTCTTCATGAGAGTCTTTAGCCATATCACTTCCTTTGCAGCTTCCACCATACCTTTGTACTCTGCTTATGTAGATGATAAAGCAACTGTGTGTTGCTTCTTTGAACACCAAAAAATTAACTTATCTCCCACATAACACAAGTATCCATATGTTGATCTCCTATCATCAGGATTACCTGCCCAATCTATATCACTATAAATCTTGATGTTTGTATTTGATGTAAAACCATAATACAAACCTTCTTTGAGTGTACCCTTAATGTACCTCAACACTCTTTGTCCTGCAATACAATGTTTTTTCCTAGGGAAATGCATGAATTGAGATAATACTCCAACTGCATATGACAAGTCAAGCCTAGTTAATGTAGCATAGATCAGACTACCAACCAAACTCTGATATAGCTTCATGTCCTTAAACTCTTCTCCTCCATATCTGCTTAATTTGTGATTCACCTCCATTGGAGTAGGTGCTACCTTGCAATCATTCATCTTAAACTAAATCAACAAGTTTCTCAAATACCTTTCTTGAGTTACATACACCCCATGTTGAGTGTATGAAATCTCCATGCCCAAGAAATATGACAAATCTCCCAAGTCACTAATCTTGAACTCTTTCTCCATTTGCTTCTTTAGGCTTTGAATGCCTTCCTCATCTGTACCTGTAAGAATTATATCATCAACATATATGCACATGTAAATGAACCCATCATCACTTGCCTTGACAAGCAAGCTACTATCCGCTTTAGATACTTGGAAACCAAGTTCTTTCAAGAACTTCACAAGTCTATAATTCCATGCCCTTGGGGCCTGCTTCAAACCATACAAAGCTCTCTTGAGCTTACATACATGATCTGGATACCTTCCATCTCTGAATCCTTGTGGTTGCTCCATGAAAACATCATCTGAAATATAACCATTTAGAAAAGCATTCTTCACATCTAATTGGCATAACTTCCAACCTTTACATGCAGCAATAGCTATGAGTGTCCTGATGGTTGTCATCTTTGCCACATGACTATAGATTTCATCATAATCTATACCATATGTCTGAGCAAACCCTTTCACAACAAGTCTAGCTTTATACCTAGACACACTTCCATCTGCATACCTCTTTGTCTTGTAGACCCATTTATATCCAATGATATTCTTACTATTTGGTTTAGGAACCAAATCCCATGTCTTATTTTCTATCAATGCATCATATTCTTCCTGCATAGCTTTCTCCCAATTTTCCTTACCTTTTGCCTCTTCATATGTAGAGGGGTCTTCATCTACCTTTACCATATAAGCATAATCTTTGGTAGCCAAAAAAGAAGTGTCATAGCTATACCTTATAGGTTGTCACGTGTGTCTTGATGACCTTCTGAGTTCTCCACTCCTTGAGGTTCCTCGTTCATCACACTCTCGATCAAATCTTGGCACTTCTTCAACTTCAACCTGTACTTCATTGTTCTCTTCTTCATCAAATATCTGAACCTTTGATTTACCTTTCTTTTGATTCACAATTTCTTCATCACTTGCATTAATATTGATTGTACCTGCATACCAAGTACCTTGCTCATCAAATGTAACATCCTTTGATATAAGGAATTGTTTTGTGGATGGACTCCACAACCTATATCCCATCTGCTTATCATCATAACCAATAAACACATATTTTTCTGCTTTAGGCTCCAATTTATGCCTCAATTGTGATGGCACATATGCATATGCCAAACATCCAAATACTTTGCAATGGTCTAGAGTAGGTCTCTTACCCCACCATGCCTCATATGGTGTCATACCCTGCAAAGCTTTACATGGTAACCTATTGACCAAATAAGTAGCTGTGTTTACAGCCTCAGCCCATAAGTAATTTGGGCAATTTTTCTCCTTCATCATGGATCTTGCAAACTCAACAAGAGTTCTATTTCTCCTTTCTGCTACACCATTTTGTTGATAATGTTTGAATGTATTGAATACCTCTGACTTACCTTTGATCACATAGATAGTGATCCATCTGGTAGCATCATCAACATAAATCACATAATACCTTGAGCCATTGATACTGAAATCCTTTGATGGTCCCCATACATCTGTGTGTACCAATTCAAGCTTCTCTGAATACATAA
Organism: Ceratopteris richardii; assembly: GCA_020310875.1. Taxonomy (NCBI): domain Eukaryota; kingdom Viridiplantae; phylum Streptophyta; class Polypodiopsida; order Polypodiales; family Pteridaceae; genus Ceratopteris; species Ceratopteris richardii. Next base: position 131,870,557 of record CM035430.1, on the reverse strand, counting down.
ACCCATGCTTGGAATAGGATTGGTTATGAGCCTTAGCTAATTGACATGCCTCACATCTGTATGTCATATGTTGACCTACAATATTAGGCAATCCAAGCACTGAACCATTATTAACCATATCTTTGATACCTCTTTCATTGAAATGTCCAAGCCTCTTGTGCCAAAGATCTAACTCAGAGATCTTATGTCCTCCATAAGTGAACAAGGCATGACCAACATTACCTTGGATCTTCAATGTGAACAATCTTCCTTCTTTCTTCCCTGAAACAATTTGTTTATACCCATTGCTAGGATCTTCCACAAACACTCCTTCATTAGTAAACCTAACTTCATAACCTTTTTCAACAATTTGTCCTACACTTATCAAATTCTTAGGAATTGTAGGAACATACAAAACCTTACTCAAGAGAGTACTACCATCTTTGGCCTTCACTGATCCAATTGACTTCACATTGTGCTTTGTATTGTCACCTGTTTGAACTACATGATTAGTTACCTTATTCTCAAAATCAGTCATCAAAGCTATGTTGCCACTCAGGTGATTGCTACAACCTAAGTCAATGTAGAAGACTCTTTGGTCTTCACTTTGCCTTTCACAAGTTGCATTCATTATCAATGTTGAATCCTCCTTCTGATCTGAAGCATAATTGTAGTAGGTATTGTTGTATTGTTGACTTTGGAATCCTCTACCTGCATTTCTTCCAAAGTAACCTCTACTAGTTCTACCTCTGAAATTACCTCTTTGATTCCTGCCACCTCTTCCTCTTGAATTAAAGTTCTGATTATATCCACTATTGCTCTGAGTATTATGCCAACAATCATTAGCTAAGTGATTTGTCTTATCACAAATCCAGCAAGCCTTGACTCCATCTTTATTACTCTTGCCTCTTCCTCTACCTTTGCCACCTCCTCTTCCTCTTAGGAAGTTAGCTTGGCTAGTTGTACCTTCATCCTCATTTGCTTGTTGCTTTCCTTTGATATTCTTCTTCTTATCCTTTGAATACATTGCATGACCTGTATGAAAGAACTTGGAGAAGCTTGTCGAAGGTAGAAAAGTGCGTTTCGAAGCGATGAAGTTTGGTCAAGCCAACCGGCACAAGACCAGCCCTTGAGCTTTTGGAGACTCAAATAGACCTTATAGGCATGCTATAAGTGCAAAGAAACACACTATGTACCTTGGAGCATTGGTGTCACTCTAGCACAATGGTGAGTACCAACGTGAGGAGATACACCTCATAAATGTCAATCCGTGGAGACGTGAGGACCGGTATGAAGACCAAGAGCAAGTGAAGTGCACAAGTGCGTGAGTGAAAGCACACAAGCATGCAGACACATATACACACACGCGCACAAGGTAAGAGCAAAGAGTGGAACAATGGAAAGCTTCGATTACCAAAGAGCTCTCTTACAAAGCTGAAATCTACAACAAGCTAACCCCCCAAAAATGAGCTCTCCAGCCGTTTTTATAGTTTTTGAGTGGTTTTGGCCCTGTCTAGACCTAGTGTCCGGCCTAGTTAAAAATTAGGTTCTAGGGCTTATTTGGGGGCTCAAACGGAATCTAAAAATTATGAAAATTGGTAGTATGATACATCTAATACTCCTCAAGCTCAAGGACTCCTTGGCTTGAACAAAATGGAGCTGTAAAAATAGAAAATGGTATTTACAATGATATTTAGTGATAAAAATCACTATTTTTATAGGGATTTCTTCTGAAAATTTGACATGTGAATCTTGGAGCTCCCTACTTGCTCCTTCTTCTCGTGTGTTCACTTCCTTGATGCGCTTCCATGCTTTGTCCTTGATCTTGAGCTGCAACACTCCCCCCCCCGCTTGAGTCTGTCGTCCCTGACAGACCCTTGTTGTAGTGGTTGTTCCATGTAGTACACTGAGAGGTAGTGCCCTTCATGTGTCAACAGCACCGGTCCATCTTTCCAATGCAGCTTGGTCATTTGTCTAGTTCTTCACTTTGTCATTGCTGCCTTTGCATGGACTTCTTCCTTATATTCCAGCTTGATGTTGTCTTTGTGAGCTTTCAAAAATTGCGAGCTACTCAAAAGAGGTTATCACTGTGGATTATGAGTAACTCCCATGGTGCATTGCTTCTGCGCTTGTTGTTGTCACCGCGATGTCCGCTTGTTCGTCCAAAGATGGTGTTCCGTGTTTTCATGCCCAATACTTGTAACCCAGAAATGATGATGGGTAAGTGCTTTAGTGCGTGGGTTGAACAAAATATGTGCCTTGTGCAAGGCCTTGTAATGTGGCCCTACGTATGCGTACTTGGAAAATGCATGGCAAGAAGTATAGTGCAAGAGATTGGGTCTTGAGCTAAGTGCTCAAGGGTATGCTGACGAAGAGGTTTCCTAATCGATCATGGTTATAGTGTTGTTGAAGCATACACGTCTTACCATGGTGAAGGGTCCGTTGATCTTCATCTCTTCGTGTTGTAGTTCCATCATGGTGTTTGACCATCGGCTTGTCCTTTTTGTTGATGAATGTCCTTGCTGAAAGTTCGCTGATGAGCATTTTCAAGCACACATATTTTGCATGTGAAAATTGTGTCTCATGTGCTTGGGATTTCTCATTTGTGTCTATGCATGGCCATGTAAGGTGGCCCTATATTGATGCATACTTTGGAAGTGCATGACCTGAATGGTGCAAACGACTGGGTTATGCCAATGGCACATGGTTGCTGCTGGTCGAGGCTTTTGATGTTACTTGCATACTTGATGAATTCTTTGATTGGAGGTGTCTATTGGATCTTGAAATGATGTAATCCTCCGGATTGGAACCCATTTTGGAATAGGGTTTGGTACTGTAGAGATCACCTCAGACCACTTCATCTTTGGATGCTTTCCAAACTTTGGTATCCCGTGTGGTTGGCCTTTTGGTTCTGGGGATGTTGTTGGTGCTTTTGGCTTCCAAACCCATATCCTTGATGATTGCCTGCTTACTTTTGCAGAAGGGTTGAGTTTATCTTCGTTTGTTCTTTGTGTTTTTGTTCTTCCCCTTTGCTTCCCTTGGCTTCTTTGTTGAGACCTTTTGCATGGTGGGGAGCATAGGCCGTTGTGTATGTAAGATCTTCTTGGGTACCCACATCTGTAATCGCCCGTGTTGAGCTGTAGCTAATTTTTTAGGCACCCAAATTTGTACATGATTGTGGTCGGCCTTCTTTGATAGCTTCGGTACCCAAATTTGTTGGATTCTTCGTGCTTGAGCCTGTCGTAGGTGCTTGGTCCTTTTTTTTTCATGGTCGATCTGGTTGGGTGGGAATCTTTGAGGCAACATCGATGGTTGCACTCCTTTCTTTACCCAGATCTGCTTCATGCCCGTAACTTCTTTTTTCTTGAATTCTGTCTGTCGAGTTGATATAGCAGATGTCATTTTTGCTTGCCTCCTTGGTTGGGTTACACTTGCATTAGTATGTGAAGAAGAAGGGAGGTGTGCTGGCCTTTGAGCTTTGGCTTTCATGATTGAGTCCTTGTGCGTCATAGGGTCGGTGACACACACAAAATTTTCTTTATGAAGATTAGTTTCAGGAGAACTAAGAGAATGTGTGACCTTTGGATTTGTGAGCATGCACTTGCCTAATTCTAATGTAATGCATTGTTCATGTACCCAAACTTGAAGAAGTTGACTTCTTAGGTTCAAGTTGACTGCATGGTCATAGATCCAATCTTGACCTAGGACAAGTGGCTCTGTAAGGTCCACATCATGACACACTAGCATTTTGACTTTTATTGGAACATCTTGAAGGTAGATGGGAAGTTCCACCTCGCCTAAACAAGGGGTTTCCATACCTCCCAATCCTATGAGATAGGCTTCTATGGGCTTGATGTCCAATTGCAGGTCTTGGCAGTATGAAAGTCTAACTGCACTAGTTGCTGCACCTGAGTCAATTAATGCTCTCACAGTCTTTGCATTCTTCCCTTGCCCTACCGCTATGGTCACAAATGGACGTCGATCAATTATTTGAGAAGCAGTTAGGTCCGATTTTTGGCACATGTCCATGTGATATTTTGGAGCTTTTGTGTTGATCTCTAGGCCTAATCGTCGTAACTTATTTCTTCTGATGCGCTCTCTCGCCTCTGCTTGTGCTTCTTCTCTAACCCTTAACTCCTCTTCTTTTCGCTTCTTAGCAGTGTTGAGTCTCATTAGCATTTCCTCTGTAAGAGGTTCTTGATATAGCTTGACTCGACAACCACTGATATAGTTTGGTAAGACTTTGCCTTCTAGTGTGGCCAATTGAACTGCACCACTAGTGGAAATTCTATTAATGATCATGGGTCCATATCCTCTTTTTTCCAATTTACGGGCATGTTGCTTTAGTGTATAAACCAACACTAGGTCTCCCTCTTTCAAGCCTTGATTCTTGATATGTGCATCAAAGTATGCCTTTTGCCTTTTCTTTGCAGCATAGATGCCTGCCGCTGCTCGTAGCCTTGTCTCACCTAAGCGTTCTAAATCAAAGATCCTCGAGGATAACTCGTGTCCGTTCCAATCATGCTCTTGTGCTACTTTTAAAGTTGGGATTAGGAAATCCAATGGTAGCACAGCATTTTGTCCGAAGACCATTTGAAATGGGGTGGCATTGAGTACCGTTTTATAAGCAACTCGGTAGGCCCAAACAACATGATGAAGTTGTTTGTCCCAATCAGAGCGTTTGTTATTTACGAGTTTTGTCAATACGTTACATAGGATCTTATTCGTGCTCTCAGCTTTTCCGTTAGCTTGTGGATGATAGGGGGCAGACTTCTTATGTATCACCAAGAACTCTTGGAGGAGATTTTCAATGACATCATTCAAGAAGTGTGTGCCTCTATCACTTACTAACTCTATTGGTAATCCGTATCTAGTGAACACATTCTCAAATAAGAACTTAGCTGTAGTTTGAGCATCGTTCTTTGTTGTGGCTTTGACTTCTACCCACTTTGTGAGATAATCCGTGGCTACAATAATGTACTCGGCATGGGAGTTTCTGGCTGGGGGGTTAATCGGACCAACAAAGTCTATGCCCCACTTCGAAAATGCACGTCCTCCCATCATTGGTCTCAAAGGCATCTCATCTTTTCTAATCGGATATTGTGTACATTGGCATGTGTCACATTTCTTCACATAGGTATGTGCATCCATATGAAGAGTGGGCCACCAAAGTCCTGAGAATAGAATAGTCTTAATTACCCGATCAGGACCAAAATGTCCGCCTTCCACACTACTATGTGCAGTTTCTAAGACTCTCAAATAATCTGATTCATGAACGCACAATCTTAAATAGCCATCTTTGCATCTTCGGTATAGGTTATCTCCTACTAAGGCATAGTCTTTAGCCTCCTGCTCCATACTTCGTTTTCTTGCTAGACTTGCCTCCTTGGGGGATGTTCCCGATCTCATGAATTCTACCAATGGAGCACTCCAGTCAGGAATTAACGACACGTGATAAAGGGTAGCATGCTCCACTGGGGGTCGCTCTTTGCACATTGGACAATTCTTCATCCACTCATGAATTTCTTTATCCATACTAGGCCAATACACTCCTAAACGTTTTAGATTTTGCAGTGTTCGTTGTTTAGAATAGTGATTCCCTAGAAATCCTTCATGGGCTTGTTGCAACCAACTACTATGCTCATCATCCTCGACACAACAAGCTAGAACACCTTCCGTGTCTTGTTTATACATGCTTCCTGCCAATATTTGATAGCTTTGTGACCGCACAATTTCATCCCTGTCCGTCTTCACCTTTTTATTTGCGGGTCCAAAGGTTAGGACTGGTACCAACTTATTTGCCCATTTAGGAACAACTTCTAGATTGAACAGATAAGCATCAGGCAATTCATCTGACACTCCTTGCGGTGGCTCTCCTGAAGTGATGCGAGAAAGGTGATCCGCTCTGAGGTGGGTCTTACCTTGCCTAACAACCACTTCAAAGTCATATTCCATTAGTAAGAGGAACCATCTTACTAAGCGTCCAGTATTGCAAGGTTTATTGACCAAGTATAATAAGGCTTGATGATCGGTGAAGAACTTAAACTTGTTAGCCAATAAATAGTGTCTAAATTTCTTTACAGCATATACCATGCCTAAGCCTTCTCTTTCGGTTGTGGTGTAGTTTTGTTCAGCAACATTCAATTGCCTGCTAGCATATGCTATAGGCAAATCTAAATTCCCTTCACCAGTTGGTTGTGACAGCACACATCCTATTGCATAATTGGATGCATCCACATGTACGTGGAATGGCTTATTCCAATCAGGAGTCGTCAGTATTGGTGCTGTGCACAAGCGTCTCTTCAACTCATTGAAGAACTTCTCACATTCATCGTTCCACTCAAAATTTGTCAACAAGTCATAAAGAGGTTTAGCTATGATTGCATACATGTGAATGAACCTACGATAATATCCACAATGGCCCATGAAGGCCTGTACCTCTTTAACATTTTTTGGTCTCGGCAACTCCGCTATGGCTTTTACTTTGTCCTCATCTGTCGATATTCCATTCTTAGAAACAATATGACCTAAGATTTTACCTTGACGTACCATGAACACACACTTCTCTAGGTTCAGACACACTCGATATTCTCTACACTTGTTGAAGATCTGTCTAAGCTCAGGGATGTGGTATCTTCGCTCTTGGGAATGAGCACATAAATCATTCACATATACTTCTAAGCTCTTTCGCAAGAACTCTTTGAAGACATGACACATGAGTCTTTGGAATGTTGCAGGTGCATTAGTGAGCCCAAATGGCATCACACGAAATGCAAAGATTCCCCACTCTATGGCAAAAGCTGTTTTGTGTTGATCTTCTGGGGCAATGGCTACTTGGTTGTAACCTGAAAATCCATCAAGGAAGCTATAAACTTCCTTGCGTGCAACACGCTCCAATAAATGTTTAGTGATTGGAAGTGGATAACTATCTCTGATTGTAGCAGCATTAACTTTTTTAAGGTTAATACACTCTCGCAATTTTCCATTCTTTTTGGGCACCACTACAATGGGGGACACCCATTCTGTATGCTCAATCTCATAGATAAATCCAACTTCAATCAATCTATCAATTTTATTTTGGCTGCATAAGTGTCATTATATGTGTAGGGCTTATGTTTAGTGGGCTTGGCATCTGCTATCATGGGGATCGTATGAGAACAAATTTCCGGATCTACTCCTTTCAAGTCTCTGTAGTGCCATGCAAATACGTCCCTATATTCCCTTAACAAGGCTACCAACTCTGCTTCCTCTTCTTTACTTAGGTCATCTCCTATGTATGTACATCTCTCTTCATTCTCTTTGATGGTGACTATGATTTTTTTTGTCTTTTCTTTATTATCATATGCTTCTCCTATCGTGGCCTCTCTCTTAGGCATTCGTACCAAAATTTTTCGGTCTTCTACTTCATATTTCTTGAAATTTTCTGGTACTTCAAACACTTGCTCCTCCTCTCCTTGTTTCACTACTTTTTGTTTCTTTTTCTTTTGACTACCTTCACTCCCATCCTTTGAATTTACCGTTTTGATGCTTGTGAGAGGTTCTTCTTCTTTTTGGGTAAATACTCCTATGTCTTCTAGATAGTGCTCCTCTGAAATAAAGTAGCTATCCATCACAATGGACTCTAGATCATCATCGTTCTCTTCTTCTCTTATGAATTCACTAGGGTCACATTCTTCTAGCAAGGGCTGACACATGAACACTGAAATATCATATCCCTCCTCATCACAATGAGGTGTCCATTGTTCTTCATTGACAGCAATGTCCATGGTGGCTAGGATTTCTGCCCAACCATGAGGCTCAAATTCCTCATCTGGAAATATCATCGGCATATAGGCTGGGTCTCTAACTGGTCTATCTCCTTGAGAAGTTCCTTTTTCTCTAGCCTTTAAGCGTTTTTCCTCTTCCTTTGCGATCTTGCACATCCACAAATGAGTATCCTCATGCATCCAAGATGTATCAGATGAACTTTTAGAATGCAGAGAGACTGAATCTTCTTGCTCCTTGTGGATAGGATTCCACTGTAGGGGTGGAACATCTCTGAAGGTGTAATCCATCAAATTTACCTTGGTCGTGACCCCTAAGCATTGCAAGTATAAGGAATTGGTTCCCCAATCCTGTACCACTTGCAATTGTCGTAGGAAGGGCCTTCCTAGGATCATCTCATAGACATTATTTTTTTCAAAGTTACATATAGCAAATGTGTGTTCAAACTCTACACCACAAGTGGTTAGAGTTATCCCCTCAAGCGATCCTAAAGGTCTTTCAAAATGACCATCTGCCATTTGAAGCTTCATTCTAGTTGGTCTTAATGTGGGTTTGCCCCATCGCTTCCACAAGGATGTGGTCGCAATAGCAACGCTAGCACCTGAATCTATGATTGCTTTGGTTGTGTAACCTTGGTAGGTGATCGGAAGATAAGTATTACCTTCTTCACCTTCACACATGTCCCCTATTTTATCAAGAGGTATCTCTGGAACTTTCTCTTTAGAGCCTACTTTTGGCATTTTGGAATCAAGTTCGGGAACTTGATCCTTCACATGATTCCATAGCTCGGGTTTTGCTTTGAGCAGCTCCTCTACCGTGAGATGACACTGAACTTTAGTGTTCTTCACGACGTCAGTGTTTCTTGGAATTACCGAGTCTTCATTTCTTGCCACTATTGTGGGGGCTCTAATCTGGACAGATTTAGTTTCCCATGGGTCTGTGAATTGTGGCAACTCTTGTAAACAATTAGATTCAAAATCTAACCGTTCATCTTCTTGTTGCTCTGTTTCTTCTCCATAAGTAGATGGAATGTCTTGTGGAAACTGATCATGAAGGTCATCAATCCCAAGGATAGGAGGAGGATTATCGTTCTCCTTGGCCCATTTCTCTTCTTGTATTTCCCGCAAGAACGTTTGAGAGTGTTGTTGAATTGAAAGAGGCTCTCCCTCATCTATGGAGTCAGGAACATAGACTTTCTTTGGTGATGAGCTTTCTCTTTCAATAGTTAGTTGAGCCTCTGGAGGTAACGAAACTTGTGGCTTGTTTACCAACTGCTCTAATCTATCTAGTAAGCCCTGGAAGTGCAAACCCGGTGTAATAGCATTCGTCTGATTGAATGATTGATTGGCCTCGAACATAGCTTGAGCTAGTTCCACCATTTTAATGCACATTTTTGTCCGTTCAATCTCTAGATCTGCTCTAGGGTAGCTCTTATCTAGGTTTGCAGGTGTTGGCCCTTCTTGAAGTCGAGCCTGGTATGCTTTGAACATCATGTCCAAGTGTTCTGGGGTTGGATCTGCAAGAACAGACCCCGGTTGTGGTGGTTCATTTACCGTGGTTGGTGAGTGGGGATGAGGTGATGTGGATGGATTTTGGACTTGTGAGGGGCTTTGAGAGGCAATATCTTGTATTTTTGTTTTTGCATCTTTCAGGCTTTCTTCTAGTTCGGATAACTTTTTGGTCCACTTACGATTGGCCTTCTCTCTAGTATCCTTCCATGTTCTTGTTCTTCTCTTACTAGGCTCTCCTGATTCACTTGGCTCTGATTGCTCAGCTGTTTATTTTGCTGTAAGGCTTGTGCCCTAGTAACTGCGTGTATAGGAGCCACATTATCACTATTGGAACTTGAATCCCTTGCTAGGCCGACAACATTAATGGGTGTAATCTTTGGTACACTAGCGGGATGTCCGGGACAATCTCTCAAAAGCTGTTCTTTGCCACACTCTAGACAGACAACTTGTATCGTGATGTTTTGCCCTTGTGTCGGAGCTAGTGTGTGGGGTGGTTTTTGTCTTGGCATAGATTGAGGTTGGCTATTTCCTTCATGTTCATATGGTCTAGTTGCTCCTCGTGGTTCTGGACATGGGCTATACCTAGGAACTTCTCTTCCTTGTTCTGTAGGAGGGTACCCGTATGGTCTATAGTGGGGTGGTACAAATGGTCGTGGCTGTCTATTCATTAGATAGTTTTCATTGTTGTAGTTGGGGTACTTTGGCTCACTATAAGAGTACATGTTAGGCACTTGAGTTGGTCATCTATCGTACGGGTAAGGTTGTGATAATCCTAATGCTTCTTGGTTGCAGACATGAGGTGGATGATCCCCACCGCAAAGTGTGCAACTTCCTAACATTGGCATTCTCAAGGGGGAGTTCTGGTAGTTCCTTTGTCCTTGTACTCCTAATTTCTTGGCCACCAACTTTGTCACTTCCTCCACATAACTCAAACTAGAAGTTTCCTTGCTCCTTGTCTCCTCTGATTTGATAGGATCCTGTGTGATTTTGAGATCCTCAGCTAAGTTGTCTTCCAAATCTATGCACTCCTGAAGACACTGACTTAGGGTTTGCAGTCCTTTTTTGAAATATACTAAGACTCTCAATGTTCCATTGGTTAGACCTTCTAAAAATAGGGATATCATTTTTTGCTGAGAAGGTCTCTCTGTCACATGGCATCGGGTTACATATTGCTTAAACCTTCGTGCTGCATTTTTTACTGTCTCATTGGGAGCTTGTTTGAAACTATGTAGTAAGGATGACGAATTGTGCTTGATCCCGCGCTTCGTGAATTCCCAAATAAGTTCTTGGAAGAATTGTTCAATATGTTCAAAGCAATTTGGATCCAGAGATTGAAACCAAGTTAAGGCTATTCCCGTAAGTGTTAGCCCAAAGGATTCATATTGCATGAAAAAGTCATCCACTTGCTCTGCTCGCAACACCTGCTTGAATTCTGCAATGTGTTCATAGGGTTCTCCTGTGCCATCGTAACGATTTCTCATACATTTGGCCAATTGGATTGGTCTCAGTCTTTTGTCGGGTTCTGGGGATCGAGTTATGATGGGGACACCTTGGGGCGGTTCTGTCCTAAAGGTAGGTCTATTCATATTTCCCATCCTCTGACTAAAGTGGCCGTGGGGGTTGATTCTTGGCATGTTGAATTGTTCATGTAGTCTATCGGGTATGCTACCTTGGCTCATTCGTCCTAACGTCACATTTTTTGTTCTTTGTTGGGTTTCGAATGGGTTTTGCGAGGTAGTTTCCTGATCTCGAGCTAACTCTCCTCTTTCATTAATCTGATTAGGACTTTCAGTTACTACATATATCTGGCCCATCTTGTCCATGTAGACTCCGTCTTCATACTTGATAGCTGGTCTTGGAACTATTTCTAATTCTGTGGTGTTTATCATTCTTGCTACTGTCCTCTGTAGACCATCAAGGTAGATGGGTATTCCTTGCAAGTTAGTGGATATATATTGAAGAGACATTCGATATTCGCCTTTCACTCTAGACATAAAACCTTCCCTAGGTACGGAACTATGCATGTCTTCAGAAACCAAGAGCCTCTCCCAATTAAGTGACATTTTTGACTCACTTGTCTATGAACTCAGCACGTAGAGTTAACCCCTGAGTTGTGAGTCCCTGACTTGATTGTGTGGTTGATCTTAGTTTCAAGTGATATGGTACTTTATCTATCTCTTCCTAGGTATCATCTTGAGCCTAGGTTCATAAGTCTTGTCTACAAGTCCACAATTGTCCTTTGAATTGCTCAAAATCTTGTCGAACCCCTTGCTTCCTAGTCCAACCTGAGGGTCAACTTAAAAATACCCTATCTAATAATCCTGGTATTAATATTAACATAACCAGTCGATGTTTTTGTTGTACTCCTCACGAGCTTTCCAACAAACCCAAGAACACTCCGAACGGATTGCGTATGAGAAAGTTATGCCAGTTCAGGGTTTTGGGGGTTAAAACAGGGAAACAGGGCCTCTCAGGAAATGCTTCAAATCAGGCGATACACGACATTTGTAGGACACGATACTTGATACTTGAGGAACTCGATACACGATACTTGGTATGTATCGCGATACTTGAAGTAGGTGATACATGATCTTCAACAAGTATCGCGAGCAAACTCCACGATACATGATCTTTGATAGGTATCGCGATCGCTGTATAACGATACACGATACTTGACGAAAAACGATATTTGATGGGGAACGATACTTGATACTCTTTCCCCTAAACGATACACGACCTTGTGAAGACCAAACGATCGATGATACCTGAACAAAACGATACGCGATCTTTGGTAAGTATCGCGATCTCTGAGAAGCGATACACAATACTTAAGCCAAACGATACAGGATCGCTGGTGAATATCGCGATCTTTGATCAAAACGATCTCTGGCCGAAACGATCTCTAGCCGAAACGATACACGATACTTCTCAAGTATCGTGATCTCTGGCCGAAACGATCTCTAGCCGAAACGATACACGATACTTGCCAAGTATCGCGATCTCTGGCCGAAACGATCTCTAGCCGAAACGATACACGATACCTGGGAAATATCGCGATACTCAACCACAGGAGATTCACGATACTTGTCAGGTATCGCGATACCTCAACCGCAGGAGAAACACGATACTTGGATTTTTTGGAGTCCAAATTCAAAAATTTTTGCAAATATGAGTACCTTGTGTCCTCCTTGTCACTCCTATGTGTCTGTAAATGCAAAATCTTCCTTCAAACCCACGATATTGCACTCACGATACTTGGCGCAGGTTTCGTCTTGTCCGGGGCTGTTCACTCAGATTTTCAGCTATTTTGGTGCTACTTCTTCAGCGCCCCTATTCTGCACCCTCTCTAAGCTTCTTGCTCACAACCACAAGTAAAAACAAGGTGAATGTACTCTAAAAAATGGAAAAAACTGAGAAGATGAAGGCGGGTGGAGATGGTGATGATGATGAAGATGAAGAAGAAGGAAAATTCAAAAACTGAACTGAAAATGATGATTTTTTTACCTTCCAACGTGGCTACTCTACGTCTTACCGTCACACGCTCGTCCTCCAAGCTCTCTCCCCGGCAACAGCGCCAAATTTGGTGTCACTCTAGCACAATGGTGAGTACCAACGTGAGGAGATACACCTCATAAATGTCAATCCGTGGAGACGTGAGGACCGGTATGAAGAACAAGAGCAAGTGAAGTGCACAAGTGCGTGAGTGAAAGCACACAAGCATGCAGACACATACGCACACACGCGCACAAGGTAAGAGCAAAGAGTGGAACAATGGAAAGCTTCGATTACCAAAGAGCTCTCTTACAAAGCTGAAATCTACAACAAGCTAACCCCCCAAAAATGAGCTCTCCAGCCGTTTTTATAGTTTTTGAGTGGTTTTGGCCCTGTCCAGACCTAGTGTCCGGCCTAGTTAAAAATTAGGTTCTAGGGCTTATTTGGGGGCTCAAACGGAATCTAAAAATTATGAAAATTGGTAGTATGATACATCTAATACTCCTCAAGCTCAAGGACTCCTTGGCTTGAACAATGGAGCTGTAAAAATAGAAAATGGTATTTACAATGATATTTAGTGATAAAAATCACTATTTTTATAGGGATTTCTTCTGAAAATTTGACATGTGAATCTTGGAGCTCCCTACTTGCTCCTTCTTCTCGTGTGTTCACTTCCTTGATGCGCTTCCATGCTTTGTCCTTGATCTTGAGCTGCAACAAGCATCAAGGAGAATGAGTCGATACAAAACAGATAGGTTCGCAGGTCGACTAGCTCAAAAAAACTTACTATCTATGGAAGAGACAATGAACTTCAAATGCCCATAGCGACCAGCATGATTACAATTAGAAAAAATCCTTTTATGGGAGTGATACACATAGGGTTGAGTGTATGGAATGCACAAAAGTATAAGGAATAAGCAAAATATGCTATAGGAATGAATGCGACATTCACCGGTGGTACTTCCTATTTTTCAGGAATACGTAGAGATTGACCCCGAGGCAGAAACACTGAGATTTCTCCAAATCTGCTGAACCAAATGCTTTGCAAATTTACAGGCATAAACTAGACACTAATACCTTTCCAATGAGTCCTCTTGCACTCAATTGGGAGCTCTGAAGAGAGAGCAGCAGCTTCTGCAAGATTACTGTTGGCGAAGAAGATGATGCAGAAAATTGAAGGAGCAAGACAATGATGGTCACAAGTGTATGTATATTGCTTCCATGTATAATACAAGTGATTTCAACTGCTTATATAGCCTCTAGGAGTGTTCCACGACTTTTACAACTTGAATTTGAATTCAAATGAAGATGGGAATGGTTGTTGGAGGGAATCAATTCACTTCCCTACAATCTAGGAAAAGTGAAGATCTTGATTGATCTACTTTTAGGTGACTTGATTTGCTTGATTGAATGCAACTTCAACCACCAAAAATTCGTGGGATTTGGGCTCTATCTTTCTACCTTTACATGTGTACAACTCAAGGCTTTTACAACGGTAAATGAGCCATCAAAATATTCTCAAAAAATACAATAAATGAGCATATGAAAAAGAACTCTCCAACGGATATTCTTTCGACGCGATAGCCTTCGATGTAGATCAAACCCACCTCAAGCATAGTGTAAGCTTGATGTTCCAACACTGTACTCTTGTCACCTTCACCTTTGACATCCTGCTCAAAGGTTAACATATGCCCTAGCAACTGATTTAAGTCAGGAGTAAAAATGATCAAGTGATAATTCAGTAGAAAAAATGAATGGCTTCCATTTGTCATCACCTCTCAAACGTGTGAGGATTTGCCTTACCAATTTATCCTCCTCAATGTCTTCATCAACTGCTCCTAATGCATCTGCAATGTCCTTCATCCTTGTTACATAGTCTGAGATGGATTGAGAGGCCTTCTTCTTGAATGTGGTAAACTCTGCCCATAAGGATACCTTCCTTGACTTTGTGGTGTTTTGGAAATGCTCCTCCAAAGCATTCCATATATCACTTGCACTTTCAAGACCTCTAATGTGAGGTAGCAAGTAGTCATTGACTGCCATATAGATAATGCTCCTAGCTTGAGCATCTTTCTTCATCCAATTCTTCAATTCTGATAATTCCTCCCTAGTTGGAACACTAGGATCTCTGAACTGAGGCTTTTCTTCTTCACCTGTGATGTAACTTATCAAATCTTTGCTCGTAAGATGAGCTTCCATCCTCATTGACCATGCTGGATAGTTCTCTCTATCCAACTTCTCTATCTGAAGAGAATCTCCTATCCTTTCTTCACCTGTGTATTGAATTCTTCAAACTTTATGAGTAATAGATGTACCTTTACTTCGAATGATACTCCTTTTGTCTTCCTTGATGTCGTATGGCCTCCTTCTCAAGCTTTACTCTTAAGCTTTCACCTTTTGAACCTTCAAGTATTGATTTCTTTACAGCTGCAACAGTCGGGGTCCTCCTTTCTTTAATTTTGATGCTTCTTGCTTTGATACCACTGATGGAGAGTGTTAATCTCCAAAAGAACAAGCTATTCTTGAATTTAGGACACCTCTATATCAAGAGTAACTCGAAACCTTCACTAATTTGGAGGCACAATGGAAATTTTTGATAAACTGTGAAGAAGAAGATTCTCCAAAAAGTCTGCTGCACATTATTCTCTCATTGACTTATCAAATGTGTAAAGTTTTTGATAAACCTTTGCACAAGGTGATGCTTATAGTTTGCGCACCTCCTCCAAGTTAATTCATTCCAAAAGACTCAGTAGATCTTGAGAAATGAACTTAACAAGTCACCTATGTCTAAAACTGTTATTCTGAGAAGTCAATTCAGACACCTGTAACTTCTAACACTTGGTTCTCTCAATATAGAACCCATTTATGCAAATGCTTTCAACCATACGTAGCTTACCTTCCAACTTAAAGATTGAGTGCTTGCTTGCTCAAAATGTTACACTGTGGAAGGAGAACTGATCAAAACATTAACATCGAATTTTGCGCCACCTGCAACTTCTCTTGTTTCCATTTACACATGTAAATGTTCCTACACTAAATTTTCTCAACGTGATCACAATTAGAAGCTGAGAATTTGTACAGAGGTCAAGCAACTATAGAATTAGACTTGTACAAAAGCATTTCACAAAAGATTCAACACAGAAGGAGAATACACCGAAAGATCGGGCGCAACATTTTTCTATTTCTGAGAAATTTACATCTGAGTGATGAGAGAGATTCTACTCACTTCTAGAGTGTCTAATGACATCTAGTTCTCCTCTAAACTTATCCTAACACAATCTCTCTAATTTGCCCCAACATTTTCTTTGTATATATAGGCAAATATTTACAAGCTCATGACTAAGCAAAAGTATAAGTGATCTATCTCTAAATTAATGTACATGTGTACACATTTTCATCTTCTGTATATGCACTTCCTTCATGCTCCAAAACTTGATCTTTTCTTCCGTCCTTGACTTCAATTCTTCATTAAAACATCAATTGTTGATTGCCCTGCACCAACAAAAAGACTAAATTGATGTGAGGTATATTCACCCCCATTATCTAAACGTAAAGCTTTAAGGCTTAGTTCCTTTTTCATTCTCAACTGAAGCAAGCCATTTTCTGAATGTAGGGAATACCTCATCCTTCGCTTTGATAGGATATACCCATACTTTTCTAGTAACCTCATTTATGAAAGTGACAAAGTAAAGAGAACCATCTAATGACCTTGTAGGCATAGTACCACACACATATGTATGAAGGAGATCTAAAGGCTCAATTGAAGAGTCAATGTGCATCTTGTCCACATTCCGAGTTTTCTTTCCATACTGACAATGCTCACAAAATGAAAAATCAGAGAAAGATAACAGGTAAGTAGCGAGAACAAGAAAGATTTTCCATTCCACTACGAGATATATGGCCCAAACTGCCATGCCAAATACAAGCCATAGGCTGTTTAGTAACAACTAACAAGTGTTCTTTCTATGATACAAATAAAGGATAAAGTGAAAATACTCTACTTCCTCTTGCAATAACCATATTTCCCTTTGATATCCAAAAGGACTAAGCATAGAAGACCACCTTGTAACCAAGGTCATCAAGTTGACCAACTGACATCAAAGTGCATGATAACTGAGGTACATGGCATACATTGTGCATCGTAAATTTTGAACCATCAATGAACTACAAAACCAGATCTCCAATATTGACAGTGTCACACTAGTAAGAGTTACCAAGTCTCATAGTACCAAGAGACTTTGTTGCATAAGTAGAGATAGCAACCACATGTGGGAAAGAGAATCAGCCATAACAGCCTTAGTAGGCATAACAAAGCCAAGTTTCAACACATCAGCATCATTAGAAACATCATTGATTTCTTCAATCTTCACACTTGAAGTAGACGATGCAGTAGTTATTTAACATGTCCATCAACATTTTACCCTTTACCTTTAGCATTATTTAATGCATAGCAATATTTCTTTATGTGTCCTTTGTTATGAAAATAATGGCATTCAATATCCCTCTTTGTTGATTTAGTTCTACTCTTATTTCATTGACCATTCTTTTCCTTGTTGTTGCTCCTGCTACATTGCTGATTCTTTCCTTGATAAGACTCATGAGCGTTATATGCATCTCCACTCTGAGTACCAACCATAAATCTTCTATGAATCTCCTCACTCAAGAGTGCTCCACATATGTCATCATAGACCAGTTTAGCACTAAGTGCACTATTGCTAATAGCTATGTAGAACGTATCCCATGATGATGGCAATGTGCATAACAAAAAGACTACTTTCATTTCATTATCCATGTCCATTTTTTGAGTCTTTAAATGGGAGAATATAGCATCATACTCATTCAGATGAGAAGCAACATTGTCTGTGTCCTTCATGCGAAGATCATATAATTTTCTCATCACATACACTTTCTTTGATGCCATTTGTTTTTCATATGTATTGTATAACTTCTTCCAAACCTCCTCTGCACTTTTACAGTACAATACTACAAAGTAAACATTATCTACTAGGTGCAATTGAATGGTGGACCTAGCCATTTCATCTGACTCATCCCAATCATCATCATCCATATCAACATGCTTCTTTGAGATTCTAATTACTGGCTTCCACTATCTTCTCTGAATCAACACATCTTTGATTTGATTCTTTCATAGAGCAAAGTTTGTGCCATCAAATTTTTGGATCTCAAAATGATCTTTGCCCTACAGGGAACACTTGTACTAGACCTTGATCCACCAAATGTGCTTGAGATCTCTGATGCCATGATGATTGAGAACTCACCAAAATGATAATGGAGCTAGAAGAGTCCAAAGACCACTAAGGCTAAAAAAAGGATGATCAAGTGTCAAATTCTGGGAAAAATTAATAGAGTCTCCCCAGAGAAATGGATTAATGAACAGTAATGAACAACCAAAATATTATGTGACAATATATGTGCTCACACCAATAAGTGTATGATGGAGTAAATCGACCACTCTATAGTTGAGAAAACAAAAAAAAGTATGGAAAATTTTTTCTAGAGTCTCTTTATGCAAAATGAGCATATGACTAGTGTGAAATGCTTATAAAACCGGCAAGTACTGACATGTAAAAATGCATTGGCAATCACTCACTCCACTGCATATAGTTGGTTAACCAAAAGAAGCCAAGGCTTGGCTTATCGAGCACCTATGAACAACTAGCATACATCTCCTATGGTGAGGCTGGGTGATTCTTCCACCAGATTCATCGAAGACCAACATTTGAGTGTCTCCTAGTTAAGAAAACATCACCATGACCCTCTTTATCAATGTCAAAGGTGTGGAGAAATTTGACTCCAATATGCACATTAGAACTTAGAGAACCTCTTCTAGAATCTAGCCTATATGACACATGCTTACTAACACTTGACTCAGTCACAATTCAGAGATTTAATGACTCTAAAATATTAGTTGCACATCTTGTAGCTTTCTAATAAGCTCTAGAACACTCCATTTGGAGTTCATATGACTAGGCAACCTATTGTATAAAGTTAGACTACCTGTCAACTCACGTTAAGCAAAAAATTGAGGTTCACAAGAGATGTTCCCTGTCACTACTGGAGAATCATCTGATAGAGATATTTGAGACACAGAGAATATGAGAGATAAGCTTTCCAATAAGATATCATATGCATTAAATGAATAACTACATAGAGAGATATCACCTTCACAATGTGGCTGTGTACTGAAAGGTATGCAGCTGGAATACCTATGTGCCTTATAGCAAACTTTTGAGGGACCTTCTGTGTTGGAGTTCGAGGTTTGTGTATATACGCCTATAGCCCTAACCTGTTAGGGCTATAGGCGTATATACAAGCAGAGGAAAAAAACCTCCTAAAGAGGGAAAAAAGTGCCCGGGTGGTCCTAGTGTGTTCACACACATCACTACCTAAATATATGAGCATTCTAATATCCATTGGTGAAATAATGACCAGCATATGCTTTCTTCTTGCCGCGGAAACACTCTCCCTTGAACTTCTTTTTTTCGTTCTTCTTTTTGTCTCCATCGTTTGAAGATTCTGCTTTGACTCCTTTGGCATTTGCTATGAATGTAGCATGTCCTTTGCTGCCACCACTCCTTGCCTTGAGCCGCAGCTCCTCCTCCATGAGTAAGTCACTGAATTCTTCAAAAGTTAGTGGTTGAGGTTTGATTTGAGTATTAAGAGCATTTACTGAACCATCAAACTTAGGTAGATAGATTCGAAGACAACACCGAGCTAGCTCCTCACTTGACTTTTGAACATCTGCTTCTTCCATTTGATCTCATAGATTCTTTATGAGAGTGAAACACCTCTGCAATCTCCCCATCAGCAAACCTTTCTAATGCTAGCTGATTCTCCAAGTTCTGAATCCATGTCTGATTACGAGTTTCATATTGATTTCTCAATATGTTCCATGCTTCACATGCCTTATTAGTATGCTAAATGAGAGTCAAAACACTATCAGAAGTACTTGTAACTAAAGCACAGAGTGCATCTGCATTTCTACGTTTCCAAGTAGGTAGAAGGTCAGCATGAGGAGGAATCATTTGACCAAAATTATCTAGATTAAGTGTTTCTTGGGGCTCATGATCAGTCCCAAGAACAGTCTCCAAAAGCTCATATGAATCAAGGATAGAAGTGATTTTAAACTTCCATAGGATATAGTCTGTACCATCAAGTTTACATTCCATGAAGGCTTGTGGTCGTATTCACAATGTTGGGATGATCGGCATCACTACTGCTCCTATCTTTTCTCCACATACTCCTATTGATGAATCACCTTGATTCCTAGTTGTAGATGATGACGTACCACTTGATATCTTCTCTCTTTTGTCGTTGAGACCTCCCCAACCTCTACATTTTTGCTTTTGCACCACTCACAGCCTCCTAAGCTTTGATACCATGTAAATATTGTGCTAACAATCACATATAGGAATGCATGCAAATCATCAATCATTTGAGCATATATTCAGCTCTCTTCATGCCAACTCATATGGCTACATAGACCTGCAATTTTCAGCTTGTATAGGCTTTATAAAATAACCTATTAGTCATCCACACATCATCACACGTGTATATATTATCGATGACCACACATGCATACATTCGTGCATGTGAGAAATCAATGTTCAACTCTAAATTCAATTTAGATTCAGTGTAAGAATGACTATTTAAAACTATCATACTTATTAAGCATAAACTTTGACAAGCATGCATACATACACACTTGATTGTATATATCTCTTACACAAGGTAAGAAGCATATTACGTTATCCACTACCTTACATATAAGCTTCAACTCATACATGTACATAATATAATCTTGCACTTCAGTCAATTGAGTGCAATCTCTAAAGCATCTATACAATGTTCACATACAACTAGTAGTTGCATGTCCAAGATTCTTTACTTGAATCTTCATCTTCATATATAGGCTGCTCATAAGGCTTCATTCAAGTGATTAGTATCACTTATAGCATGATTCACTAATCACGAATATGTAGTAGAGATTAGGAAAAGAGAGTGTATGACTTGAAATAACATAAAGCAAGAAATTTTTCTTACATTCAAAAGCTTTATCTCTATAGCTTTCCAATAGCTTGAATGATGCACACTTCATAGCTCCAAGCTTTCCTTTGCCATTTCTGCATCTTCTTCAAGATTGCTTTGTGCAACCATGGCCTCCAATGCCAATGCTCTAAAACCAAAGCTCTGATACCAAAATGTGGAGAAATTTGACTCCAACATGCACAGTGAAACTTAGAGAACCTCTTATAGAATCTACCGTATAAGACACATGCTTACTAACACCTGATTCAGTCACAATTCAAAGATTTGATGACTCTAAAATATTGTTCACACATACTAGACTCTTGTAGCTTTCTAACAAGCTATAGAAAAATCCATTTGGAGTTCATATGACCAGACAACCAACTATATAAGGATAGACTACCTATCAACTCAGGTTAAGCAAAAAAGTAAGGCTCAAAAGAAATGTTCCCACTCCCTACTGGAGAATCATTTGATAGAGATATCTATGATAAAAAGAATATGAGAGATAATCTTTCCAATAATATATCATGTGCATTAAATGGATAAGTACATAGAGAGATATCACCTTCACAAGGTGGCTGTGTACAAAAAGGTATGTGGTTGGAATACCTATGTGCCTTGTAGCAAGTTTTTGAGGGACCTTCTGATATCCATATTGGAGAACCAGTCACAAATTGGACATAAAGTTCAAGGTCAAAGTCTAAGAAGAAAAGCACATGCCTATGTGAAGGGACAATTTCACACATGTATTATAATTGTAAAGTTAGTTTTAACTTTAATTCTAGTGTTTTCCAAAATCATGAGATTGAGAAAATCTATATAAGTTAGTTTGTATCAACTGACGTGGTGAGAGAGAAAGAGACGAGAGGTAGTAATAGTGAGAAAAGGAGATTTTGTATGACTGAGTATAGTCGGGCTTCTCTAAGTGAGAAAGCACCTGTAAACTTTTGAGTTTTTCATAGCTATGAGAAGAACTAAGTAAAGTTTTGTGTATGAGATTCTCTCCTCCATCTCCATGCTTTGCCTACTGTGTAATGATCTCGAAGGTTGAAGTTTTCCAAGAAATGCGATGCTTGGAATCGAGTTTGTGCTGATAAGTCTATGTTTTATTCTCTGAGTTCTAACTATTGTTAAATTTTCTTGAAAACATGAGGTTTGTGGAGAAACTCGATGCTTGGCATCACAGCATGAAGTCGATACTTAGCATTGAATTCCCACATAAAAGTTCTTTCTTTTATGCCTATGGTTCACGGGGGTAGTTTAGGTGCTGAAAAAGTGGCCCAAAACACATGACTTCAATGCTTGTAATCAAATTCTTGTTGCAAGTTGATGCTAGGCATCGAATTTTAATAATAGGGACATATTTCTTACTTAAACAGGCAGGATTTTTAGTTTTGGCAGCTCATACATACTCATCTTGTGAAGGTCATAACTTGATGTATAGTGCTCCCTTTTTAGCATGTAATAGCTTGTTGAAAAGCTCTTCTCTTCTACTTTTATCTACCAAAAGACCTTGGAGAAATAATATTTTTGCTAAGAGAAAATAATATTTGGAGAAAGAATAATAAAAGATCTTGAAGGTATGTCATTTCAATGACTAGAAATTTCTAAAGAAGCAAAGTTCTTAGTTTAAGCAATCATTTATCAAAGTTTGGAGAAGCATTGAGTTAATGGTGACCATAGAGGTGTTCTAGTGTCACATTAATTCATTTCTTGTGATGTTTCACACATCAACAAGTGGTATTAGAGCAGAAAGCTTCTAGAGAGTAGAATGCATCAAAAGTATGAGAAGTTTTGGAAAGTTTTCATTAAACTTTGAAAGCTGAAGCATTCAAAGACACAAGGCATCAAAAGATTACTTCAAAAGTATATTTATACACAAAGATATCCAAAAGATATTATTCTTTAGCGTTTAAAACTCACAGGTTGAAGCAAAAGCAAAGAATTATGGCAAATCATATCTCCATTGACAAATTGGACAGAGATAATTATCCTACATGGGTAATGAGAATGGAAGCCTTACTTATGAGTAAGGATCTCATGGTGTACATAACAGGTGAAGAAGAGAAGCCAATATTTGAAGATGAAAGCCGACCAAAGAAAGTTGAATTGGATGCTTTAAAGCATTGGCAGAAGAAGGATGCAAATGCAAAAGCTTACATCTATAATACAATCTCAGATCATTTGCTACCACACATTAGAGGACTGGAGTCAACTGAAGATATATGGAATGCATTGGAATATCATTTCCAAAGTACTACCAAAGCAAGGAAAGCAAGTCTATGGTCAGAGTTTACAACATTCAAGAAGAAGTCAAGTCAAATTATTAGTGATTATGTCACTAAGATGAAGGATCTAGCAGATAGTCTTGGATCCATAGATGAAGTTGTTGAAGATCACATATTGATTGCTCAATTTCTTGCATGTTTGAGAGGAGATGAAAAGTGGAAACCTTTTGTCTTGTCAACAAAACTTTTTTTGAATCATTATGTTCCAGATTTGAATCAATTGCTTGGTTTGATGCTCACATTTGAGCAAGACTTGAAGGGAGATGTAGATAAAGGACAAAGTTCTGCAATGTACATGAAGAACAAGAATAAAGGAGATAAAGGTAAAGCAAAGGATGAAGAGGAATCGAGTTCTCAAGTTTATTATCCAAGAGGAAGAGGCACTAGTAGAGGAAGAGCAAGAGCAAGAGGTTTTGGAAGAGGAAGAAGTAATCAAAATAACAACAAGAAGGCTTGTTGGATCTGTGGATTGAGTAATCATTTGCTCATGACTGTTGGCATAATCAGCAAGGATCAAATCAAAATCAAGATAACAACAACAGAGGCAGAGGTGGAAGATATCAAAGTTATTCTCAGTGAGGTAGAAAAAATCAAAGAGGAGGCTATGGTAAAGGTGGAGGAAGAAGTTGGGGACAAAATCAATCCTACAACACCACCTACTAAAATTGTGCAAATGACACACAAAATGAAAGTCATACATCATTGATGATGAATTCAATCAGCACATCAGATAAAGAAGATCTAAAGGTATTTTACATTGACTCTGGATGTTCTAATCATTTGTCAAGAAACATAGAATTGATGTCAGAATTGGAAAAAGGTATATTTCTAGTCATACAATTCAAATAGGTGATAATACAAGACATAGTGTATCTTCAATTGGAAAAGTGAAATGCAAGAGTGGAGCAGATTTGCTAACCAATGTTTTGTAGGTTCCCACAATGCCTAAAAACTTGATTAGTGTGGGACAAATAGTTGAAAAAGGTTTTCAAGTTAGGTTTACAAATGAAGGAGTATTTGTTAAAGATCGAGAGAATGGATATAATCGGATTGTTTGTGATAAGAAAGAAGGTAGACTCTTTACTTTAAGAGTGCAAGGGAACATTGGTCACACTTTGCTCACACATGGTGAAGGAGTGATTACAGATCTTGATCTCTGGCATAAGGGATTAGGTCATTTCAATGAAAGAGGAATTAAAGCTATGGTTGCTAATCAGCCTCTACAAGGATTACCAAATGTGCAAAGTTAACATATGATTTATAAATGTGAAGCATGTCAGATGGGAAAAGCACACATGTTGCCATTTTAGAAGAAAGGATTCAAACATGATGGAGTACTAGAGCTCATTCATACGGATGTATGGGGACCAACAAAAGAAGGATCTATCAGTGGCTCAAGGTATTATGTTCTTTTCATTGATGATGCTACAAGATGGATAACTCTGTATGTTTTGAAGGAAAGATCAGAAGTGTTTGGAGCTTTCAAGCATTTTCATGCATATGCAGAGAGAGTCACAAGTCAAAAGCTTAAGAGATTGAGGTCTGATGGAGGGGGAGAATACTTTGCCCAAGAGTTCAATGATTATCTTTGGAATGCAGGTATTAAGAGACAAATAACCTACAGGTATACACCACAACAAAATGGTGCAGCAGAAAGAAGAAACAAGACTTTGGTTGAGTTTGCTAGAGCTATGCTAAAGGAGAGGACTTGTCCAAATTATCTTTGGGCTGATGCTGTAAATACAGCTACATATCTTGTGAATAGATTACCATGTGTAGATCTAAATGGAATGACTCCATATGAAGCTTGGTGGGGTAAGAAACCAACACTAGATCATTGTAAAGTGTTTGGATCAATTGCATATGCTTATGTGCCATCACAACTTAGACATAAACTTGAACCAAAGGCAGAAAAATATGTGTTCATTGGTTATGATGAAAAGCAGATGGGTTATAGGTTGTGGAATCCTCTAAACAAACAATTTCTTGTTTTTAGAGATGTTACATTTGATGAACATAAAAGTTTTTATGGAGATCAAAGTCATAGAGTTGAAGAATTGAAGAAGAGGTAAGACAATGTGAGAAAGGAAAATCAATTGTGCAAGTGAATGGAGATGAAGAGTATATGCAAGCAAGGACACCTAGAAGTGGATTAACAAGAAGAAATGAAGATGATCTTATATTTGATGAAGAGTTGTATCCAGACACACATGAAGAATGTGAACCAAGAAGGTCAAGTAGGACAAGAAGGCAACCAAAAAGGTATTATTATGATACTTCTTACATAACTCAGAAGAACTATGCATATATGGTCAAAGAAGATGAAGAACCTCAGAACTATGAAGAAGATAAAGGTAAGAAACAATGGGAAGAAGCAATGAAGGAAGAATTCAATGCACTAGAGGAGAACAAGACTTGGAACTTGTTCCTAAACCAAATGGTAAGAAGGGAATTGGAAATAAATGGGTTTATAAAGTGAAGAAGCTTGTAGATGGAAGTATAGCCAGATACAAAGCTAGACTGGTGGTGAAAGGCTATCCCCAAACCTATGGCATAGATTATGATGAGACATTCAGTCTTGTAGCTAAGATGTCAACTATAAGGACAATCATTGCTATTGCAGCTTCAAAAGGATGGAATGCGAGTCAAGTGGATATAAAGAATGCATTCTTGAATGGATACATATCAGATGAGGTACACATGGAACAACCTCAAGTGTTTATACATACGAGGTATCCAAATTTTGTTTCCAGATTGAGAAGAGCACTCTATGGATTGAAGCAAGATCCAAGAGCATGGAACTATAGATTGGTGAAGTATCTCAATGATCTTGGATATCAAAGTTCAAAAGCAAATCCAAGTCTACTCATCAAAGAATAGAGGAAGGTACAATCTACATTTGTATTTATGTAGATGACATTATAATCATAGGTACTTCAAATGAAGGAATTAAGGAGGTAAAGAGATTACTTGAGAAAGAGTTCAAGATCAGTGATCTAGAAAAGTTATCATACTTTCTTGGTATGGAAGTCACTTATACAGATCATGGCATATATGTATCATAAGAAAGGTATCTTCTGAACCTGTTGAAGAAGTTTGCTATGGGAAATTGCACAGAAGCTTCAACTCCACTTGAAGTTAATCACAATCTTAGTAAATATGATGGTGCAAAATACAAAGATATGAGGAAGTATCAATCTCTTGTGGGTAGTTTGATTTATGCTACACTAACAAGACTTGATCTTAGTTCAGTGCAGTGGGAGTTCTATCACAATTCATGCATTGTCCAAAAGATCCACATTGGATTGCAGGTCAAAGAGTTCTCAGATATATCAAAGGAACCATAAAGGAAGGATTATATTATCCTTTTACTTCAGATTTGAAGTTGAGAGCTTATAGTGACTTAGATCGGGCAGGTAATCAAGATGATAGAAGATCAACACATGCATACATGATATACATTGGTGATAAGTTTGTAAGTTGGTGTTCAAAGAAACAACATACAGTGGCATTATCATCAACTGAAGCTAAGTACAAAGGACTTGTTGAAGCAGCTAAGGAGGTCATATGGACTTAGACATTGTTCAAAATCTTGGGCATTAATCAAGGTATACCTACAATACATGGAGATAACATGAGTTCACTTTATCTTGCAACAAATCCAGTATTTCATGCAAGAACAAAACATATAGAGATACATTATCATTTACTGAGAGAAAAGGTAATGGAGAAAGAAATTGAAGTGGAGTATATTCCTACAAAAAATCAGATAGCAGACATTATGACAAAGAGCTTGGATGGTGTGAAGACCAGTAGATTTAAAAGTATAACATGAGTAAAAAGAAAAGAAGAAGATATGAAGAAATAGATAATGTCAATTAATGATTGAGGGGGAGTTCTTGGAGAACCAATCAGAAATCGGACATAAATTTGAAGGTCAAAGTCTAAGAGGAAAAGCACATGCCTTTGTGAAGGGACAATTTCACACATATATTATAATTGTAAAGTTAGTTTTAACTTTAGTTATAGAGTTTTCCAAAATCACGAGATTGAGAAAATCTATATAAGTTAGTTTGTATCAACTGATGCAGTGAGAGAGAAAGAGACGAGAGGTAGTAATAGTGAGAAAAGGAGATTTTATATGATTGAGTATAGTCGAGCTTCTTTGACTGAGAAAGCACCTGCAAACTTTTGAGTTTTTCATAGCTATGAGAAGAACTAAGTAAAGTTCTGTGTATGAGATTCTCTCCTCCATCTCCATGCTTTGCCTACTGTGTAATGATCTCAAAAGTTGAAGTTTCCTAAGCAACTTGATGCCTGGCATCGAGTTTGTGTTGATAAGTCTATGTTTTATTCTCTGAGTTCTAACTACTGTTAAATATTCTTGAAAACATGAGGTTTGTGGAGCAACTTGATGCCTGACATCGAGTTTCAGCATGAACTTGATACTTAGCATCGAATTCCCACATAAAAGGTCTTTCTTTCATGCCTGTGGTTCACGAGGGTAGTTTAGGTGTTGAAAAAGTGGCCTAAAACACATGAACTCGATGCACGACATCGAATTCTTGTTGTAAGTCGATGCTAAGCATCGAACTTTCATAATAGGGACATGTTTCTTACTTAAAGAGGCAAGATTTCTAGTTTTGGCAGCTCATACATGGTCGTCTTGTGAAGGCCATAACGTGATGTGTAGTGGTCCATTTTTAGCAAGTAATAGCTTATTGGAAAGCTCTTCTCTTCTACTCTCATGTATAAAAAGATCTTGGAGAAATAATATTTGTGCTAAGAGTTATAAGCAAAAGAGTGAAGGTATGCCATTTCGGTGACTAAAAAGTTTTGAAGAAACAAAGTTCTTAGTTTAAGCAATCATTTTTCAAAGTTTGGGGAACCATTGAGTTAATGGTGACCATAGAGGTGTTCTAGTGTCACATTGGTTCATTTCTCGTGATGTTTCACACATCAAAAATCCATTAGTACAAGAATCAGTAGAATACATTTCTATACCATCTCCTTGTCATCTCCGCGAATTTTCATGTTCAAATGACTTCCATATATAGAGATATGTGCATGGGAGTTTGTGTCTCTTCACCTACCCTTGCATCTTCTCTCACCTCTTGACCTTTCACTTCTTGTCCTTTGTCCTTCCATTGCCTGGGGTGACTTTTGGTGCTCCGATTCACTCCATGTGGATAAGGTTGTGCCTTTTTTAGTATTGCAAGATTCTAACCATAATTTGGCTTTTACATAAGCCATAAATACACTTTCACCTTTTACTTTAACACTCTCTGTTGGCATACAAAGCAACAAAGGAGTCATGCACAATACGGCAACAAGGCCAGATCATTTTTTCCCATAGATTATGTACAACCCAAGTGATTTTAATCACTACACAAACATTGTAAATCCCGTTTTTGGTAGATTAGACTCCATTTTGTGCAAGCCGAGGAGTCCTCGAGCTTGAGGAGTATTAGAAGTACCATCGTACCAAATTTCATAATTTTTAGACTTCGTTTGAGCCCTCAAATAAGCCCTGGAACCTAATTTTTAACTAGGCCGGACACTAGGTCTGGACAGGGCCAAAAGCTAGTCAAAAACTATAAAAAGAGCTAGAGAGCTCATTTTTGAGGTTAGATTGTAATTGAAACGAACTTGTAAGAGCTTGTGAAAGTAATCTAAAAGCTCCATTGATTCTCGCTCTTTGTCTTGCCGTGTGTGCGCGTGTGTGTGTATGTGTGTGCATGCTAGTGTGCTTCTCACTCACGCACTTGTGCCGCCACTTGCTCGAGGTCTTCATACCATCCTCACGTCTTCCCGGATTGACATTAAAGGAGGTGCTACTCATCATTGAGCTACACCAAATTTTGGCGCCGTTGCCGGGGATCGAGCTTTGAGGACGAGCGTGTGATGGTAAGACGTAGAGTTGACGCGTTGGAGTGGTAGGTATTTTCTTCACTCTCATCGAATTTCTTTTACTTTCTTCACCATCTTCATCACCATCATCATCATTCCCATCTCCCACCTCCATCTCCATCATCGCAAAAATTTCAGTTTTTGACTATATCCCCATCTCCACCTCATTTCCCTCATTTCACTTGTGAGAGAGAGCGAGAGAGCGAATTTGCATGCGCTGTTTCTGCATGTTTCTTGAGCTATTTTGCAGGTTTTTTGCTGTACCATCATCCCCAGCAGTGTGCGCAGGTACGACAGGCTCTGCACAGTTCCCGAGACGACGATCTCTGTCTATCGCGACAGACAGAAAATCTTAACATTTTGTGAATGCATGTGTAGCACTGTAACCTACACCTTGAGGGCATTCTAGATCACTAGAAGTTTTTCAAAAATTTGCGTTTTTTCTGTCTATCGCGACAGACACTGTCTATCGCGACAGACACCGTCTATCGCGACAGACAGAAATCCACGATAGACACCGTCTATCGCGACAGACACCGTCTATCGCGACAGACAGAAATCCACGATAGACACCGTCTATCGCGACAGACACCGTCTATCGCGACAGACAGAAATCCACGATAGACACCGTCTATCGCGACAGACACCGTCTATCGCGACAGACAGAAATCCACGATAGACACCGTCTATCGCGACAGACACCGTCTATCGCGACAGACAGAAATCCACGATAGACACCGTCTATCGCGACAGACACCGTCTATCGCGACAGACAGAAATCCGCGACAGATACCGTCTATCGCGACAGACACCGTCTATCGCGACAGACAGAAATCCACGATAGACACCGTCTATCGCGACAGACACCGTCTATCGCGACAGACAGAAATCCACGATAGATACCGTCTATCGCGACAGACACCGTCTATCGCGACAGACAGAATTTCACGATAGACACCGTCTATCGCGACAGACACCGTCTATCGCGACAGACAGCCCCCACGATAGATTGTGTCTATCGCGACAGACACCGTCTATCGCGATAGACAGGCATTTTCGGCAAAAAATTAAGGAGTGAATTTTTGGAAATTTAGGCTAAATTTTGGGCATATTTGCACTTTCATGTACTCATCTACTTACGAAGGCCTTAGAAAATGCATTAAAACCCCCGAAAGGTTCTGTTTGTCTAGTTAACCCCCTAAACCCTGAACGGTCATAACTTTTTCATACGAAATCCATTTTCTGAGCTCTAGGGCTTGTCGGAAAGCTCGTGACATATACTACACGCCCTCAACTGTTTTTTATAAGAATAACGCGTTGATTTTCAGATAGGATATTTGGAAGTTGACACACTGAGGGGTAGGAACACCAAGGGAGCTCTAGAGTAAATTTCTAACAATGCAAAAGGGGGAACAAGGGTCATTAAAAAAGTGTCTGAAATAAATTGTCTGTCAATTGAAAGATCTACTTGGAGCTAATCTTGGGATTTATGCAGGCCTATTGAGAAGCGACTGAGAGTATCCAAGCAACGGTGTGGCACACGCTTGAGAATCAACTTCTCGAGCACTAAAGAGCAAGGTTCGGCAAGAAAGGTCGGAATATTCTCAACTCCTCTTTGTCAATTCCGAGCTTAGGCTAAGAACGATTAGAAGTAGGAGTAAGTCAGGGCGACGATAGGCCACTATCAAGTTGAAGCCTACCTAAAAACTCAAGTCAAGCTAAAAACTTAATCTCTGTACTGTCGACAACATAAAGGAAAGAACCTAACGTGGAACGATCAACTGTAAGTGCAAAACAACATTCAAATATTCCTGACGACGTGATTTCAGACAAGACCATAAACACGATAATCAACCTAAAAAGAACCAAGCGACTGATACAAAGAAACCAGCAACTAGGTTGTACTCTGGGTAAAAAAAAATTGGGTTAATCAGTTAGGCATATGAACCTTAGATCAGGACGACACCTAGTAAGAGAGAGAAAAAGCCTTAGGTCTTCTGAGGCTAGTGTCAATCCCACTGCAAGGTCTTGGGCCCAGCAGTTGAGTCGCCACTCTCATTACCCTAGCTCTGATACCAGTGAGTCAGAGATGTCTCAAGGCATGGATAGACCTACGGGAAGTTCAGGTGTGCCCTACTTGTACAGGGTAGAAGGCCCTTACAAAACACAGTTGGAATACCTTAGGACCAACCGATTAGGTGCGAGCATCTATGAGGACGGCCTAGGACGATCTGTGATCCAGATTAAAAACCCTGACCAATCCATAGGACTAGAGCACCCAGCTGTCAAGTTTGAAAACGGTGCATACCTGGACAAAGAAGGAACTATATATGTAGTCACTAGTCATCCAGATAGGACAGATGAATTTGGAAATGTAATTTCAGAAGCGGACTTAGGTGACTTGGAACAAGGAAACATGGGAGTGGAACCTAGAACCCCTCGAGGTAAATCAGTTCTCACTAGGATTATCACGCCTGAATGGGTCCCCCAAGACAACAAGAGCATAGAGTTGCTCCTCAATCGAGAAACTGATGAAGCCTTTTGGAGGTATAAGTCTAATCAGCCAACAGACATAGGAAATATCATGATCTATGAGTTTAAGGATCCGGATAGCCCAGGCAGAGTGACCTACTTAGATCATGCTTCAGAACGGATCTTTGTGGTGACAGAAAATGATAGGCATGCCTACACTTGGAAGGGTGAATTTATTTTCCCCCAACCAAGATCAAACGTATCCTATGGTCACCCTGGGGCTGGAACTTCCCAAGCTCATGGTACGCAAAGAGATAGAAGTAGGGAGAAACCAGAAGTAAGTTTCGCCAACCCCGTGGGCAGAGAAAGAACGAGAACAGAGACGAATAGGGTAGAACCTGAGATGCATAGAGCCCACAGGAACCAAAGAAATGTAGATGGATTCCCTCTGCCGAGGCCTAGAGAGCACACAAGAACTTTGAGACCCACCCAGCTAGTTAAGTCCATGAAGAATTACTTTGACGGCACAGGAGATCCCTATGATCATGTGGCGGAATTCAAGCAAGTCTTGAGAGCTGAACAAGTGGAAGATCTGTTCACGCAGTACAATGCCTTCGGTCTAACCCTTAGGAACACGGCACTTACATGGTTTCAGCCATTAGATGAGCGTCAGTTCAGGAGCATAGACCAACTCCTAGAGGCATTCATTGTAGAGTTCTCTAAGAGCGGCATAAGACACAATACCTCCTCATTGATCCACAGCTTCAAACAGACCCCCCAAGAGACTGTCAGATTGGCCGGAAGAAGATTTAGACAATATCTGGAAAGGTGCCCTATTTCGGAGTTACCCACATCTGCTAAACAAGTAGCCTTATTCCTTGATGGATTGCTGAGTACGAAATTGAGATCCTATGTGTATCTGAAGGACCCTAGGACTATAGAAGAGTGTGTACGCATGTGCATTGACATTGAAGATAACCTAGGGGAAGAACTAGAGCTTTCCAAAATCTACAAAGATTCAGATAGTGCATCTAGTCACTCTTCCACGCAGTCCACATCAATTGAGGAACTTGCCGAAAAAGTAGCTCAGAAACTAGGTGTAATTAGCAAACAAATCCCAAGGTTTGCCCCTGTGAAAAGGTGCTATACATGCGGTGGTGACCACATGGCGAATGTCTGCCCTATTATGGCTCAACCCCAAGTAAACCCTAGTAGCCAGTACTGCACCATAGAACGGAGATACACCAATCACACCGCACAAGACTGCCCATACAACAAGCAGGCAGTTAGGCAACCCTATCCGCAACCCTACCAACAAGGCAGATACCAGAACCAAAATCCACCACCACAATATGCTAGACCCCAACAAACCTACCAACCACAGTATCAGGCCCAACAAAGGCCTCAGCCTGTGCTAGCACAACAACCCCCTGCCCCAGCTAATGTGATTCCGGTAAAGTATACTGCTGCAGAAGAGAACCTGAATAGAGCTATAGTCCCTGTAACATCCTTGATCTCTGAAAATGACCCAAGTGACCATAGCTTTGATTCTACCCATGTGGATAGCCCCCAGGCTTACTACATGCAGTCTCCAGAACATGGCGAGTCCTACTATGGTGAAGAGCCAAACGAACCTAGTTGGGAGTCAGATTACACGAACGTCATGTATGCAAACCCCAATTCTAGGCCTCAACCTAGACAGGTACGACCACCAATTCCTAGAGGACCATGCTACCGATGTCAGGGGGATCACTTCATTCGTGATTGTCCCTTGCCTCCGCCCACACAACCTCAGTCCGTGACTATCCAAGGCTTTTGCCAAGACTGCGGAAAAGAGCATCTCTTACGAGATTGCCCTAAGAACCCCAATAGCATGCCTAAAATCACCCCTATCAACGTTGTTGGGTTAGTGGTAGACTCCTCAGGAAGTGTCACTTCCACTGCACCCGTACAGGTAGTCACTCGAGCTCAAGCTTTGCAGCAAAACCAAGGGGTAGGCAAGGAAAAGAGCCCAGACACTAGCGATACTGAGAGCCAAAATAAAAAGAGAACAAGAGCTTGGAAAGATAGCCGCGAACGTATGAAAAGGCAATGGGCAAAGAAGATGAGTGAACTTGAGGAAAGTCTACGAGAAACCAAGGCTAAAATCATAGAGATCACATCTCAACCGCACTCTCACACATTCCCACCACTACCATCCCCATCACCCTCCATCCCTTCACCCTCTAAGACACCCCACGTAACCCACCCACCACCCCAAACAGGATCAGTATTAGCTGATCCCACTCCCGAAGACATAGACATGATGCTTAAGGCATATCAGGCCAGAATCCAAGAAGGGCCAAACGTCACGGATCATGACAAGTGCTATCCTAGAGCTGACCTAGAGATAGAAAGAACCAAACTATGCGCGAAAATGGTCGCATTGGCTCAGACTATGTTTGAAGCCAGTCGCCTTTTCAATTACTCGGGCTCAGCCAAAACGCAATTACACTTGGATGGATTCCTAGAGAAGTTAGAGGAAATAATTGCAAGATCTGCCAAGGAAGAAAAAAATCAAGAGAGAGAGAAGGCAAGCAAAAATATGGATCCTTCCCCATCCGAAGTGTATGTGGCCAATTCCCCTAAGCCGGACAACTTTCCCTCCTTAGAAAGAATAGAGAGGCCAATAGCACAGTCAGAAAAGGAACCTACCCCTCAAAGAAAGGAAAGGGCAAGAGAACGGATAAGCCAGCCTCTTCAGGAAGTCCGTGGGCCTCCTCAAGGAGCCTATCTTCCTCCCCAAAGGTCACAGGTGCCTCCCTCGAAAGCTTATGTACCTCCACAGGTAACCCACATTCCTTCCCAGAGAGCGTATGAGCCTGTGCAGAAAAGTAATAGCATAAGTAATCCTCCCCAAGAAGCTTTTGCTTCAGCTATCTATGACAACGAGGAAAGAGCCAACGATAGAATAAGCCCTCCTTCCCAGGTAGCATATGTACCTAATTCTACGGAGCCAGACACTTCTTCTTCTATGAATCGGTTTGCACCAGACTTCCTACGAGAGATTCAAGAAGACAAATGGGATAACGAAAGTGAGGTCACCCCTCCTTTTGAACTTGTGGACGATGCACACGACCAATTTCCACAAGACATCCCATCAATTTACGGGGAACATGAGAGTACTCAATCTCATGAGAGATTGGACTTTGAGTCTAATTCCATACAGGAGCTACCCCACTTCACAGGCCCATGGGAAGCAAAGTCCACATGTATGAGAGCACCCACAGTCATGGTAAGGAACGACGACTCAGTCATACCAAAGAACACGGAGGTAGTAACGAACACCAAGGTGCAACGCGATTGCACCCTGGAAGAACTGCCTGAGGATAGACTAAACGTGCGGAAATGTGCAGCCAGTCGAGTAACTGAAGTTGCAAAACCTCATTCCCGGGTAGGATCCCATAGGACAGTGCCAGAAATTCCCTTGGATAAGATAGGAGATATGTGTGAAGGCGAAGAAGGGAACACCTATCTTCCCATCACCTACCAGGACTACACCACGAAGGCAATTTTGGACTCAGGTGCAGGAGTTGCAATTGCCACTACCTCCTTATGGAAGCGTTGGGGCAAGCCAGCTCTCAGGCCAACAAGAATGAAATTGCAAATGGCCGATGGTCACATAGAGAGACCCCTAGGATTGCTGGAAGGAATAACTCTCACCACTTGTGGTGTCGAGTTTGAACATACCTTTGCCATATGTGACTTCAGCAAAAATCATGCCTATGAGATGATTTTGGGAAGACCATTCATGCGACAGTTGCAAGTGGTACAGGATTGGGGGACCAATTCTTTGTACCTGCAGCACTTAGGTGTTACAACCAAAGTCAATCTCAAGGATTATTCTCATAGAGATGTCCCTCCTATCCAATGGAATCCCATCCATAGAGCCAAAGATGATACAGAATCGGTGCATTCCATAGGGTGTGGATCCTCATGGATGCATGAAGATACTCACTTATGGATGTGCAAGGTAGCAGTAGAAGAAGAGAAGAGAGAAAAGGCCAGAGAAATAGGTGCAAACGAAACC
The DNA here is from genome assembly GCA_020310875.1 of Ceratopteris richardii. Classification (NCBI taxonomy): domain Eukaryota; kingdom Viridiplantae; phylum Streptophyta; class Polypodiopsida; order Polypodiales; family Pteridaceae; genus Ceratopteris; species Ceratopteris richardii. The sequence goes on along the minus strand of CM035430.1, from coordinate 131,835,020 downwards.
CATAGACCCATTCAAGACCCAGCCTATGCACCTGTAGTTTTTCCAGACGAGGAATTTGAACCCCATGGCTGGGCAGAAATTTTAGCAACAATGGACGTAGCCATCAATGAAGAACAATGGACACCTCACTGTGATGAGGATGGCTATGATATTTCAGTCTTCTCCATAGAGCCAATCATGGGAGAGGCAGTTCTAGAAGAATGCGAACCTAGCCCTGATACATTTGAGGATGCAAGTGACTCCGATCTAGAGTCAATCATTATGGACCCACCATTTGCATCAGATAAAGAATACTTCCATGAGGTAGAATTTCAAACCCAGAGGCATGGAGAGCTGACAAATGACGTAAGATTAGCAACACATGTGAGCCCGAAGGAAGAAGGGAAGAAACGAAAGAAGAGAGAAGCCTCACCAGAAGAGGAAGAATCTTTGTTTGAGGTCCCCGAAAATTTTAAGAAGTATGAGATAGACGACAGGAGAGTCATGATAAGAATGCCTAAACGAGAGGCACAATCAGGAGAGGCCTATGATAACAAAGAAACCACCAAGAAAATAGTAGTGGCCCTAGAAGAAGGAGAGGAGAGATGTACGTACATAGGTCATGACCTAACAGCAGAAGAAGAGCACGAATTGATTGCCTTGCTAAGAGAATACAGAGATGTATTCGCTTGGAGTTACAAGGATTTGAAAGGTGTTGACCCTGACATATGCTCACACACCATCCCCATGACCTCAGATGCTAAACCCTCTAAGCAAAAGCCTTATACATATAACGATAACTATGCTGCTAAGATCAAGGAAGAGATAGATAGACTGGTTGAAGCTGGATTTATCTACGAAATTGAGCACACTGAATGGGTATCCCCCATCGTAGTGGTGCCCAAGAAGAATGGCAAGCTGCGTGTGTGCATTAACTTGAAAAAGGTTAATGCCGCCACAATTCGAGATAACTATCCGCTTCCCATAACAGAGCATCTCTTAGAAAGAGTGGCAGGCAAGGAAGTGTACAGCTTCCTTGATGGATTTTCGGGCTACAATCAAGTAGCCATAGCTCCAGAGGATCAGCATAAGACAGCCTTTGCCACAGAATGGGGCATTTTTGCTTTTAGAGTAATGCCATTTGGGCTTACCAATGCACCAGTCACCTTCCAGAGGCTGATGTGCCATGTGTTTAAGGAGTTCCTGAGGAAGAGTTTAGAAGTCTATGTTGATGATCTTTGTGCTCATTCCAATGTTAGACAAACTCATATTCCTGAACTCAGACAAATCTTTGACAAATGTAGAGAATATCAAGTCTGCCTGAACCCAGAAAAGTGCGTTTTTATGGTCAGGCAAGGAAAGATTCTAGGACACATAGTGTCAAAGAATGGCATATCTACCGACGAAGAAAAAGTGAGAGCCATAGCAGAGCTACCTAGGCCAAAGAATGTCAAGGAAGTACAAGCTTTCATGGGGCATTGTGGTTATTATCGACGATTTATACACATGTATGCTGTCATTGCAAAGCCCATGTACGGACTTCTGACAAACTTTGAGTGGACGGATGAATGTGAGAATTCCTTCCAAGAGCTTAAACGAAGATTATGTTCAGCACCAATCTTGACCACACCAGATTGGAATAAGCCATTCCATGTTCATGTTGATGCGTCCAATTATGCCATTGGATGTGTGCTTGCACAACCTACTGGTGAAGGTAATATGGATCTTCCAATTGCCTATGCCAGTAGACAATTGAATGTGGCTGAACGGAATTACACCACTACAGAGCGCGAAGGATTAGGCATGGTATATGCAGTCAAGAAATTTAGACACTATTTGCTTGCAAATAAGTTTAAATTTTTTACTGATCATCAGGCATTGTTATACCTAGTAAACAAGCCATGCAATACGGGAAGATTAGTAAGATGGTTTCTCTTGCTAATGGAATATGATTTTGAGGTCGTGGTAAGAAAAGGGAGGACTCACTTGAGAGCAGATCATCTCTCTAGACTCACGTCTGGAGAAGCCCCACAAGGAGTATCAGATGACCTTCCTGATGCTTACCTATTTAATTTGGAGGTGGTGCCGCAGTGGGCTAAGCCTTTGGTACCAGTCTTGACATACGGGCCTAACCATCCAGTGGTAAACACACGGAATAGAGAGGTTGTAAAAGCCCAAAAGTATCACATCATGGCAGGCAGCATGTACAAGCACACAGATCAAGGGATCTTGGCTTGTTGCGTAGAAGAGGATGAGTACGCTAAATGGTTGCAATTAGCACATGTAGGTGCGTTAGAGCAACACCATTCAAAGCAACGAACGTTGCAGACTCTAAAGAGATTCGGAGTGCATTGGCCAACTATGGAAGCGGATGTCCAAAAGTTGTGCAAGGAATGCCCAATCTGTTGCACTAAACCACCTGTGGAACATGCCACACTCTATCAAGTATCCATTGTGCCAGATTGGAGTGAACCTCTAGTATCATTCTTGAGGACAAACACATTCCCTCCAGACATGACTCTAGCTAGAAAAAGGAGTTTGGAACAAGAAGCCCAGGATTATTCACTCGTTGGTGATAATCTATACAAGCGCGGTAAGGATGGTTACCTGAGACTGTGTGTCCATGAAAGTGAGTATCTTAAGATCTTAGAAACTGCTCACCAAGGTGTAGCAGGAGGACACTTTGGACCAGATCGGGTGATCAAGGCAATATTGTTTGCGGGCTTCTGGTGGCCTACCCTTCACATGGATGCACATACCTATGTGAAACGGTGTGATGTCTGTCAGAGGACTCAGTATCCTATACGCAAAGATGAGATGCCACTGAAACCTATGATGGGTGGACGTGCATTCTCTAAGTGGGGAATAGACTTCGTAGGTCCTATTAACCCCCCAGCTAAGGGTTCTCATGCGGAATACATCATTGTGGCAACAGATTATCTCACCAAGTGGGTAGAGGTAAAAGCTACAACCAAGAACGATGCTCAAACAACTGCCAAATTCTTGTTTGAGAATGTATTCACAAGATACGGGCTACCTATAGAGCTTGTAAGTGATAGAGGCACTCATTTCTTGAATGAAGTGATTGAAAATCTACTCCAAGAATTCTTGGTAATACACAAGAAGTCTGCCCCTTATCACCCTCAAGCTAATGGACAAGCTGAGAGCACTAATAAGATCCTATGCAATGTACTGACGAAATTAGTGAACACTAAACGCTCTGATTGGGACAAACAGCTACACCATGCTGTTTGGGCATACCGAGTTGCCTACAAAACGGTACTCCAAGCCACCCCCTTTCAGATGGTATTCGGCCAAAACGTTGTGCTACCCTTGGACTTCCTGATCCCTACATTGAGAGTAGCACAAGAGCACGAATGGACAGGTCATGAGCTCTCCTCTAGGATCTTTGACCTTGAACGATTAGGAGAAACAAGACTGAGAGCCGCTGCAGGGATATACGCAGCCAAGAAGAGACAGAAGGCATACTTTGATGCCCACGTGAAGGATAAAGGCTTGAAAGCAGGAGATCTAGTCTTAGTCTATACACTAAAACAACACGCGAGGAAGCTAGAAAAGAGAGGCTACGGACCTATGATCATCAATAGGATCTCCACGAGCGGAGCAGTACAACTAGCCACGTTAGAGGGTGATGTTCTCCCAAACTATATTAGCGGATGCAGAGTCAAGTTGTATCAAGAACCCCTCACGGAGGAAATGCTCAGTCGACTCAACACTGCTAAAAAACGCAAAGAGGAAGAAAAGCGAGTTAGAGAAGAAGCTCAAGCTGAAGCTTTAGAACACATCAGAAGGATGAAATTACGAAGGCAAGGTAGAGATCAGCCTGGAGCGAATGACTATGCAGACCAAGGATTTCCTATGGCCATGTGTGAAGTTGCAGGAACAAGCTCTCATAGGATAATTGATAGACGTCCTTTCGTAACCTTAGATATAGGACACGGAAAGAGTGCAAGGACCGTAAGAGCCTTGATTGACTCAGGTGCAGCCACTAGTGCTGTTAAATTGTCTTACTGCCAAGAATTACAATTGACTGTCAATCCTGTGGAAGCATATCTTATAGGATTGGGAGGAGTGGAAACCCCTTGCATGGGCGAGGTGGAACTTCCCCTCTACATTCACGATGAGGCAATGACTGTTAAAGTACTAGTGTGTCAAGATGAGGATCTCACTGAACCTCTCGTCTTGGGTCAGGATTGGATCTATGACCAAGCAGTCAATCTAAACCTAAGAAGTGGACTTCTCCAGGTTTGGCTCAATCATAGTCGAGTCACAGTAGAATTAGACAATGGAGCACTCAAGGAGCTAGGAAAGGCACAGACTCCTGGTCCTTCCAAGGGTACACATGAAGATGACCATGCTGTTCTTGTTCAAAACCCTGTGTTGCAGAGGAATGATATTTGCAAAAAAGGAGTCAGGGATGCAACGGAACTCCCTTCTTTTCCAAAGACCAGAAGGAGGCAGCAACCAAAGGCGGATCACAAGCAGAAGAAGCAGAGTACTACCTATGTCCGAGATCAAAAATACCTGCGCAGCAGAATGTCCCAGAAAATAAACCAGGTGTGGGTGCGGAAAGGCGAACGACCGGGCGCACCACCGTCAACTACACGGGCAAAGCCTCTTATTAGTAACCAACAACACGACGCTAATAAGAAGTCTGTCAGAAATTTTTCTGCTAAAGTAAAATCTATTTGGGTGCCCAAGAAGTCGATGAAGGCAAGCCCACAATCTAGACAAATTTGGGTGCCTAAGGCTTGCTTGAGGGCACAAGTAGTTACACCAAGGCCACAACCTATGCAGCATAACCCATCTACGAGTATAACCAGTATTCCCTCGTGCTCAACACTTAGGAACACACCAAGACCCATGAGCATGCATGTAATCACTTATAAGTGGGTCCCTAAAAGGCCCCACTCCCAAACAGCGACACCGACACAGCTCTCTGGAGTCTCTACGAAACCGAAAGCAAAGCCCATCCACTGCATTTGGCAGTCCAAGATCTGTAATAAACCCCCCGACCCCGATTTGTAAATTCACCCCACTTACTAACGACATTAGTCTCCTAGGAATACACAAACGTTAACTACACTTACTGTCTTCGTGTACTTACTAACCACTAACTCACCATCTAACTCATGTTAATGTTGTAACGGGGACAACAACGGATTTATTTTGTCCATTACGATGTTAACACATGATTCTATATTCTCACAGAATCAGAAAGCAAGAAGAAAAATGGCAGAAGCGACAGGTTCGGGCTCACAAGTAGGGATACTCACTGCAGGGATTGATGTGGATAGCCTACCTGTGGATGTGCCCCCGACTGAACGACCAGTGGAGATGCAACACCTCCAGCAACTCCCGGTGCCAGATCCCCCTACAGGAATCACGGAAAGAGTTCATGCGAATTCTCATTGGTTCAATGGCATGCCCGGTCCATTAGGTGAGGCCAAGTATATCTGGGAGTCTAAATGCGAGTATGACAGATCATGGGTGCGATTCCAATTTTTCTCCAAGGAGTTCGAGACTTTACAGAACACCGAAGATCTACAGACCATATGGCAACGAGCAGGGTTGGCGGAATATTTTGAAGCCCCACTACCTAAACCCGACCTCCTCCGATGTTACTATCTGGTCTCTACATTACAAGCTCATGAAGATAAGGACCAACCCGGATCATTTGTTCTCCCCTCATTGCTGGGCAACAACGAGTTGAAGAGGTTTGAACTTACTGTGGAGCTAGTGAGTGATGCTTTAAAGATGCATGGCACGCATGTACCCTCAGAAAAGGATGCTCTCGTTCCCAACAACATGAAGGACAGGAAAGTAGTGAAGCTGAAAGACATGGCAGCCCTCACCCCAAATGTGTCCATCCCTCTCCGCATGTGCATGCAACATTTCGCCTTCCCCGGTCAAGACCGATTCACGCAACCACACAAGAAGATCTGGTTTGCTCTTTACTTGGCGGAAGCAGGTGCGCTACCTATTAAGCTACCAGTGTGGATTATAGATCAGTTGTATGAAGCGAACAAACGGGCTTCTAGGAAATTAGTGGTGAACGGATGCTGTGCACTCACACGCATCATTTACCGATGCTTGGCATATGATGTCCCCATTGAGCATGCCTTAACTTGGGCACAATTACAAATGTTTAAAAGGCTCAAGACATCCACACATCAGTCCAAGCGCATGAGGGGCGCGATTCCGTGTGTCCAGACAAGGGAAGTCCTGACTACTCCTGAGGCATCACCATTAAGAGAGGGCACTGTACCTCCTTTTACCATTAGGATACCCACGTCGGAATCTGACACTACGACACAACCCACCCCATCGGCTCCTCCGGTTACACCTGAATTTGAGTTTGCTGCCACTGGAGAGGCTGAAGGACTGGACCCCCAGGATTTCGAAGCATTCCTACAAAGCACACAATTCTCTGATGTGGAGTTTTATTCAGAGGCAGAGGAGCAGGGCACATCCTCACGAAGAAGAAGAAAGTCTATAGACGGTAGACATGTCCATTGGAGTGACACTCAAGAAAGTCAACAACACGGACACCCGGAAGAAGAAGAAGCGTATGAAGAAGAGACCACTGAAGCCCCAGCATATACAGCAGAACTCCGAAGGCTGTATCAGATTATGGAAAGAGTACGATCGCAGCAATTACTCACTGAACAGAGCAGCAGAGTACTTATGACTCAGTTGTTGGAAGAAGCGGGAGTTGACTCAGAGTACAGGGAAGGTCTCTTATTGATGGCAGAAACATATGGAGTTGTAGAAGCTGTGCGCACTGCCATTCAGAGGCCTTCAGTTCAATATGACCCACGAAGGTTCCAGACACGACCTCGCTCAGGTAAAAATATACAAATTCCCGTTACAGTTGCAGAAGAGCCGACTACTACACCTGAAACTATCAGAACAACCTCCCAGACAGCTAGCCAACAGCACCCAGCCACCCATGAGGAGTCCACCGAACCACTACCACCTACTCCCCCACCATCACCTCCTAGAAGAGAAACAGTAGAAACCACATCGACTACTCAACCCACCGACCCCACCTTCATCTTCCGTACTCCGATCTCCAGTGCCACCCTATTCTCTACCACTGATAATCCTATCTTCGAAGACAACCCCAACACTACACAATCCGCCGAACCCCTCCTAGACCCTGCCCTAGGGCAACCATCCCCAACGCCCTCAGCCACGGGTCATCCTGACCCTAGATCTACATTCATGGGCTTCCCTGCTACCACGCAACCCTTTCAGCCCTCCTTAAATTTACGACCCCAACCCCCGATATCCCTCTCTCCATTTCTACAATCCCTCCAGGACATCTTTGCTAGGGCTTTTCAACCAGGCCCTCAACCATTCCCTGTCTTTTCAGCTCCCCACCCCACTTCACATCTATTCACCACTTCCACACACACACCACCTACCATACCAGTGTATATGGCAGGCCCCACACTAACACCCACTCCTGAAGGGATGGACATTTCACCACCCACGGCACCTCCACCCACGGTTTCACCTCCTCCCATTCCCCCTCCACCAATTTCACCCACACACACAACTTTCGTAGACACATCATTCACTGTCTCCCTTCCCCAATTCCCTTCCCATGCATCTTCCACGGTAAACACCCCCCACTCATCTATAGGTAATGCATTGGACACCATGTTGGCTTGTATATCAAATTTAAGAACAGATTACATTCAACTCCAGCAACAAAATGCACGCCTGCAAGAGCACTCAGCGACACTACAGCTCCGCCTTGCGGTACTAGAAGAGGAGAACACTCGCCTCCACACACAGTTCCACACCCTCCAAGAAGCCCACAATATATTGGAGGTACAGCTACAGAACGTAGATCAGGAAGCAGTGCAGGTGGTAGAAAGTCACCTACGGACACAACTGGAACGCAACTCAAAACTTCAGCGAAATATGGCGCTACTTAAACGCCATCTTGCGGCTGCTCAAGAAGAGAACAGACGTCTGCAAATACAAAATCAAGAGAACCTGGAGGCAGCTATTGAGAGCACACCGGGGGCACCCATCAGCCCATCCAAGTTTCAAGCAGTGACCCCCGATAATATCAAGATTATATTGGAAGATTATGCCATGCTACTCGAAGCACATGATAAGCTATCGGAGGAGCTAGGACAACTGAAGCAGGAACACCAACAAGGCCCAACAGCTGCCCCTCCAACCACCCACTCTGCAGCTTCGCTTCCCTCCGACGCAGAGGCCATAAAAGATCTCCAGCAACAGGTAACTGAATTGCAGACACGCCTACTACAATATGAGAGGCCATCTTCCCCTCCGGAGGCTCCCACGGACGAAGAAGTTGTGCAAATTCCTGTGGAACAAACGTTTGATGAAGAATATGATCCGCAACCATTCCCAGGAGGCCAACAAACAGAAGAAGCGCAGTACACGTTCGAGGCACCACGGCCGCCATGGTTACGACAAGTGGAGGAAATAGGGACCTCGCATGAAGAGCGCACCGTAGTGAAAAATCAGGCTATGAGGGTCATAGAGGAGACTGTCTTACAATCAGATTACTTCAAGAACTTGTCATCGAGACGCCTGATTCTCTCATCGGAACTCCAGTACAGGCCATATTATATTATCTTGGCTGATTATAATGCAGAAATACAAAGAGTCACGGGTCAGATTCCCACTTTTGCGACCCAATTTCAACCCGAAGACCTTCCTCCAGAGGTGAGAAAAGGCAAGATTCGTCAACCAACATGGCGGCAGAAACTGTTAGAGACTTACCCAGAAATGCTACGCACATGGAACAACGCGCCGCTGCACCTCCTGTACAACCCATGCTACGGTCCAGTCCCCCGCCGCAGGTCGTGGAAGGCATTTAATATCAAGGTACAGAACAATGCGCAATGCAAGGAATGGCTGAACTACCCGTACATCGCGCCACCACAAGGACCACCATCGGTAGCATATATGATGGGGACCATTCGCCACTGGATGCCGCGCTTGAAGCCCATGCAAGATGTAGCAGCGCAAATGATGCTTAAAATCTTAGATATGATGCAAGTAGTGCTGAAGACCTTTAGAAATGCAGCCGCACCACAGGTACGTCTTCCGGGGTTTAGCAATGGAAATTACGACTTGGTGTATGACATGAGCACCACCCCCAGTATCCGTGTGGCCTACGCTTGGCATGCACGCATCAAGTACCTCCCCGCCTGCTACAAACAGACCTTCGAAGAAATGTTCAGATCAGGTTTCTGGGAGTACCACTCGGAGATTTTCGCACCAAAGCCAACACATCTGCTTCAACTGTTTGCTTGTGAACAAGCAATGTATTCAGAGTACTACACCACCCCGCAACCAGAAACCCCCGGTGCAATAAATTGGGAGGCATTGGAAGCCGATCTAGCAAGAGGCTTAAGGATAGGAGAACATGAACTGGCCACCAATGTCATCCAATATTACATCGACCACCCGCGCGAACAAAGGTCTGTCAGGGGCGACAGACGCTAGGAAGGGGGGAGTGTTGGCATACAAAGCAACAAAGGAGTCATGCACAATACGGCAACAAGGCCAGATCATTTTTTCCCATAGATTATGTACAACCCAAGTGATTTTAATCACTACACAAACATTGTAAATCCCGTTTTTGGTAGATTAGACTCCATTTTGTGCAAGCCGAGGAGTCCTCGAGCTTGAGGAGTATTAGAAGTACCATCGTACCAAATTTCATAATTTTTAGACTTCGTTTGAGCCCTCAAATAAGCCCTGGAACCTAATTTTTAACTAGGCCGGACACTAGGTCTGGACAGGGCCAAAAGCTAGTCAAAAACTATAAAAAGAGCTAGAGAGCTCATTTTTGAGGTTAGATTGTAATTGAAACGAACTTGTAAGAGCTTGTGAAAGTAATCTAAAAGCTCCATTGATTCTCGCTCTTTGTCTTGCCGTGTGTGCGCGTGTGTGTGTATGTGTGTGCATGCTAGTGTGCTTCTCACTCACGCACTTGTGCCGCCACTTGCTCGAGGTCTTCATACCATCCTCACGTCTTCCCGGATTGACATTAAAGGAGGTGCTACTCATCATTGAGCTACACTCTCCTTTAAGGTTAGGAGTGTACTCTCTATATTTTCAAGGCCTAGCTTCTTTTTGATCTTACATGAAATACATAAATGATGAAGCGGTAATAAATGGGAGGTGAGTATGTGCCAAGCCTCACAATTGGATCTTGCACAAGTACCATAAGTTTCAACAAAAGTTTTTATGCAAAAAGCATAACCCCTATATCAATGACCATGTGGACGTACATACATAGCCCAAATAGTAGCCAAGAACACCAATAAGTGTATGTCAACTCTGTTCTTTAGGATAAAAAACCTACATAAATTTGTAGTGGTTGCTCGCACCACAACTGGAAGCCTTTCAAGAAACCTGTAGTTTTATGAGTGTGGCTGAAAACACAGCCCCAAAGGTGAATATTGTTTGTTGGAAAGTACAAAGAAAACTATTCTTGATGTTCTTGTACTTGCGTGAAGAGAACTATGCACAAAAGTACTCCAAAATGGCTCCAAAAATATGTGGACATATTTAGGTAGTGATGTGTGTGAACACATTAGGATCATCGGAGCACTTTTTTCCCTCTTTAGGTTTTCACTCGGCTTGTATATATGCTTATTGCCCTTACAGGCTACTTATCTTTGTACATTCTAGGGGTAATACATTCAGTATTGTGTGTTGTGCTCCAAGCTTCTTCTTCTTCCTTGTGTTGTTTGCATGTTTTCGTAGACATCTAACTCCAAAAACATTGGTATCAAACTAGGTCGCCGCTTCATCTAGGGTGTCGTCGACACCTCTCGGGTTGAAGTCTCAGAATCACATGAATTTCGGTGAGCATATTCAGGGTGTTTCAAAGATCAAAATAGCTTCATTGTGTGGTGCCAAAATCCTAATCTGAGCTTGTTTCGGCTTTTGAATGCACTGTCACAGTGCTTGTGCAGGCTATTTCATCTTTTTGTGCCAAAGGTATATACGAGTTTTGGTTTGCCAGTATAAGCATCTCAAAGTCTGCTACAGGTTTAGCGAAATTCATATGGGCAATTTTGTTCAACTTTTTGAGATACAATCAATTTTTTGCATCAAGGTATTTTAGTCACCGACCATAGCTGAAAGCAGTGATGTAATCTGTATGTTGGCTGCTGAGTATAAGTTGGATGGTACCAACTACCCAGTATGGGCTTATATGATGCAACATGTATTGGTTGCAAAAGGACTATGGAACATTGTGTAGGGTGTTGAAAAACATCCTATCACACATGCAACTGTTACAACTACAGGTACTGAAGTTGATGGAGAAGGTGTCAAAGATGGTGATATTGTGTTGATTCCTGTTTGTGTTGTGGTTTGTGCTGCACCTACTATAGAGCAAATCTGTTGGGATTGTAGAGATGCTCAGGTATATGTATTGATAGCCTTTTTTATCAAATGCGCCATTATTCCTCACATTCAATCTTGGAAGACAGCTAAGGATGCTTGGGATACACTTATCACATTGTACCAATCTAGGAATGAGGCTCGTGTTACTTACCTCTGAAAATAGTTGGAGAGTGAGCATATGAATGAAGGTGATTCTATGGACAATTTTCTGACAAAGATCAAGGATTTGAAGGAACAATTGATTTCTGTTGATGAAGCTATACCAGATAGCTCACTTGTGTAGACCATTCTGAATGGTCTTCCTGACTCATATCAGAGTTTTGCTTCTACTCTTTGTTTGATGATGAAAGACAATCCAAATGCCCTGTCATTTGAAGAGTTAGTTTATGTTATGTTATAGGAAGATTAGTCTAGGCAAAACATATCCATTATGTGTGTTGCAGATCAAGCTTTCCTGGCTAGTTAGAAGGGAAAAGGAAAATGGAGCTCTTCTACTAGTAAACAAAAATATCCAAATGCTGCACATTTGAAGAAAGAAGACAAAGATGAGAAAAAAATCAGAAAAAAAAAATTGTTTTGCAAATATTTTAAAGCAAATGATCATGTCATTAAGAGATGTCCAAAATTGGCTGCTAAAGAGGCAAAGAAGAAAGAGGCCGGAATGGTTGTTGCAGAGTCATCTACACCGAAAATAGAGTCTGCTAATCTTGTGCAGAATGGGCGTTTACTACTGTTTGCAATTTTGACCCATCTTCTCATGAGCTCTGTATATCTGCAGAAGACTCAGATGTTTGGTATTTTGATAGTGGGGCAACCAAACATATTACCTTGCAGCATAGTTTCTTCACTTCACTTGAGCCTACCCCTACATGGAATATTGTCACATGCACCAAAAACTCCTCTCATCCTGTCATTGGAGTTGGTACAATCATTCTAACTAACATTGATGGTAATTCTTTCGTTTATTTGTTCTAGGGATCAAGAAGAATCCATTATCAGTTTTGGCTTTAGACAAGATTGGCTTGGTTGTGAAATTTGTTGATGACAGGTGTACAATTCATGATCTGTCAAATGGCGACCTGATTATTTCTTCTGGCATTTTATGTCGCGAGCTGTATAAGCTCATAGACTATGAAAGATCTATGAATGATTCGGCATGTGCATTTCATGATTCTCAGGCTATGTCAGATGCAAAGCTTTGGCATGCATGCTTTGGTCATCTAAAATTTTCTAGTTTGCTATACCTATATAAATCAGAAATGATGTCCTCTTTGTCCATACTTGAGGCACCCACAAAACATGTCTTTGAAGGCTGTATTTTGGGCCAAATGCAACGTTCCTCCTTTCCAAAAGATGGTTCAATTCAGGCTACTCAGAAATTGTAGCTTGTACTTGGTGACATCTGTGGTCATATGCAGACACCTTCTTTTGGAAACTATCTTTACTTCGTGACTTTCATTGATGATTTTTCCAGGCATGCATGGGTATATCCATGCAAAGCAAAGTACGAAGTGTTTATCTGCTTCAAATAGTTTTTGGTTTTGGCTAAAAATCTGTCAGCATGTAAAATGGGCACCCTCTGTTCTGATGGAGGGGGAGACTATATGTCTTTTGAATTTAATGCGTTTTTGGCTGAATGTGGGATAAGACATCAATGTACAGTACCATATACACCTCAATACAATGGAGTTGCTAAATGGAAGAACATGTCACTCATGGAAGTGGCTAGGTGTATGATCAAGAATCACACTTTACCACATAGTTTCTGGCTTGAGGCTACCATGTGTGCAACATATATACTTAATAGGTGTCCCACTAAAGCGCTACAGTCTATCACTCCATATGAGGCTTCGCATGGTCACAAGCCATGTATTGCTCATTTGTGTGTTTTTGGTTGTCTGGCATATGCATTACTATCTAAACAACATCGCAAAAAATTGGATGATAAAGCAGTAAAATGTATTTTTGTTGGGTACAGTTCTGAAAGTAAAGGCTATCATCTGTATCATCCATAAACTAAATGCATTCTGGTTAGCCATAATGTTGCTTTTGTGGAAGATGCTAGTCAACCATTACTTTCATGTACTAAGGAGACATTTGTTAGCTCCAAAGACATGTATGATACTTTGCTGCCTCTTTTTACAGGTGGACAGTCTAGTGCTGGTCCTAATGAGGCAACTTCTCTACCTTTGCAGGTTTCATGTGATGATGTAGATCATCCCATTTCTGATGCAGATTTATATGATGCACTTGTTGAGGAGAGAGCTGATATTGAGGAGGCAAAAACTATGCCAAAATGGCTAGTGCAGACTTTGCATGACATCAAATTAGATGAACCTCTATCATATTGTACTCGATCAAGCTCTCATAGTACCTCTTTGCATTAGATTGCTATGCTATGGCTGCATCTAGACTCTATGATAGGACTGATCATGTTTCATTTGATGAAGCACAAAATTTTGAACATTGGATGGCTGCAATGCAATTTGAATATGATGCTATTATGAAAAAAGATACCTAGTCTTTATGTGACTTGCCTCTTGGCAAGAAGGCCATTGACACTAAGTGGGTATACAAGCTTAAGTGTAAACCTTATGGAATAGTTGACAGGTATAAGGCTATTAGGTAGGCCCATAACTAATTCCACAGGTCCCATAAATCCAGGATCTACGACATAGATTCCAACATCTTCCAAAATTGACAAACATGAACATTCAACACTTAATCATACAATGATGAGACAAAGATAGAGAGAGATTAGACAACATCTTCAAAGTGTTACGTAAGCCACTGCTTACTCATACCTTCATATATACAAATGTCAATTACAATGTGGGAATCAAAATCTTAACCACTCTATGTGAACACAAATAGATGGAAGATTGTATGTATAGAATTTACAAAAATATTCAGATGTAGAGACGGAAATCTGAATATGTATGAGATGTATGACCTGATAGGTTGTAGAAGAGTGAATATGAGTGACAGAAAGAGGAAAGATGAGTTTGAAACTGATATTCAGCAAACCCTAATTTGATTTTAGGCTATGGAAGACCCTAAATCAGATGTGTGTGTGAAAGATCACATACTTACAGAATTAGCATAGAATGCTAACATGTTGATGATAGAAATCCTTATAGCTTCTTTAACATCTCACTTGATTTAACATCTCATCTGATGCATGCGGCATGAATGTACTAATTCTCCTTTATGGATGCCACTACCTCCGTGTATGCCAAATAAGACTCCTCCAGATATGGATGCCACTGCCTCCATAAGCTCCAAGTAGTACATGTGTGCATAAAAAGAATATGTACCTGAATAGTTAACATAAGATGCAAATGTCTTTGAAGTACTCCATAATCTTCATGTAGAAGATAATCTTCAAATACATCATATAGATGGATGATCCACACTACCAAGCTGCTGATGAGTAAGTCTTCTCCATAAGCAAGATTTTGAGCACACTCTTCTCCAAGAAGAACTCCATGGCTGCTCCTAATGTGCTTCAAAAGCTACTCCATAGCTGCCCATATGTGCATCATGGCTACCCCATGTGTGCATCAGCTAGAATACCTCCAAGAGACTTCAGAACTGGCGTTGGATGTCTCACAAAGTGACCTATAGGCATGATGAACTTGCAAAAAAATCTTGCTAAAATAAAGCTATTCGTTAATTAAAGCTAGGATTATAGTTTTTATCCAGAAGGAATCGCAAATTTTTATAATCCTTGCTTTATTTTAAACTATCGTAGAAGAGTGCTTTAGACTAGCTTTTTTAGACCTTTGACCACCTGATGAATGATTTGATGACACTTTTATGACCTATAAGCTGAGAGCTATCAAATGAGGTAAAAACCCTAAATCAGTAGAAAAATAGGGTTAGGGTTTTCTCCCAAATCTGATGTCTGATGACTGCGTGTAATATATCATTAGAAAGCCCTCTTCAAGTTCTACAAGATAGGCTCATAAAAATTTTACCCAATTTTTTTTGCCAAAAATGACTAAGTACCAAAATTAGGGTTTTTGCCCTAATAGGATTTTGGACTGATGTGACATTGTTTTCCAACAATCCCTCCTGCAATGTCATATTGGTACAAATTGAATTGGATATGTAACTTTCATTCATTTGGAGACTAACATAAGTTTCAATCTTGTCCTCCAAGATTGAACTTCAAACTTTATCTTCAAATGTCTTCTTCAAAACTGAATTTGAACTTCTTCAAACTTCAAAAAATCTGAATTTGCTGAATATGAACCATAATACCTGAGAAAATATGCAAACTAGATATCCAATAGTGTTAACATACATCAAGTAATCACTGCTTGTCAACAAATGTAGCATGACTTGACTCTGAATCTGCTATCTCCTGTCTTCTCAAACTTGTAAGCATACACTAGGATCCATATATTTGCATTTACCTTATGAAAGGTTTCTCAACGTACTTCTACTGTGTCATGTAAATACACTAAACAAAATAAAAAAACTGAATCCATCATGGGACTTATGACTGACAACTCACAACTTAGTGTATTATGAACACTAGCTGGTTCATCTCTGACTGTACTCAACTCAACTCATGAGAGTCTCACCAAAATTTCATATCTATGATTTCATCTTGTCTTCATCCTTGTTCTATTTGTATGTCCTTCATACGAGTCTTTCCTTCAAAGTTTGGTATAATCATATATGTGTGCACCTCATAAGTAACATGCCTCTTTGAAATATCAAGCTTCTTTGCAATAGAATTCTGGAACTTTCTCCCGAATAGGAATACCCAACAAGAACTTTCTCTAGACATTCTCCTTCTTGCTTCTTCTTTAAAAGCTGGAATACAAAGAGAAACTGACAAAGGAAATATAGGAATACCCATTCTTTCACATATGGATGAAAATAAGTCTTCATGTTTCATCACCCCCTGGATGATTTAACACTAGTATCGAGAATTCTTCAAAGTATATCAGACTATATGAAATATGGAACGTCTTCCCTTCTTTCAATAAATCTAATCTTTAGTGATTTAGTATTAATACCTATGTCTGAAACAAATGACCTGAACCCTTTTTATTAGCAGTGACATGCCAATAGCTTTCCCTAACATTCCTTAGCTTCCCATAATCTAGAATAAGGTTAGCTGATCTATTACATCATAACAAAAACCTTTGCTAAAAGCATTTTAGGATTCATAATCTTCTGCAACATAAGTATTTTCTTGTATTTCTCTGCAACACTAATCTGATAGAATCTGAATCTTTGACTTACTTCTTCCAATGCTAAGAACTTGACAAAGAAAGGATAGACATCTGACTCAAAAATACTCAAGATCATACAAGATCATTCAAGATCTATGATCTCTTCAACAAAATACATGTGTAGAATCTGCTCTCATCAAACCTTCATGACTGAATGTTTGATTTGCTACTGAATGTCTTTAAGTGTCCATGCTTTTTACATAAAGTTGTAAGACTTTTCTTCAACTAAATCCTTTTCAAGAATCTGCAACTTCTACTTGAACACAAGTGGAAAAATTCTCACCTTGAGAACTCCAAAAGCTACAAGTTGATACTTCATATCTTCATATTCTTCCCGGGTGAAATGTGATAGTATCTGCTTGAATTTATTTTGGATAACTCCACTTCTCAGTCAAGTGATAGGATGTGATGGAACACCTTTTTGAAGACAAGCATGTATCCAAAAGTCAAGACAAACATAGAAAGTAGATTCTCCATCTGACTGGTACATCAAAAAATCTAAATTTTTCTAAATTTTCTGAAAATATTGAAATTTTTGAATTTTCTGACAATACTAAATTTTTTGAATTTTTGAAAATATTGAAATTTTGAATTTTTTGAAAATACTAAATTTTTTCAATTTCATCCTAAAAGAACTCTGAATTTTCTGAGTATACTGCATATACTGAATATGAGGTAACTTTTCCAAAAGACAAACCTCACTTTAAGTCTCCAACATCTGCTACAAATACTATTTTACCTCAAGAGTTAGGTAAGGAAGAAATATACTTCTCTGCAACTTGTCATATACCAAGTAGCTCTGAATTAACACTCCAAGAATTCTTTGAGGGAACATATAAGCTGCCTGCTCAAAATCTTCAACTTTTTCATAACTCATACACAAATGAGTTATAACATATAAGCTATCTTAGATATCTGCTGCTTTTCTTTCTCTCAATGCAATTCTTTGTCAAAACCTACTAAAGCATGACCAAGTATAATACAAAACAAGAAACTGCTTCTTCTTTAAACTATCTTCTTCACATAAGATGTTCTCGTAGACTTCTCTTTGGATGTAGAGGATAAAAGTAGGAAAAGTATATGGAAAATATAAGAGAAAAGGAAGTCTTACTTTCCCTTTGATATTGCTGGAATTTTTTCTTCTGCATCTTTCTTCCACCTTTTGATGTTAACATCTTCAAACTTCTCTTCCATACCTTTTGTTCTCTTCATCTTGAAGTAGCAAGCATTCTTAACTTCAAATGAATTTTTCTCTTCCTCTAGTGCTATGAATAAAAGAGAAAACAATCATGGTATATAAATGGAAGTGAACATAGAAGATAAAACATGCTTCTACCATCTCCTCATATGCTGAATCAACACTCTGCTTCAAATTTGACTGATATGCAAACCAACTTGTGTTGGCTGAAAACAAAACTGATATAATCTCCAAATTTGTCTTTTTAGATGAGCCTTTATGCCATGAAAGAGATCTTCTATCAAAACGTGTCAAGAACAACCTCTAGATACCTATTTTGATGTAGCTAATGCTTTTAACTTTCAAACTAATGAAAGTGTTTAAAAGCACTTCTTGAATCCTTCAAATCTCTTCATAACTGCTCTTCTAAGATATGACTTGCAAATGACAATCTGATAGTAGAAACTAATACATGTGAGTTGATGTTGATCTGGTTCCTTTATCTTCTCCAAACCATTATTTTTCCTTGAATTTTAAGTAGCCTTCTCTTCATCAAGTCTTGGTCTCCATGCAATACTTCTGTAAAGTAACTTTACTCTTCCAAAAGTATTTGGCTACTAACAGATCATCAACTTCATACTCCACACTCATAAATAAACATGTGACTAAATTGTCTAATTCTCAAATCTCTACTTATCTAGATTGAGTGTGTATGTCATATGTCAAATGTTAGATGCTATGAAACCATATGTTGGTAGCCTGAGAGATGTGATAACAAATGTTGGAAATTAGGTAGGCCCATAACTAATTCCATAGGTCCCACAAATCCAGGATCTACAATATAGATTCCAACATCTTCCAAAATCGACAAACATGAACATTCAACACTTAATCATACAATGATGAGACAAAGATAGAGAGAGATTAGACAACATGTTCAAAGTGTTACGTAAGCCATTGCTTACTCATACCATCATATGTACAAATGTCAATTACAATGTGGGAGTCAAAATCTCAACCACTCTATGTGAATAGAAATAGATGGAAGAGTGTATGTACATAATAATTTACAAAAATATTCAGATGTAGAGACAGAAATCTGAATATGTATGAGATGTATGACCTGATAGGTTATGGAAGAGTGAATAAGAGTGATAGAAAGAGGAAAGATCAGTTTGAAAGTGACATTCAGCAAACCCTAATTTGATTTTAGGCTATGGAAGACCCTAAATCAGATGTGTGTGTGAAATATCACATACTTACATAATTAGCATAGAATGCTAACACGTTGCTGACAAAAATCCTTATACCTTCTTTAACATCTCATCTGATTTAACATCTCATCTGATGCATGTAGCATGCATGTACTAATTCTCCTATATGGATGCCACTGCCTCCATGTATGCCGAATACGACTCCTTCAAATATGGATGCCACTACCTCCATAAGCTCCAAGTAGTACCTGTGTGCATAAAGAGAATATGTACCTGAATAGCTAACATAAGATGCACTCTTATGTTAAGCTCCATCCAATGTTTTTGAAATACTCCTTAATCTTCATGTAGAAGACAATCTTCAAATACATCATATAGATGGATGATCCACACTACCAAGCTGCTGATGAGTAAGTCTTCTCCATAAGCAAGAGTGTGAGCACACTCTTCTCCAAGAAGAACTCCATGGCTGCTCCTAATGTGCTTCAAAAGCTTCTCCATAGTTGCGCCCATATGTGCACCATGGCTACCCCATGTGTGCATCAGCTAGAATACCTCCAAGAGACTTGAGAGCTTGTGTTGGATGTCTCACAAAATGACCAAGAGCCTCTATTATATAGTCATGATGAACTTGCAAAAAAATCTTGCTAAAATAAAGTTATTCGTTAATTAAAGCTGGGATTGTACTTTTTATCCAAAAGCAATCCCAATTTTTATAATCCTTGCTTTATTTTAAACTATCACAGAAGAGTGCTTTAGACTAGATTTTTCAGACCTTTGACCACCTAATGAATGATTTGATGACTTTTTTATGACCTGTAAGCTGAGAGCTATCAAATGAGGTAAAAACCCTAAATTAGCAAAAAATTAGGGTTAGGGTCTTCTCCCAAATTTGATCTCTCATGACTGCATGTCATATATCATTAGAAAGCTCTCTTCAAGCTCTAAAAGATAGGCTCAAAAAAATTTTACCCAATTTTTTTGCCAAAAATGACTAAGTACCAAAATTAGGGTTTCTGCCCTAATACGATTTTGGACTGATGTGACATTGTTTTCCAACACGAATGACTACTATTCGTAGCATCTGTGCACTTGCAACTCATCCTAGTTGGAATGTACATCACTTGAATGTTAAAACAACATTTTTGAATGGTGACTTGCATGAAGAAGTGTATGTTTTTTAGCCCCGTGGCTTTGTGTAGAAAGGGCATGAAAACTAGGTGTGCGGGTTAAAGAAGGCATTATATGGTTTAAAGCAAGCACCACGTGCTTGCTATGAAATGATACATGTCTATCTGATTACACATGGTTTTGAGAAGAGTCCAACTAAAAGCACCTTATATGTTAAGCGTGCTAATGATGTGCTTCTGATCATTGTGGTGCATGTTCACGACGTGCTACTCACTAGTCCTTATGAGAAGCATATTGCTGATTTTAAGGCTGATTTGCATGCCTCCTTTGAGATGTCTGATTTTTTGGTGCAGGACAATCAACAATTGATGTTTTGATGAAGAGTTGAAGTCAAGGTTTGAAGGAAAGATTCAAGTTGTGAAGCATGGAAGAAGAATACATTCAAAAGAGGAAGATGTGTACACATATGTACAAATAGTTCACTTATATCTTTAAGAAGTCATAAGGTTGTAAATTTTTTGTATATATATACTATGAAAATGTCGGGGCAAGCATGAGAGAGCATGAGAATAGAGTAATCAGAAGTTGTATGTGTCATTAGACATCTTAGAAGTGAGTCAAGACTCTCTCATCACTCAGTTGTGATTTTTCTCAGAAATGAAGAAAATGTTGTGCCCGATATTTCTGAGTTTTCTCCTTCTGTGTTAGATCTTTTGTGAAATGCTTTTGTACAAGTCTAAGTCTATAGGTAATCGACCTCTGTACAAATTTTTAGCTTCCAATTGTGATCAGGCTGAGAGAATTAAGTGTAAGAACATTTGCATATGTGAATGAGAAGAAGTGAAGTTACAGGAGGCGCAAAATTTGATATGAATGTTTTGATTAGTTCTCCTTCCACAGTTTAAAGTTTTGAGCAAGCAAGTACTTAATCTTTAAGTTGGAAGGTAAGCTACTTGTGGCTAAAATCATTTGTAGAAACCGGTTCTACATTGAGAGAACCAAAGGTTTAAAGTCATAGGTGTCTAAATCGACTTCTCAGAAGAACAGTTTTAGACATAGGTGAGTTGTTGAGTCCATTTCTCAAGTTCTACTGAATCTTTTGGAGTGATTCAACTTGGAGAAGGTGCACAATCTATAGGTGAAACCGTATACAAAGTTTTATAAAAAACTTTACATATTTGATAAGGCAATGAGTGAATTATGTGCAACAGACTTTCTATGTATTCTCCTTCTTCACAGTTTGTTCAGAAAATTTGACAATTGAGTATTGATCTTCTAAAATTGGTGAAGATCTGAGTTATTCTTGTTATAGAGGTGCTCTAAATACAAGAGTAACTTGTTCTTTTGGAGATTAACACTCTCCATTAGTGGTATCAGAGCAGGAAGCATCAGAATTGAAGGAGGATCCCTGTCTCAAGTACCCAATACAGAAAGTCAAGACAACTTGTCTTCCATACATAAGTACTCACATGAATTTTTGAGAGAAATACAAGAAGAGAAATGGAGAAAAGAACAAGGAACTCATCCTCCTATCCAAGAAATAGACGACTTGCAGGAACAATTTCCCCAAGACATCCCCTCTATATATGATGATGTAGAGGTGGAACGACTGAGTGAACCCACAGGATTTGAATCTAATTCTCTACAAGAATTACCTCAGTTCACAGGACCTTGGGAAGCTAAGTCTATTAGTATGAGAGCACCCACGATAATAGTGAGGAATGAAGAATCAGTGATCCCTAGGAACACGGAAGTGATCAAGAATACCAAAGTGCAGTGTAATCTCACTCTGGAGGAATTGTTAAAGGTAAAACCAGAATTGTGGAAGCACGTAGCAAATCAATTCCCTGAGCTTGCTACCACACCCTCTCAAATAGGATCACATAAGAAGGTACCAGAGATACCCGTGGAAAAGATTGGAGACGTAAGCGAAGGAGAGGAAGGTAACACATATCTTCCAATAACCCATCAGGGCTACACCACGAAAGCCATCTTAGATTCAGGAGCCGGAGTAGCCATAGCTACCACCGCTTTGTGGAAACGTTGGGGTAAGCCAGCACTCAGACCCACCAGGATGAAACTACAAATGGCTGATGGACACATAGAAAAACCATTAGGCTTACTAGAAGGCATATCTCTCACCACTTGTGGTGTAGAATTTGAGCATACTTTCGCCATTTGTGACTTTGCGAAAAATCGTGCTTATGAGATGATATTGGGACGACCATTCATGCGTCAGTTGCAAATTGTACAAGATTGGGGAACTAATTCTTTGTACTTGCAACATTTAGGAGTGACTACTAAAGTCAATCTTAAAGACTATTCACACAGAGATGTACCCCCAATACAATGGAATACCATCCATAAGACACCAGTAGAGACGGAATCTGTGCACTCATTAGAATCAGATCCTTCTTGGTTGCATGAGGATACCCATTTATGGATGTGTAAAGTAGCTAAACAAGAGGAAGAAAGATTAGAAACCAGGACCTTAGGTGCAGAACAAAATCCACGAACTCTTCAGGACCCAGCTTATGCACCTGTAGTATTCCCAGACGAAGAGTTTGAACCCCATGGCTGGGCAGAAATCCTAGCAACCATGGATGTAGCCATCAATGAAGAACAATGGACTCCCCACTGTGACGAGGATGGCTATGACATTTCAGTTTTTACGTTAGAGCCAATCATGTGCGATGCAATTTTAGAAGAATGTGAACCTAACACTGATGCATTTGAGGATGCAAGCGATTTTGATTTAGAATCAATTATTATGGACTCTCCATTTGCATCAGAGGAAGAATATTTTTTCGAGGTAGAGACTCACACTCAGAGACACGAGGAAATTACGAACGAGGTAAGGTTAGCCACAGAAGTAACTAACAAGAGTGAAGGCAAGAAAAGGAAGAAGAAAGACACCATGTCAGAAAAAGAAGAATCTTTGTTTGAAGTACCCGAGAATTTCAAGAAATATGAAATCGAAGATAGAAGAATCATGGTACGAATGCCTAATAGAAAAGCGAATGACGGACAAGTATATGATAACCGAGAGAAAACCAAGAAAGTAATAGTTGCCATAGAAGGAGAAGAAGAAAAATGCACATACATAGGGCATGATTTGACGACTGAAGAAGAAGAAGAGTTAGTTGCCCTATTGTGCGAATATAGAGATGTTTTTGCTTGGAGTTACAAAGATTTGAAAGGAGTAGACCCAGATATATGTTCTCATAGAATCCCTATGACTCCAGATGCGAAACCGACAAAACAGAAACCTTACACGTATAATGATAATTACGCTGCGAAGATTAAAGAGGAGATAGATCGCTTGATAGAAGCAGGATTCATTTACGAAATTGAGCATACCGAATGGGTATCCCCCATTGTGGTTGTGCCCAAGAAGAATGGAAAATTGCGTGTGTGTATTAACCTTAAAAAAGTTAATGCCGCCACGATTAGAGATAGTTATCCTCTTCCTATCACAGAACACCTATTGGAAAGAGTTGCGGGCAAGGAAGTTTACAGCTTTCTTGATGGATTCTCAGGCTATAACCAAGTAGCCATTGCTCCAGAAGATCAACACAAGACGGCTTTTGCCACAGAATGGGGCATATTTGCATTTCGTGTAATGCCATTTGGCTTAACAAATGCACCCGCTACTTTCCAGCGACTCATGTGTCATGTTTTTAAGGAATTCTTACGCAAGAGCTTGGAAGTTTATGTCGATGACTTATGTGCTCATTCAAATGTAAGACAGACACATATCCCAGAGTTAAGACAAATATTTGACAAATGTCGAGAATATCAGGTTTGTTTGAACCCAGAAAAATGCGTTTTCATGGTCAGACAAGGCAAAATTCTAGGACACATTGTGTCAAAAAATGGAATCTCTACGGACGAAGAAAAGGTGAAGGTAATTGCGGATCTACCCAGACCAACTAATGTGAAAGAGGTACAGGCATTTATGGGCCATTGTGGTTATTATAGGAGATTCATACACATGTATGCAATCATAGCCAAGCCTTTGTACTCTCTTTTAACCAATTTTGAGTGGACAGATGAATGCGAAAATTCATTCAATGAACTTAAACGACGTTTGTGCTCAGCACCTATATTGACAACCCCAGATTGGAGTAAGCCATTCCATGTACATGTGGATGCATCCAATTATGCCATAGGATGTGTGTTAGCACAACCCACGAATGAAGGTAACATAGATCTCCCCATAGCCTACGCTAGCAGACAATTGAACGCAGCAGAAAGAAATTACACCACGACGGAACGAGAAGGATTAGGGATGATCTACGCAGTAAAGAAGTTTAGGCACTACTTGTTGGCCAACAAATTCAAGTTCTTTACAGATCATCAAGCCCTATTATATTTAGTCAACAAACCATGTAACACAGGACGACTGATACGTTGGTTTCTATTGCTCATGGAGTACGATTTTGAAGTGGTAGTTAGGAAAGGAAAGACGCATCTTAGAGCCGACCACCTTTCAAGATTAACCTGAGGAGAAGCTCCTCAAGGAGTAGCAGATGAATTACCAGATGCATACTTGTTTAACCTTGAGATAGCACCAGAATGGGCTAAACCAATAGTCCCTATTCTGACATACGGACCCAAGAATCCTAGGATAAAGATCAAAGAGGGAGAGATTACCAAGTCTCAGAGGTACCAAATAATGGCAGGAAGCATATATAAACAGGATAATCAAAAGATTCTTGCCTGTTGCGTAGATGAATCAGAACATGCGAATTGGTTGCAATTAGCACACATAGGTGCACTAAAGCAACATCATTCAAAACATCGAACATTACAGACTCTACAGAGATTGGGAGTATATTGGCCTACGATGGAAGCAGATGTCTACAAGTTGTGTAAGGAATGCCATGTTTGTTGTGAAAGACCACCAGTAGAGCATGCTACACTCTATCATGTGTTTCTCACACCAGACTGGAGTGAACCTTTAGTGACATACTTGAGGACAAACACATTCCCTCAAAGCATGACCTTAGCTCGACAACGTAGTCTAGAGCAAGAAGCTCAGGACTATTCACTTATTGGCGATAATCTATACAAAAGAGGACGAGATGGATACTTAAGACAATGTGTTCATGAAAGCGATTATCTGAGCATACTAGAGACTGCACACCAAGGTGTTGCAGGAGGTCACTTTGGACCAGATAGGATAGTCAAAGCCATTCTCTTTGCAGGATTATGGTGGCCCACTCTTCACATGGATGCTCATACCTATGTAAAGAGATGTGATGTGTGCCAAAGAACTCAGTTTCCTACTCGCAGAGATGAAATGCCATTGAAACCCATGATGGGCGGACGTGCATTTTCTAAGTGGGGTATAGACTTTGTAGGACCCATCAACCCCCCTGCAAAAGGTACACATGCGGAATACATTATTGTTGCCACAGATTATCTAACCAAATGGGTAGAGGCAAAAGCCACAAAAAAGAATGATGCTCACACGACTGCAAAATTCTTATTTGAAAATGTCTTTACAAGATATGGATTGCCTATAGAGTTAGTGAGCGATCGAGGCACTCACTTTCTAAACCAAGTCATTGAATATTTGTTACAGGATTTTATGGTGATTCACAAGAAGTCTGCACCATATCATCCTCAGGCCAATGGTCAGGCTGAAAGCACTAACAAGATACTTTGTAACGTACTGACGAAACTCGTGAACAACAAACGTTCAGATTGGGACAAACAGTTACACCACGCTGTTTGGGCATATCGAGTGGCCTACAAGACCGTACTCAATGCAACTCCCTTTCAGATGGTTTTCGGTCAGAATGCAGTGCTTCCTTTGGACTTCTTGATACCGACCCTTAAGGTTGCACAAGAACATCAGTGGACCGGCCATGAATTATCAGCGAGAATAATGGACCTGGAACGATTAGGAGAAACCAGGCTGAAAGCAGCAGCAGGAATATACGCAGCGAAGAAGCGACAGAAAGCATATTTTGATGCACATGTGAAAGATAAAGGCCTAAAAGAAGGAGATTTAGTTCTAGTATATACGCTAAAACAGCACGCACGGAAGTTAGAAAAGCGAGGTTATGGACCTATGATCATTAACAGACTTTTGACAAGTGGAGCAGTACAGTTAGCCACCTTAGAAGGAGATATAATGCCTAATTACATTAGTGGCTGTAGAGTCAAGCTATATCAGGAACCTCTTACTGAGGATATGCTTAGACGACTCACATTGGCAAAGAAGCGTAAGGAGGAAGAAAATAGAATACGAGCGGAAGCTCAGGCAGAAGCAATAGAACGCATTAAGCGCATGAAGCTAAGAAGACAAGGACTAGGGAGAGAACATTATAACCATCTGGAAACATCACCCAGATATCCCATGGCCATGTGTCAAGTAAAGTCAACCACTCATCCTAGCATAATGGACAGGAGACCATTCATTACCGTTAGGCTAGAGCACGGCAACCCATACCAAGAACTCAGGGCTTTAATTGACTCAGGTGCTGCGACTAGTGCGATTAGATGGTCCCACTATAAGGATTCAGGAATAGAAATGCGGCCAATTGAGGCATACCTCATAGGCCTAGGAGGCATGGAAACCCCTTGCATGGGTGAGGTGGACCTTCCTATCCTCATTAAGGATTTGACCATGACAGCAAAGCTACTAGTGTGCCATGATGACGACCTGATAGAACCCCTAATCCTTGGCCAAGATTGGCTATACGATCACTCAGTGGACTTAAATCTTAGACAAGGCTCCTTACAGATTGGAACCTTAGAGCAGAAGCGAGTGATACCGCTTGACTTCCCTAACGGCATTCCGATTGAGGTTTGTAACCCTAGACCCTATGAAACGCATGCGACGGCAGACCAGAAGATCTTGGGTCAGACCAGTCACGTTACGTCTACACCAACCCACTCGGGCTTGGCTATGGACAGTTGTCAATCAGAAGGACGACAGGAGATCTTCCCTGGGACTTCCTGCAAACTAGAAGAGACAGTTACCCAACCGCAAGGGCAGATGGACACAATCAGCGGTCAGGTGGGTTGCATCAGCGGCCAAATGAGCACGACACCCTGCGGTGCTCATCCTTCCAAACTTGTTGCGGACTGGCCTAGATTAAAGTTAAAGAACGCATCACTTCCTAATGGGCAGGTCACGCAAGTGTTGGATCTCCCTTCTTTTCCAAAGCAGAGCGTCCATCCGACCTCTCAACCTCAACCACGACAGAGTCAACCACGACAAAGGAACCCAGACCGACGGCAGTATCAGAAGACACAACAAGGAAAGCAGTTTGAGCCACCCAAAGGTAGCGGCACCAGACAAATATGGGTGCCAAAAGGACAAAAAGCACCAACGAACTCCAACCAAGCAAAGATCGACAAGCAAAAGGCAGGACTGAAACAGGATCAGTATCCACCATCCCCTCGACCTCCTTCTACAGGTCCGAGCATTCGACAGATTTGGATCGCCAAGAAATACCTTACCCATAGACCCACACCCACGCAGATTTGGGTACCCAAACCATGTATCATAGCTCAACCCTTAAGCCATGTAATATATACCCCTCACAAATCTTTCCGTCCCTTAATACCACCACACCCGATACTACCTTTTGCCCCTCAGCAGCAACCCACCACCCACTCAAAGACTCTTAGGAAATGGATACCGAAGCGTGTCCAACCGTCTTCCCCTAACCCCATGTCTGACAAAACTACCCCCCCGACTAACATACAACCTTGTAATAAATCACTAACCTTTAAACCTTGTATAAATTCACCCACCATCATCACACATCACTCATAATCTCATCTCATCAAGAAACGTATGCATAATCTGAAACGTGTAGGAGTCTAGAGACCTGCACTAGTGCTGCAAGAAGCATTGCATCCATCACATCACAGCACTTGGCTACACGGGTTACGCATCAGCTATGGAAAGGGATTGCGGTCTCACTTTAATGGGATCATAATTAATTTCCATGCTAATGTGTTAATCTTTTGTAGCAGATCTTTCTCACTAGCGCACCAGTCATCATGCAAACTGACGCAGGACCATCAGCAGCAGGCCCCAGCGTAGCTGCAGTGCCCCTCAACGTGTTACGAGCAGAATCCCACCCTACTGCTCCACCGCCAGAATTCCAAGGATTTCCAGGGCCCATGCCAATCGACAACCCACCTATGGGCTACACAGAAAAGATACACCGTAACTCTCACTGGTTTCAGGGACTTGCAGGACCCTTAGCGGACGCGGATTTTATATTTGAATCCAATTTGACGTTTGATGACCGCACTTGGGGAAAATACCAATTTTTCTCCAGAGAGTTCGAAGCCCTACAGAACACCCAGGACTTAACTCACGTTTGGGCCAGAGCAGGCTTCACGCAGTATTTCAGTGATCCTCTGCCCAAACCTGACTTTTACAGGTGTTATTATTTAATCACTACTTTGCTGGCCTCAGAGAATAAGGATATCCCCGGAACTTTTATTTTGCCTTCTTTAGTGGATGATCCACCTTACAAAAGGTTTTACCTCTCAAAGGATTTAATCAGAGCGGCCATCAAAATTCATGGCACCCACACGCCCACAGATCGAGAAAGATTAATTCCAGACCCTATGAAACGTGGGGATGTCACTAAGTGGGAGGAGATCTCAGCTATTACACCGGAGCTGTCAAAGCCACTAAGGATATGCATGCAACACTTCACATTCCCCGCTCAAGACAGATTTACCATGCCACATAAAAGAATATGGTTTGGATTGTATTTGGCATGTACGGGACCTCAGACGGTTGATCTGGCAAGCTGGATCATTGATCAAATGTATTTGGCACAACACAGATGGGAACGCAAGAAAGTACTTAATGGATGTTGTGCGCTGACAAGAATTGTTTATATGTGCTTGGCCTATGATTTGCCAATTGAACGTGCATTAACAGGAGAAGAGCTGAAAGCATTCAAAGGAACAACGAAGAAAGCCAGGAAGCCCAGCAGAACACGGGCAGGTAAGCGCATGAGAGGCACCATTCCTTGCCTTCAAGTGCCAGAGTCACCATCACCACAACCCTCTCCAGAGCGATCACCAACAGAAGCCGCTCCCACAGTGCAACCTATTCGCATAAGGTTGTCTAGACCAGTGGTCACGGAGGGCACTACTAGTATCGCTGCACCTCAGGCAGCTGCAACCACAGAACCCACCACCACTACAGCAGAAGCTCCCACCACTATTGGTGCGGAAGCCTTTTCTTTCCCAATACCACACATGGAGGCAGAACCAATAAACACAACATTCGATTTTGAGATGCCGGATGCATTCTCAAATGAGTTCCAGTTTTCAGAGGCACAAATGTTCTCCCAAGAATATGAACGCCCCAGTTACCCTACCACACCGCGGGATCTGCCACAGGGACAGGTTGTGTCTAGCTCTGATGATGAACGAACAGCCACAGATGACGAAGAAGGTGACGATGAAGCCAGCCAGGGCATGCATGATTCCCAAGAACAAGGACAGACAGACGGCCAAGGCCAACAAACCGATGCACACGGTGACACGAGCACGCACGAAGAGGAGACTTTCGAAGCAGCAGCTTACACGCTGGCAATCAAGAAATTATATCGTACGATGGAGAAAGTCTGGGCACGAAAGAAATTAACTGAAGAAGAGAGCCAGGCCCTAATCGAACAAGAACTAGTCTCCGGAGGGTTTGAAGAAGTCTACATCAGAGGGTTTAGAGAACTGGTCCAATCCATAGGCCCGGTCGAAGCATTGCGATATTTACAAAGGAAGCCACTTCCTCAATATGACCCTCGCAGAATTCGCCTGTTATCGAAGCCCGATGAATATATTCGAGTTCCGGTAGGTGCTCAATCATCCCACCAGGCGCAAGATGCACGCTTACGTCCGGAAAAACCCATCACCGAAGAAGCCATCCTAGTTGACTCCCCACCACGTACTACCGTTGTACATACTACCACTATCCTTGAAATAACATCCACACCATCTACTCCTCTCTCACCTCATGTTTCACCAATCCATCCTGTATCCCCAGCACACCCACCTGCTCCTCCCACCTCCACACCAGTCCACGGCAACATAGCCACACCCTTTGCCCTGCCCATTCATGCCACCATGCCCGTACCCACCCCACCTCATCTACATGTTAACCCCTTCACCCCTTCATCCTTCCCATCTTTTCCCCCACCTTTAAGACACCCTTTCACCTTTCTAACCCCACTAACCTTCTCACCAGTTTCACCTCCCCAACCCACCGTAACCCCTATTTCCCCTTTTCACCAAGCTGCTCCAGCCATCCCCCCTATAAATTACTCTACATTTGTAAATCCCGTCTTCACACCTACACAACCACCCACATACACACCGCTTTTCACAGTCACCACACTTGACACGTCCAATGACATGGACATCTCACCACCCACCGCACCAACACCCACTCCACTCACAGCACCATCATATTTAGCTACGTCACAATTTTCCACGATCACCACTGCATCCACCTTCCCAACCCCATTCCCCATTCCCGTTGCATCTACTTCCACTGCATCCTCACTTAGCACTTCATTACTATTATCGCCCACCATAGACACTGCACTTCAACAAATGTTCACATGCATGACACAAGTACGAGATGAGTTTGCATCTCTTGGCAACAACTATCAACAGCTGCAGAGGACGACCAACGAATTGCAGTCGCAGCTCAATTCATTATCAATCGAGAATGCCTCTTTAAATACGCGATACCAAGAACTAAGAGAGGCATATCATAAGCTAGCGCTAGAAAGTGAAGAGAAAACAAAAGAAGCCACTGCTGATCTGGACAACCTGCTTCGAGCCCAAACAATTAGGAATGCAACGCTGACCAGGAACATGGGCCTACTCAGGAGGCACCTAGCCGCAGCCCAGGAGGAGAACGTGAGACTCCAAGCGCAGAATAGAGAAAATTTGGAAGCGGCACTGGACCACCCTGAACAACCATTAAGTCCGAGCAGATTCAAGGCAATCCCATCTGAATCGATGCGGATGTTGCTAGATGACCATGTTCGACTGCTAGAAGACTATGATCGAATGAACGAAGAACATCAGAAGCTAAAAGAAGATCACAAGTTACTACAGCTCAAAGAACCGACACCACAACAAGCACCAGTGGCAGCAGAAGTACCAGAACCTGTGGACCCCTCTCCTGAACTCATAGAGGAACTAAACGCATTACGGGCCCAGGTAACCACTCTCCAATCACGCATAGATGTATACGAAGCACCACCACGGCCTGATTCCCCACCGGAGATCCCAGCTGACGATGAGCACATAACCATTCCGGTGGAGGAAACGTTTGAAGAAGCATACGAGCCAATACCCATCCCAGGCGGACAAGTCACGGCCGAAGGCCAGATGACCTATGAACTTCCGACCCCCGCATGGATGAAGACTGTGGAGGAGATTGGAACAACGCACTCAGCTAGAATCGGGGCCCAGCTACATGCTATGGCCATGATCGAAGAACAAATTTTGCAATCTCCCTACTTTGCTCAATTGGCCCCACGCAGGTACATATCCGGGCATGAGCTTCAATACAGACCTTACTTCATGCTAATGGCCGAATACCAGCTGGCCATAGAAAAGCGAACTGGCAAGAAGCCATCACATGCAACCCAGTTCGAGCCTGAAGACTTGCCACTGGATGCGCAACAAGGCACTATTTATCAACCAGATTGGCGTACACGTCTTTTACAGGAGTACCCAGAAATGATGAGCACATGGGTGAAAGCGCCCTTACATTTAAAGTATAATACTTGCTGGGGACCAGTACCAGACGCCGCTCCTGGACTGCATTCGCTATCAAAGTACAAAACAATAGGCAGTGTCAGGATTGGCTGAATTACCCCTACTTCAAGCCACCCACCGAGTTGCCCACTGTTGGCTATATGATGGCTACAATCCGTCACTGGCTCCCTCGCCTGAAGTATATGAATGATATCGCAGCGCATATGACTGTCAAAATTTTTGACATGATGCAAATGATATTTAAAGTCTTCCGACGCGTCAAGGCACCGCATGTAAACACCCCGGGATTTGAGCATGGTAACTTTGATCTAGTATATGACATGAGCACAACGCCATTGCTCCGGGTGTGTTATGCCTGGCACTGTAGGATAAAATACCTCCCGGCATGCTACAAACAAACCTTTGAAGAGATGTTCACCACCGGGTTTTGGGAATACCATTCCGAGGTATTCATCAGCAGGCCCACACATTTATTGCAACTTTTTGCCTGTGAGCGAATGGTTTATTCCACGCATTATCAACTCCCGCCACCCGACGAACCGCAACCGATAGACTGGGAGAAGCTCGAGGCTGATCTGGCCCGAGGCATTCGAGTATCTGAGCACACCCTCGCTCACGACCTCCTACAAAGCTACATCCGGCAGACCGCACAACAAGGTTCTGTCGAGGACGACAGAAGCGAGAGGGAGGGGGGTGTTGGAAGCAGTCAGAGGCACAGTCAGAGGCACAGACGACATGGAAGCATGTAAAGACGGAGCAGGGAGCCAGTCGGATCATTTTTTCAAACAATTATGTTTTTATTACCTCTCCAAATATCCAACAGTGATTTTCATCACTCTTGTAACATATGTAATATAGACAAAACCCCATTTTGTAATTCATAGCTTCATTTTGTGCAAGCCGAGGAGTCCTCGAGCTTGAGGAGCTTAGGTAGAATGCACGTACCAATTTTCGTTATTTTTAGATATCGTTTACCCTTCCAAATAGCCTCTAGGACCTATTTTTTAACTATGCCGGTCACTAGATGTGAAACCGGTCAAAACTAGTCTAGAAACTATAAAAAGAGCTAGAGAGCTCATTTTTGAGGTTGGTTCATGTTGGCTAGTGTGAGCTTAGAGCTAGTTTGGGCTTGTAAAAGTATCCTTGAGTAATAGAGCTAATTTCCCACCTTCCATTGTGTCTTGCTTGTCTCTTCATTGTGTGTGTGTACGTGTGTGTGCATCTTTGTGCTTCTCACCTTCACTCTCACATCATCTCACGTTCACGATCTTCATATCACTCCTATCTCTTCCGCGGATTGACATTAAGGAGGTGAAGCTTCTTAACGTGGTTCTAACCATTGTGCTAGAGCAACAATCCAAGAATTGGAACATGTACCAATTAGATGTCAAGAATGCTTTCTTGAATGGATGGATATCTGAAGAAGTTTACATGTCACAACCACCTGGCTATGAAGATCCCAAGAAGGTAAACTATGTTTGTAAATTGAAGAAAGCCCTATATGGATTGAAGCAGGCACCTAGAGCATGGAATTACAGGTTGACAACCTACCTCCAAGACCAATGATTTGTGATGAGTAAAGCAGACACTTCTCTATTCATAAAGAGGAGTAGTACAGAGGTAATCTACTTGTGTGTTTATGTTGATGACATCATCATTACAGGCAATGATGTCAATGGGATTAGACACATCAAAGGACAGATGATGAAGGAATTCAAGATCAATGATCTTGGATTATTGAAGTACTTCTTAGGACTTGAGTTAGTCTACACCAACTCAGGTATATATATCACTCAAAAGAAGTATGTACAGGATATGGTCAAGAAGTTTGGCTTGCAGGATGCTAAAGTCTCAACTACTCCAATGGAGGTCAACCTAAAGCTTAGTGCTCATGAAGGGGATGAAATACAAGACATTACATGATATCAAAGCATGGTAGGTAGTTTGAATTATGCTACCTTGACAAGAATTGACATAGCATATGGAGTTAGTGTGCTTAGTCAATTCATGCACAAACCAAGGGTACCTCACCTAGAGGCAGCAAAGAAGATCTTGAAGTATTTGAAGGGAACTCAAAGCCATGGTTTGTACTTTCCGTATACATCAGATATTGACATTAAAGTGTATTCAGATGCAGATTGGGCAGGATGCAAGGATGATAGGAGGAGCACATCAGGATACATATGTTTTGCAGGAGATAAACCTATTTCTTGGTCAGCCAAGAAGCAACCTACAGTGGCATTGTCATCCACTGAAGCAGAGTATAGAGGGCTTGCCAATGCAACTCAAGAAGCTATCTGGTTGAAGCTCTTGTATACAGAGTTAGGTCTATACACTAGACCTCCAATTATCTTTGGAGATAACACTAGCTCTCTTCACCTTGCAGCTAATCCAATATATCATGCTAGGACAAAACACATAGAGGTTCATTACCACTATGTGAGAGAGAAGTTACTAAGCAAAGAGATTCAATTGACTTATGTCTCTACTAATATGCAATGTGCAGATTTACTCACTAAAGCATTGGATGGAAACAAGTTATGCAGATTCAAATCCATGATTGGATTGCAGGATGTGATTGAAGATTGAAGATGAAGACTTAAGCCAAAGTGCTTGGCTTGAGGGGGAGCTGTTGGTGCATTTCAAGCCTTCACACTTGGCTTGGATTTATTCTTGAAGACTCAACATGTGAGAAGAACCATAGGAACTTATGCTTATAAGTTCTTACCATTTTTACTTCTTGTAAAAGTCTAAATCACTTGGAATCTTATGTAATCACACCTACTTGTTTAAGTCGTGGAAAATTGGTTGATTGATTGAGGGAATATCTCAATCAACTTTTAGGTGAAAGATTCTAGGAGTTTTGAATTTTTTGAATTCAACTCAACTTCTATAAAAGATGTAATGAAAAAGTCGCGGGCACTTCAGCTCATATCCCGAGGCAATTCTGTATCAACACTTGAGTGTGTGAGGACTCTTTCATAGCCTACACCTCTGAGTACCATTTGGCAATGTTTATCATGTCAATGGGAATGTACATAAATGTGAATTAATACATATCATTACATTCATTATCCCTCTTTTCTCTGAGTCATCATCTCCAAGTCTGTCAACTTCAAAGTGGCATATCTCAGGATCTACTGAACCAAATCAAGTGATTCAAAGCACATTGGACCCAGCTCCAAGCATACTACATGCCTAAAAAATTTGAAGATCATTGGATCAGCCATCTCGGAGAAATCTCGCTCGAAGTCGTCATTGGTATTAGTCTCCAGAGTTCCTAAAATATCGGGGGTACACATATTTTTGCTAAACATCTTTCTCTGAGTATAGTCCATCATTTTATCTCATTCCACTTGCAAATGGTAGCTTGTTAAGCTAATTTAATATGTCCAGAAGGAATTAGATCAATTGTAAGTGTGCTGGTCATACTGAGTGAAAGTCTGAGCAGGTGTTAATACCAAATTAGCAAGTTTTCTTGGATTTTTGAAGTCTCAAGTAGTCTGTTTTGGTGATCATTACACATATCATTTGCAAAGTACATATATGCTTTCTTGGTATCATTTGGAAGCTAAGCAAGTGTACTAAGCATATTTGAAGCAAAGGAGGGCTGAAGCAAAGCAAGTCTAGCAGCTTCAACTCAATCTCTTGAGTGCATCCAACCATCACTCCCAACAATCATGTTGTTCAAACTGGTGACAATACAAAGCACAATGTGAAGTCAATTGGATTAGTGAAGGCCAAGGATGGAAGTATTCTCTTGAGTAAGGTCTTGTATGTTCCTACAATTCCTAAGAATCTGATAAGTGTAGGAAAAATTGTTGAAAAAGGTTATGAAGTTAGATTCACTAATGAAGGAGTGTTTGTGGAAGACCCTAGCAATGGGTATAAACAAATTGTTTCAGGGAAGAAAGAAGGAAGGTTGTTCACATTGAAGATAAGGTAATGTTGGTCATGCCTTGTTCACTTATGGAGGACATAAGATCTCTGAGTTAGATCTTTGGCACAAGAGGCTTGGACACTTCAATGAAAGAGGTATCAAAGATATGATTAACAATGGTTGAGTGCTTGGATTGCCTAATGTTGTAGGTCAACATATGACATACAGATGTGAGGCATGTCAATTAGGTAAGGCTCATAAGCAATCTTATTCCAAGCATGGTTTTATGTATTTAGAGAAGCTTGAGTTGGTACACACAGATGTGTGGGGACCATAAAAGGATTTCAGTATAAATGGTTCAAGGTACTATGTGATTTATGTTGATGATGCTACCAGATGGATCACTATCTATGTGATCAAAGATAAGTCAGAGGTATTCAATACATTCAAACATTATCATGTGTATGCAGAAAGAATTACAGGCCATAAATTGAAGAGACTAAGGTCAGATGGAGGGGGAGAGTATTTTTCTAATGCGTTCAGTGATTACTTGTGGAATGCAGGTATAAAAAGGGAAATCACTTGCAGGTACTCTCCTCAACAAAATGGTGTAGCAGAGAGAAGAAATAGAACTCTTGTTGAGTTTGCAAGGTCAATGATGAAGGAGAAAAATTGCCCAAATTGTTTGTGGGCTGAGGCTGTAAATACAGCTACTTATTTGGTCAATAGGCTACCATGTAAAGCTTTGCATGGTATGACACCATATGAGGCATGGTGGGGTAAGAGACCTACCTTGGATCATTGCAAATTATTTGGATGTTTGGCATATGCATATGTGCCATCACAATTAAGACACAAGTTAGAACCTAAAGCTGAAAAGTATGTATTCACTGGTTATGATGATAAGCAAATGGGATATAGGTTGTGGAGTCCATCCACAAAACAATTTCTTGTATCAAAAGATGTTACATTTGATGAGCAAGGTACTTGGTATGCAGGTACAATCAATATTAATACAGGTGATGAATAAGTTGTGAGTCAAAAGAAAGGTAAATCAAAGGTTCAGATATTTGATGAAGAGGAGAATAATGAAGTGCATGTTGAAGTTGAAGAAATGCCAAGATTTGATCCTGAGTGTGAAGAACTAGAAACCTCAAGGAGTGGAGAACTCAGAAGGTCATCGAGACACAAGTGGCAACCTACAAGGTATAGCTATGACACTTCTTTTTTGGCTACCAAAGATTATGCTTACATGATAAAGGCAGATGAAGACCCTTCCACATATGAAGAGGCAAAAGGTAAGGAAAATTGGGAGAAAGCTATGCAAGAAGAATATGATGCATTAATGGAGAATCAGACATGGGATTTGGTTTCTAAACCAAATAGTCAGAAGATCATTGGATGCAAATGGGGCTACAAGACTAAGAGGTTTGCAGATGGAAGTGTGTCTAGGTATAAAGCTAGACTTGTTGTGAAAGGGTTTGCTCAAACATATGGTATTGATTATGATGAGACCTATAGTCTTGTGGCAAAGATGACAACCATCAGAAAACTCATAGCCATTGCTGCATGTAAAGGTTGGAAATTATGTCAATTAGATGTGAAGAATGCTTTTTTAAATGGTTACATTTCAGATGATGTTTTCATGGAGCAACCTCAAGGATTTAGAGATGGAAGGTATCCAGATCATGTATGTAAGCTCAAGAGACCTTTGTATGGTTTGAAGAAGGCCCGAAGGGCATGGAATTATAAACTTGTGAAGTTCTTGAAAGAACTTGGATTTCAAGTATCTAAGGCAGATAGTAGCTTGCTTGTTAAAGCAAGTGATGATGGGTTCATTTACATGTGCAGATATGTTGATGATATAATTCTTACAGGTACAGATGAGAAAGGCATTCAAAGCCTAAAGAAGCAAATGGAGAAAGAGTTCAAAATCAGTGACTTGGGAGACTTGTCATATTTCTTGGGCATGGAGATTTCATACACTCAACATGGAGTGTATGTGACTCAAGAAAGGTATTTGAGAAACTTGTTAATCAAGTTTAAAATGAATGATTGCAGGGTAGCACCTACTCCAATGGAGGTGAATCACAAATTGAGCAGATATGGTGGAGAAGAATTCAAGGATATGAAGCTATATCAGAGTTTGGTTGGTAGTCTTATCTATGCTACATTAACTAGGCCTGACTTATCATATGCAGTTGGAGTTTTGTCTCAATTCATGCATTGTCCTAGGAAAGAACATTGGATTGCAGATCAAAGAGTGTTGAGGTACATTAAGGGTACACTCAAAGAGGGTTTGTATTATGGTTTTACATCAGATACAAACATCAAAATATATAGTGATGCAGATTGGGCAGGTAATCCTGATGATAGAAGATCAGCATATGGATACTTGTGTTATGTGGGAGATAAGTTAATCTCTTGGTGTTCAAAGAAGCAACACACAATTGCTTTATCATCTACAGAAGCTGAGTACAAAGGTATGGTTGAAGCTGCAAAGGAACTGATATGGCTTAAGACTCTCATGAAGAGTTTTGACATCATACAGAGTACACCTATCATTTATGGAGATAACATGAGTTCATTGTATTTAGCTGCTAATCCTGTGTTTCATGCAAGGACTAAACACATTGAGATTCAGTATCACTTTCTGAGAGAGAAGGTGATGGATAAAGAGATTGAAGTTATACATACTTCAACAAAAGATCAGATAGATGATATGCTTACCAAAAGCTTGGATGGACCAAAGCTACAGAGATTCAAAGACATGGTAGGCATAAAGACGATAGAGAAAACCTCAATTGATGATTGAGGGGGAGTTGTTGGTGTTGGACAATCAACAATTGATGTTTTGATGAAGAGTTGAAGTCAAGGTTTGAAGGAAAGATTCAAGTTGTGAAGCATGGAAGAAGAATACATTCAGAAGAGGAAGATCTGTACACATATGTACAAATAGTTCACTTATATCTTTAAGAAGTCATAAGGTTGTAAATTTTTTGTATATATATACTATGAAAATGTCGGGGCAAGCATGAGAGAGCATGAGAATAGAGTAATCAGAAGTTGTATGTGTCATTAGACATCTTAGAAGTGAGTCAAGACTCTCTCATCACTCAGTTGTAATTTTTCTCAGAAATGAAGAAAATGTTGCGCCCGATATTTTTGAGTTTTCTCCTTCTGTGTTAGATCTTTTGTGAAATGATTTTGTAAAGTCTAAGTCTATAGGTAATTGACCTCTATAAAAATTTTTAGCTTCCAATTGTGATCAAGCTGAGAGAATTAAATGTAGGAACATTTGCATATGTGAATGAGAAGAAGTGAAGTTATAGGAGGTGCAAAATTCGATACGAATGTTTTGATCAATTCTCCTTCCAGAGTTTAAAGTTTTGAGCAAGCAAGTACTTAATCTTTAAGTTGGAAGGTAAGCTACTTGTGGCTAAAAGCATTTGTAGAAACGGGTTCTAGATTGAGAGAACCAAAGGTTTAAATTCATAGGTGTCTAAATCGACTTCTCAGAAGAACAGTTTTAGACATAGGTGAGTTGTTGAGTCCATTTCTCAAGTTCTACTGAATCTTTTGGAGTGATTCAACTTGGAGAAGGTGCACAGTCTATAGGCGACACCTCCTACAAAGTTTTATAAAAAAGTTTACATATTTGATAAGGCAATGAGTGAATTATGTGCAGTAGACTTTCTGTGTATTATCCTTCTTCACAGTTTGTTCAAAAAATTTGACAATTGAGTATTGATCTTCTAAAATTGGTGAAGATCTGAGTTTATTCTTGTTATAGAGGTGCTCTAAATACAAGAGTAACTTTTTCTTTTGGAGATTATCACTCTCCATCATGATTTGGGGCATTTGCATCATTATTTGGGCATTCAGTTCATGGATGTTGATGGTGGAATGGCTTTTTGTCAAACAAAATATATTGACACATTATTGCAGCATTTTGGTCTTGAAGACCGTAAACCTATTACCACACGTACGGAGATAGGTTTACGATTGAGGCTTCATGGTGCATGCATTTGATGTTGTTCTCTATCAGCAGGCTGTTGGATGCTTGATTTACTTATGTATTACTCGGTGAGATATTCTGTTTGTTGTCTCA
This sequence comes from Ceratopteris richardii, assembly GCA_020310875.1. Taxonomy (NCBI): domain Eukaryota; kingdom Viridiplantae; phylum Streptophyta; class Polypodiopsida; order Polypodiales; family Pteridaceae; genus Ceratopteris; species Ceratopteris richardii. The sequence continues at coordinate 131,795,047 of CM035430.1, read as the reverse complement.
CAGATGAGCAAGTTTATGCATTGCCTAGGTGTCAAGTGTTGGCAGGCGGTTAAGCGCATCTTTCGCTACTTGAGTGATACCCAACTACTTGGGTTGTTTTATCCCAAGGGAGGATCCCTACCGCCAAATTTGCATGCTTTTTCTAACTCTGATTGGGCTGGTTGCTATGACACTCGTGTGTCCACTAGTGGTTTTTGCTTCATGCTTGGTAGCTCATTCATAGCTTGGCTGAGCAAGAAGCAGTCTACTGTGGCCACTTGAAGTTGTGAGGCTGAGTATAGGGAAGCTTTCACAACGACTGTTGAGTGTGTGTGGCTTAGATTCCTTATGGTTGATTTGGGTGTTGGTCAGTCTTCTGCCACCACCATCTTCACTGACAGTCAGAGGGCATTGGCAGTTGTGAGGAACCCTGTGTTCTATGCTCACATTAAGCACATTGAGGTGCATTATCATTGTGTCAGGAAGAAGTTCTCTAAAGAGATCAGCATGGCATATGTGCCCACGCAGGAGAACATTGCAGACCTTTTCACAAAAGGCTCTCCCTCAGGAGAAGTTTGAAGCTTTCCACAAAGCTTTGGGCTTACTTCCTTTTGTGGATTGATTCCACATAACTTGGCACTTCCTTATACATGAGGGCCAGCTCCTTGTTCACCGCATCACTCCCAAGGGGGATTTGTTGATATATTTAAGTAGTGATGTGTGTGAACACACTAGGACCATCGAGGCACTCTTTTCCCTCTTTAGGAGGTTTTTTCCCCTGGCTTGTATACACACCTATTGTCCTAATGGGCTAATTATCTTTTTACATTCTAGCGTTAATACATTTAGTATTGTGTGTTGTGCTCCAAGCTTCTTCTTCTTCCTTGTGCTATTCACATGCTTCCAAAATATCTAACTCCAACAAAATCACCCCTAAATTTCTTCAAAAATAGGATTTGAAAGCAAAGAATGAAGCTTTGAGGGACCAAAATATGTTCAAGGTAATGTTAACCTTAGTCTTTCCCATTCTTTAAACACCACAAGAGTGCAGCTTAGTTGGCAAGAGAGTTTGTCGATTAAGTGAGCTCCCGACATTTGTCTTCCTTAAACATTGAGGTCCTCCCTCCCGTGCAGCCAACAGTGACTTTGGTGACTCGGATGACAAGGTATGCCAAGGTCTATGCCTTGGTCATCACCTGAGTTGTAAGCCTTGGGTTGGTGGGTTGGTGCTTGATTCGAGTGCACAAAAGGAACCAACCTTTTGTCCCAAAATGCTATGATACCAATGAAGTATTTTGATGGCAATGCACCATAGTGCATTCTCCTTCTTGAGAGCTGATAATATCCTCAAAGTAGAAAACCAAGCTCCAGGCATGGCACATAGTACTCCGTACAAAGGTTGTAGAATACACAGAAAAACATAGTACTCAAGGAGCATGAACACAACTTCTTAGGTGTTACAAATGCAGTAGAACATCTAGTTGTGTGGCTGGCTAGGCCACTATATGTTTTATTAAAGAACATGTACAAAAGTGTTAGATGCCCATTTGGCCTTTCACATGGACACTAACAGTAACAATCCTTAGATGGGGATACATAGAATGTTAGAGATTCTAGCTATTATTGTTGGTGTACAATTAGAAAACAAATAACTATTCCAAACTTCTTATAGTAGTGTTCAAATAGAAGTGTAGGGGTGTTCCAACACAAGGATGGATGTCGGTGGAAATTTCCAAATCTCTTTTCTTTTTTAATAGCTTAAAGAAGTGTAGTGGAAGCTTAGTTGCTTTGAAAAAAAACCTTGTAGGTAAATATAGTTAGAATCAAGAACAAAAAGAAATCAGGAAGATTCTTTTGTATTTGTTTAACAATTTTACTCTTATTTATCTATGTAAAAATTTGGTACAAGAAGGGGGTACTACAAAAGATTTTCTAGAACACTGTGAAGTCATTTGTGAGGAAAACAACAAAAGATGTCTTCTTTGAAATTTATATGTGTGCCTTTCGTACATTTTTATGATATGACTCCATGGCTTTGGTATGCTTTTGGTTAAAGTTTAAGTCTTTTTCAACTCCAATCTCTCTGTTTCTCTCTCTCTCTCTCTCTCTCTCTCTCTCTCTCTCTCTCTCTCTCTCTCTATATATATATATATATATATATATATATATATATATATATATATATATATATATATATATATATATATATACATATATATATATATATATATATCTCCTTAAGTAGTTACTTGTATCATTCTAGATTCCATATGCACTTTTCTTAGCATTATTTATTGTTGCATATTTGTTGTGTCAGTGTATGTTCAATATCTATCCCTCATGAATGTACTTTGTGTTGCACATTTTTTAAGACCTTCATTACGTGGAGAAGCCAATTATCCATTACCCTATTGATGAGATACCAACTTACATGTTGAATGGAGATTGAATTAGATAATTTATGAATTGTAGATGATAGAGATATATTATAATGAAAGGGAGTTACCAAAATCTTTGATTATGAAGGGATTTATCCCAAAAATATTTCCTTTCATACTAAGAAGCTTAATCATATTTTTTAGATTACCTAAGTTGACCTAAGCTACATATTAGTGGTAATTCCGTTGGGTGTGTGTAGAAGCACGAGAAACACACGAGAAGCACACACAAGGATCACAAATGTAGCAAGACACATGGAGAAGACAAATGGCTAGAATAGCTCTCTCTATTGATGATGAACAGAATTGAAGTAAGAGCTGAATAATATCCCTAAGTATAAAGTACCACCACATATGAGAGTATCAAGTATGTGGTAACATGGGGAAAAAACCTCTAGCCAGCACTAGAGTAAAAAGTGCTCGTGTATAGGGAAAAGGTTCACATCAAAGCTACTCGAGGAACACATAAGTGTAACAAACCCCCCTGAAGTGAATAATGTGAACACATGCAGGGAGTGATAGATCAGCCCCCACAAGGTAACAAGCCTAAAGCTTTGCGAAAAGCTTCAAACTTCTCTTGTGGAAGATCTTTGGTGAATATATCTGCCACATTATCTTGTGTAGGCACATATACCAAATCAATATCTCCTGCATGAAGGTGCTCTCTCACATAGTGATAATGCACCTCAATATTTTTGGTTCGTGCTTGAAACACTGGGTTTCCTGCACAACCAAAGCACTCAGACTATCAGTGAGAATATGCATAGCAGCATCAATATCCATGCAAAGATCCATCAATAGGTGTCTCAACCATATACACTCCACTGTAGCTATGAAAACTGCCCTGTACTTAGCTTCACAACTCGATGTCCCCATTGTAGGTTACTTGTTACTCAACCAAGATATGCATGAGTCTCCAAGAGAAAAGCAATTACCACTAGTGGACACACAAGTATCATAACAACCAGCCCAATCACTATCTGTAAAAGCATGCAAGCATGGCTGAACATCTCTGCCATAAAAGAGACCTAAGCTCAAAGTTCCTCTAAGATATCTAAACACACGTTTCACCCCTTGCCAATGCTTAGTGCTAGGGCTATGCATGAATCGACTCAACTGGGAAACTAGATATTGTATATCCGGTCTTGTGTTGCATGCATATATAAGACATCCCACAACTTGCTTGATAAAGAGAAGTGTCAAATGCATCACTGGAATCCTCAACTGAGAACCTGAATCCTGTCTCAACTGGTGTGGAAACTGTCTTGCAATCTTCAAAGTCAAAATGTTGAAGTAGTTTTTCAACATACTTTGCTTGATGCATAACCATTTCCCCTTAACAGATACAAACTGGATGCCAAGATAGTAGCTCAAAAGACCAAGATATGTGACATCATAAGTATGCTTCAAATCAACCATAACAATGTCAAGTTTTGCATCACATGACCCAGTCAAGAGTATGTCATCGACATAAAGAACAAGCACTATAAGATCAGCCCCATCTTTGCGTACATAGAGTGTGCTTTTAATTGAACTGCATGTGAAGCCAAGAGCAACCAAGTGCTTAAGTATTTTGTCATACCATGCACGTGGAGCTTGCTTGAGACCATACAAGGCTTTATGCAAGCGAATAACCATATGATCTTTCCCTTTCATAGCAAATCCAGGAGGTTGCTTCACATAGACCTCTTCTTGCGAATCACAATTGTAGAAGGATTTTTTAATGTCTAATTGATGCACTTTCCAACCTCGATGGGCAGCCAATGCAAACACGGTACAAATGGTAGTCATGCATGAAGTAGGTGCAAAAGTCTCCTCATAGTCAATGCCATATTGTTGTGCATATCCTTTGGCAACCAATCTAGCTTTGTAGCGATCAATGCTACCATCAGACTTTCTCTTAATCTTGTAAGCCCACTTTGTACCAATGGCATTCTTTCCTTTTGGCAATTCACGTAACTCCCAAGTACCATTCCTACGTATGGAATCCATTTCTCATTGCACAGCACTCATCCATTGTGGATCCTCATATGCATCTTCAAACTAAGTGGCTCTTCATTACATGCTATAGAAATAAGAGAATAATTCACAAAATTGCTTGATGCATGGTGAGGGGTTGATCTTATTCTACCAAGTAAAGGTGCACTCAATTTGCTGTCCTGCAAAGTTTATTTCATCCACTTTGGCATAGTTTGGGCACTCTTGATAGACATGCATTCATTATGTAATACATCATCAACATTTATTTCATGCGTGGGCTGAATTTCATGCTCCTTTTCAGCCATATTTTGATGCAAATGTTTAGCCATATGTGGTTGGAAATTGTTGATATATTTAGGTAGTGATGTGTGTGAACACACTAGGACTTCCTGGGCACTTTTTTCCCTCTTAAGGAGGTTTTTTCCACCGGCTTGTATATATGCCTATTGCCCTAATGGGCTACTTATCTTTGTACATTCTCTAGTAATACATTTAGTATTGTGTGTTGTGCTCCAAGCTTCTTATTCTTCCTTGTGTTGTTCATGTGGTTCCGTAGACGTCTAACTCCAACAATTGGTATCAAAGTAGGTCATCGCTTCATCTAGGGCGTCATCGACACCTCTCTGGTTGCAGTCTCAAAATGGCACGAATATTGATGAGCATACTCAACATGTTTTTGAGATCAAAATATCTTCGCTTTGTGGTGTTGAAATCGCGGTCTGAGCTTGTTTCGGCCTCCGAATGCACTATCCCAGTGCTTGTGTAGGCTATTTCGATGCAGAAGGTGTCAAAGATGATGATATTCTACATATTCTTTTTTGTGCGACGGATTTTGCTACACCTACTGTAGAGAAGATTCGTTGGGATGGCAGAGATGCTCAGGCACATGCATTGATAGCTTTATCTGTCAAGCATGCCAGTATTCCTCACATTCGCTCTTGTAGAACAGCTAAGGATGCTTGGGATACACTTACCACATTGTACCAAGCTAGGAATGAGGCTCATGTTGCTTACCTCTGAAAACAGTTGGAGAGTGAGCACATGAATGAAGGTGATTCTATGGACAATTTCCTAACAAATATCAAAGACTTGAAGGAACAATTGATTTCTGCTGATGAGGTTATACTAGATAGCTCACTTGTGCAGACCCTTCTGAATGGTCTTCCTGATTCATATCAGAGTTTTGCTTCTACTCTTTGATTGATGATGAAAGGCAATCCAAATGCCTTGTCATTTGAGGATTTAGTCTTTGTTCTGTTGCAGGAAGATTAGTCCAGGCAGAACAGGTCCATTATGCGAGTTGCAGATCAAGCATTCTTGGCTAGTCAGAAGGGCAAAGGAAAATGGAGCTCTTCAACTAGTAAGCAGAAATCTGCTAATTCTACACAATCGAAGAGAGAAGACAAAGATGAAAAGAAATCAGAAAAGCAAAAATTGTTCTGCAAGTACTGTAAAGGAAATGATCATATCATAAAGAACTATCCAAAACTGGCTGCTAAAGAGGCTGGAATGGTTGTTATAGAGACCTCTACACCAAAAACAGAGTCTGCTAATCTTGTGCAGGAAGAAGAATGGGTGTTTACTACTGTTTGCAGTTTTGACCGATCTTCTCATGAGCAGTGCATGTCTGCAATAGACTCAGATGTTTGGTACTTTGACAGTGGGGCGACCAAACATATTACCTCGCAGCGCAGTTTCTTCTCTTCACTCGAGCCTGCCCCTATAAGGAATACTGTTACATGCACCAACAACTCCTCTTATCCTCTTATGGGAGTTCGTAAGATCATTTTGACTACTGCTCATGCTAGTTCTTTCACTTTGTTAGATGCTTTATTTGTGCCAGGGATAAAAAAGAACCTGTTATGAGTTTTTGCATTAGCCAAGATTGGCTTGGTTGTGAAATTTGTTGATGACAAGTGTATACTTCATTATCTATCAAATGGCGATGTGATTATTGCTTCTGGCATTTTATGTCATGGGCTATATAAGCTCATAAACTATGAAAGATCTACGAATGATTCGGCATGTGCAGTACATGATTCTCAGGCTATGTCTGATGCAAAGCTTTGGCATGCACGCTTTGGTCGTCTGAATTTTGCTAGTTTGCTACGCCTACAGAAATCTGAAATGGTGTCCTCTTTGCCCAAACTTGAGGCACCTAGAAAACATGTTTGTGAAGGCTGTATTTTGGGCAAATGCAACATTCCTCATTTCCAAAAGATGGTTTAGTGCGGGCTACTTAGAAATTGCATCTTGTACATAGTGATGTTTGTGGTCCTATGCAGACACCTTCTTTTGGAAATTATCTTTACTTCGTGACTTTCATTGATGATGTTTCCAAGCATGCATGGGTATATCCATTGAAGGCAAAGTCCGAAGTGTTCATGCGCTTCAGACAGTTTTTGGATTTGGATGAAAATCTGTCAACATGTAAAGTGGGCATCCTCTGTTTTGATCGAGGGGGGGAATATATGTCTTCTGATTTTAATTCATTTCTGGCTGAACGTGGGATAAAACACCAGTGTACAGTGTCATATACACCTCAGCAAAATGGAGTTGCTGAATGGAAGAACATGCCACTCATGGAGATGGCGAGGTGCATGGTCAAGAGTCAGACTTTACCACATAGTTTTTGGCTTGAGGCTGTCATGTGTGTAGCATATGTACTTAAGAGGTGTCCCACTAAAGCCCTGCAGTCTATCACTCCATATGAGGCTTGGCATGATCGCAAGCCATGTGTTGCTCATCTACATGTTTTTGGTTGTTTGGCATGTGCATTACTACCCGAAACATCATCGAAAATTGGATGATAAAGCAGTGAAATGTGTTCTGAAAGTAAGGACTATCATATGTATCATCCATAGACTAAACACATTCTGGTTAGCCGTGATGTTGTTTTTGTGGAAGATGCTATTCAACCATTGCTTTCTAAGGAGACGTCTGTTAGCTCCAAAGACATGTACGATACTTTGCTGCCTCTTTTTACAGGTGGACAGTCTAGTGCTGGTCCTAATGAGGCAACTTCTCAACCTTTGCGGGTTTCACGTGATGATGCAAATCATCCCATTTCTGATGTAGATTTACATGATGCACTTGTTGATGAGAGAGCTGATATTGAGGAGGCAAAAACTATGCCAAAATGGCTGGTGCAGACTTTGCGTGATAGCAAATTAGATGCACCTCTATCATGTCTCACTCGATCAGGCTCTCATAGTGCCTCTTTTGCATCAGATTGCTATGCTATGGCTGCATCTAGTCTCTGTGATGAGACTGAGCCTGTTTCCTTTGATGAAGCACTAAATTCAAAAAATTAGATGGCTGCTATGCAATCTGAATATGATGCTATAATGAAGAATGGTACTTGGTCTTTATGTGACTTTCCCTCTGGCAAGAAGGCCATTGGCACTAAGTGGGTACGCAAGCTGAAGCGTAAACCTGATGGTACAGTTGATAAGTATAAGGCTAAGCTTGTTGCAAAGGGTTATGTGCAGGAAAGAGGCATTGATTTTGATGAAACCTTTGCACCTACATGCTGTATGACTATTGTTCAGAGCATCTGTGCACTTCCAGCTCATCATGGTTGGAATGTACATGAGTTGTACATTAAAACTGCATTTCTGAATGGTGACTTGCATAAAGAAGTGTATGTTTTTTAGCCCCGTGGCTTTGTCCAGAAAGGGCATGAAAACCAGGTGTGCAGGTTAAAGAAGGCATTATATCGTTTAAAGCAAGCACCACCACGTGCTTGGTATGAGAAGATACATGCCTATCTGATTGCACATGGTTTTGAGAACAGTCCAACTAAAAGCACCTTATATGTTAAGCATGCTAATGATGTACTTCTGATCATTGTGGTTGATGTTGATGACATGCTACTCATTGGTCCTCATGAGAGGAATACTGCTGATTTTAAGGCTGATTTGCATGCCCCATTTCAGATGTCTCATTTGGGGCATTTGCATCACTATTTGTGCATTCAGTTTATGCACATTGATGGTGGAATGGCCTTGTGTCAAACGAAATATATTGACACATTATTGTAGTGCTTTGGCCTTGAAGACTATAAACTTATTGCCACTCCTATGGAAACAGGTTTACGATTGAGTCTTCATGATGCTAGAGATGCATTTGATGTTGTTCTCTATCAGTAGGCTATTCGATGCTTGATTTATTTATGCATTACTCGGCCAGATATTCAGTTTGCTGTCTCACAGATGAGCAAGTTTATGCATTGCCCATGAGTCAAGCATTAGCAAGCAATTAAGGGCATCTTTCGCTACTTGAGTGGTACTTGGCTACTTGGTTTGTTTTATCCCAAGGGGGGATCACTACCCTCAAATTTGCATGCTTTTTCTAACTTTGATTGGGCTAGTTGCTATGACACTCGTGTGTCCACTAGTGGCTTTTGCTTCATGCTTGGTAGCTCATGTATAACTTGGTTAAGCAAGAAGCAGCCTACTGTGGTCACTTCAAGTTGTGAGGCTAAGTATAGGGCAGCTTTCATAGCTACTGTTGAGTGTGTGTGGCTCAGACACCTTATGGCTGATTTGGGTGTTGGTCAGACTTTTGCCACCACCATCTTCACTGAACGTCAGAGCGCATTGGCAGTTGCGAGGAATTGTTGGGAAAGATGGATGGATGCACCAAGAGACTGAGTAGGTACTGCTAAGCCTGCTTTGTACCAGCCCTCTTTTGCTTCAGAGTTGATACCTAGAACTCCTTAGCTTTCCAATGATACCATAAAATATCCTATGTACTTTGGAAATGATGTGTGTAATGATTGAATCAAAACAGATAACTTTGGAAGTCACAAACTCAAGAAAACCTTCTATTTATGTCTTGACACATGCTGGGTATTTTGCTCAGTATGACCAGCACAGTCGGAATTGGAAAAATTACTTTTAGGGGTATCTAATTAGCTTAGTAAGCTACCGATTCCAAGTGGAATGATGTAAAATAATAAACTATGCTAAGAGAAATCAATTTAGCATGTTAAGCTATACCAACGACTTTTTAGGATTGTAGCAAAAAATGACCAGAGATCACCTCGACGCAGATTTCTCCAATATGGCTGAATATAATGTCTTCAAACTTTGATAACATGTAGATTACTTCAAGCTGACTCCAACAAGCTTTGAATCACTGAATTTGGTGAAGAATTGGCTGAGATATGCCCTTGACAAGTTGACAGACTTTTGAGTAGACTAAGAGAGAACTCATAGATGGACAATGTGAATGTATGTATTAATGAACATTTGTATACAACTCCATTGGCATGAATATCATTGCCAAATGGTGTAGAGAGGTGTGGGCTAGAGTGTAGACCTCACACACACTCAAAAATCAGTAATGCTAGGCTCAGGAGTGCTCTCTCTTTTTCGCGACTTTTCATGTCCATTTTTTATAAGAGATGGGTAAAAATTTGAATTCAAATTCAAACTTTTGGCTCCCTATGATCAAGCTTCTACATGCTTGGAGATATTCTTTCAATCAAACAACTAATTTTCCACGAATCCTTTTGGTAGGTGATTACAAGAGATTCCAAGTCAATTTGACTTTTACAATGAGGTAAAGTGGTAATTAACCACTAGCATATGTTCCTATGCTTCTTCATGTATGTATAAACTTCAATGCATCCTTTGAGCCAAATGTGTAGGCTTGTAATTTACACCAACAGCTCCCCCTCAAGCCAAACATTTTGGCTTAAGTCTTCATCTTCAATCTTCAAGTATATCCTGCAATCCAATCATGGATTTGAACCTGCAAAGTTTGGTTCCATCCAAAGCTTTAGTCAAAAAATCTGCACATTGCATGTTGGTTGATACATAGGTTAGTTGAATGTCCTTGCTTATCAATTTCTCTCTCACATAATGGTAATGGACCTCTATATGTTTGGTCCTAGCATGATAATAGTATTAGTTGCAAGGTGAAGAGTACTTGTATTATCTCCAAAGATAATTGGTGACCTAGTGTATAATCCCAATTTTGTATACAAAAGCTTAATCCATATTGCTTCTTGTGTGGCATTAGCCAGCCCTCTATACTCTGCCTCTGTGGAAGACAAAGCAACAGTAGGTTGCTTCTTTGAAGACCATGAAATTGGTTTGTCACTTGCAAAAGAAATATATCCAGAAGTGCTCCTCCTATCATCCTTGCATCCTGCCCAATCTGCATCTGAATAAATTTTGATATCAATATCTGAAGTGTAAGGGAAATACAAACCATGGTTCTGTGTACCCTTGAGATACTTCAGGATTCTCTTGGCAGCCTCTAAGTGAGGTATCCTTGGCTTGTGCATAAATTGACTTAGCACACTAACTCCATATGCAATATCTATCCTTGTTAAGGTAGCATAGTTCAAGCTACCCACCATACTTTGATAGCCTGTAATGTCATTGACTTCATCACCTTCATGGGCACTTTGTTTACCTCCATTGGAGTGCTTGCTACTTTGGCATCCTGCAAGTGAAACTTCTTCAACATGTCCTGTATATACTTTTTTTGAGTGATGTATATCCCTGAATTAGTGTAGACTAATTCAAGTCCCAAAAAATACTTCAATAGACCAAGATCATTGATCTTGAACTCCTTCATCATTTGACTTTTGATATATCTGATTCCATTGACATCATTACCTGTAATGATGATGTCATCAACATAAACACAAAGGTATATTACCTCTGAATTACTTCTCTTGATGAACAGAGAAGTATCTACCTTGCTCATGATAAATCCTTGGTCTTGGAGATATGTAGTTAACCTGTAATTCCATGCCCTAGGTGCCTGCTTCAATCCATATAAAGCCTTTTTTAATTTGCAAACATATGTTACTTTCTTAGGGTCCTCATAGCCAGAAGGTTGTGACATATATACCTCCTCTGAAATCCATCCATTCAAGAAAGCATTCTTGACATCCAATTGGTACATATTCCAATTTTTTGATGCAACCACACTTACCAACACGCTGATTGTTGGCATCTTGGCCACAGGTGAGAATGTCTCCTCATAGTCAATGCCTTGGGTTTGTGCAAAACCCTTGGCTACCAATCTGGCTTTGTACCTATTAATTGTGCCATCAGAATTTCTTTTAAGCTTATAGATCCATCTGGATCCTATTACCTTCATTGAGTCCTTCTTAGGTACTAACTCCCATGTGTCACTCTCCTTGAGTGCTTCAATCTCCTCATCCATAGCTTCTTTCCATTTTGATTTGGTTATTGCTTCTTCATATGACCCTGGTTCCTCATTTGACAAATCTTTGGCAAGATAAACAGAATGTTTAGTAACAAGAGATGTATCATACCCCTATCTGATAGGTTTTTTGCTTTCTCTTTGTGATCTTCTAAATGGTTGAGTTGAAGATTCAGGTATGTCTTCAAGCTTCTTCATCTTCATTTTGCCTTTGGACTTCCATGCTTTGAATTCTTCAAGGTTGATAGTATCTTCATCATCTGAACTTGAGGCTTCATTCTGAGTAGGTTCCTCCTTTGTAAGACTTGGAAATTCCTCTTCCAAATCATAGGGTAACTTGACCTTCCTGCATTCATTCTCATACCAAGAATCATTTTCATCAAAGACAACATCTCTGCTTACCATGAATCCCTTATTGATGGGATTATAAAACTTGTAACCTTTTTTATTTAAATCATACCCAATAAAGATGCATTTTTCAGCCTTTTGGTCTAGCTTACCTCTTATCTGAGAAGGAATGTGTACATATGCTACACATCCAAATATTTTGCAATTGTCAAGTGAGGGTCTCTTACCATGCCATGCTTCATAGGGTTTCATGCCATCAAGAGACTTAGATGGTAACTTGTTTATGAGGTAAGTGGCAGTGGAAACACTCTCTGCCCATAGATAGTTAGGTAACCTTTTCTCATTAAGCATAGATCTAGCTGTCTCAACAATTAATCTATTTCTTCTCTCAGCTACCCCATTCTATTCAGGAGAATACCTTGTGGTTATCTCTCTTTTGATGCCTCTATCCTGCAAGAAGTTTTCAAATTCATTGGAGAAGTACTCACCTCCTCCATCTGACCTTAACCTTTTCAAATTCCTTCCTGTCTGATTTTCAACTAATGCAAGATATTTTTTAAAGCAATTAAATACCTCATCCTTGTGCTTCATGAAGTACAATACAGTCCATCTGCTATAATCATCAATGAAAGATACATAGTACCTTGAACCTCAGACTGAGGGATCTTTGCTTGGTCCCCATACATCTGTGTGGACAAGCTCTAGGTAGTCTTCATGCATGTATCCTTTCCTTGAGAAGGGTAACCTGTGAGACTTCCCAAATTGACAAGCACCACACTTATAAATCATATGTTGGTTGGATACATTAGGTATCCCAAGCACACATTGGTCCCTGCACATTTGTTTCAAGTTTCTTTCTCCTATGTGCCCTAACCTTTTGTGCCAAATCTCAAGCTCTGAAAGTGTTTGATCTTTATAACTGTATAGTGCAATATTCTTTGTATCTTCCAACTCAAAAGTGAAAAGTCTACCTGATTTTTCTCCTTTAGCAATCCTCTTGAACCCATGCCTTGGATCCTCCACATATGCTCCATATTGGTTGAATCTGACCTGCAAACCTTTCTCCACAATCTGACCAACACTCATCAAATTTTTGGTAATGGTTGGTACATAGAGTACCCTGCTCAACAAATTCTGATTTCCATCACAAGTCTTAACATTTCCAACTTTAACTACTGAATGCTTTGTGTCATCACCTGTTGGAACTTGATGCTTACCTTTTGGTTCCTCAAGTTCAGAAAGTAATGCTACATTGCCAGCCACATGATTTGAACATCCTGCTCCTCTATGTAGTTGTTGTAATCCTTCCTGGATTTGAATCCTCCTTGGTAGTTGCCATTATAATTATTGTTGTAGTTATTGTTGTAGCCTTGGTGATGGTTGAATCTACCTCTTGATTGTGAGTAGCCACCTCTTTGATATCCTCTTCCTCTCTGATTCTTGTAATTTCTGAAACACTCATCTGTAGTATGATTTGATAGACCACAAATGTTGCATGGTGAGGAGTTATAAGATCTCCCCCTACCTAGCTTACCTCCTCTGCCCCTTCCTCCTTATGATCTACCTCTCCCTGCATAGTTGGCTTGGGAGGTAGAACCTTCATCTTCCACCTTCTTGCTTTTGCCTTTATCTTTAGACTTCTTATCAGTATATAGGGCAGAAGAGTTATTATCTTTGGATGTATCTCCATTTTTGTTGAGCTTTGCTTCATGAGTAAACAATTGTCCCATGAGAGTTGTAAGATCTGAGTGTGCATGTCCATGTAAAGATCCATAGTTGTGGTGAAGCTTTCCCATTTGTCATCAACCTTGATCCCATTGATCACTTGCCTTACAATCTGTTCTTCTTCAATCTCTTCTCCTATGCTTGCTAACTGATCTGCTACATCTTCAATCTTGGTCACAAATTCTGAAACAGCTTGCTTAGGTTGCTTCCTTAATGTTGTGAATTCAATCCACAATTGATTTTTCCTAGCCCTTGTGTTGGAGGAAAAAATATGATGACAAGGTTTCCCAAGTCTCTTGGGATGTCTTACAATTTCTAATATGTGGCAAAAGAAAATCAGATATAGAGTTGAGTAAATAAGACCTTGCCAATGCATCCTTAGCACACCATGTGTTGAGCCTTTCATGTTCTTCCTTGGTTGGTAATCCTCTTGTTTTGAATGAGGGCAATTCCTCATCTCCATTTAGCATGTTAAGCTATACCCCTGACTTTTTAGGACTGTAGCAGAAAATGACCAGAGATCACCTCGACGCAGATTTCTCCAAAATGGCTGAATATAATGTCTTCAAACTTTGACAGCATGTAGATTACTTCAAGTTGACTCCAACAAGCTTTGAATCACTGAATTTGGTGAAGAATTGATCGAGATATGCCCTTGACAAGTTGACAGACTTTTGAGTAGACTAACAAAGAACTCAGAGATGGACAATGTGAATGTATGTATTAATGAACATTTGTATACAACTCCATTGGCATGAATATCATTGCCAAATGGTGTAGAGAGGTGTGGGCTAGAGTGTAGACCTCACACACACTCAAAAATCAGTAATGCTAGGCTCAGGAGTGCTCTCTCTTTTTCGCGATTTTTCATGTCCATTTTTTATAAGAGATGGGTAAAAATTTGAATTCAAATTCAAACTTTTGGCTCCCTATGATCAAGCTCCTAAATGCTTGGAGATATTCTTTCAATCAAACAACTAATTTTCCATGAATCCTTTCGGTAGGTGATTACAAGAGATTCCAAGTCAATTTGACTTTTACAATGAGGTAAAGTGGTAATTAATCACTAGCATATGTTCCTATGCTTCTTCATGTATGTATAAACTTCAATGCATCCTTTGAGCCAAATGTGTAGGCTTGTAATTTACACCAACAGGAATCCTGTGTTTCATGCTCACACTAAGCACATTGAGGTGCATTATCATTATGTCAGGGAGAGGTTCTCTGCTGGGGAGATCATCTTGGCATATGTGCCCACACAGGAGAACATTGCAGACCTTTTCACCAAGGCTCTGCCTAGGAAGAAGTTTGAAGCTTTCCGCAAAGCTTTGGGCTTACTTCCTTTTGTGAGTGATTTCCACATAGCTTGGCACTTCCTTATACATGAGTGCCAACTACATGTTCACTGCATCACTCCGAGGGGGGATTTGTTGATATATTTCAGTAGTGATGTGTGTGAACACACTAGGACCACCGAGGCACTTTTTTCCCTCTTTTGGAGGTTTTTTTCCCCCAGCTTGTATATTCACCTATTGCCCTAATGGGCTACTCATCTTTGTACATTCTCTAGTAATACATTCAATATTGTGTGTTGTGCTCCAAGCTTCTTCTTCTTCCTTGTGTTGTTTGCATGCTTCCGCAGACGTTTAACTCCAACAGAAATTTCTAGCAATTTCAACAATTTTTGGCTGAAATTTTTCAATCGTGTTTGGCTGGAAATTCTCTGCATTTTGAGCCCTATTTGGCTGGAATTTTTCAAAGGCATGAGTGTATCGAACACATCTTGTGAGATAATTGTCGGCTGTTTTTTGCATTCAAGTAGAGGGAAAACTAACTTTTCAGCAAATATCACATCTCGCCAAACAACCAAACACACGTATATGACTAACCATAGGCTTATGACCATTCCAAGCCTCATAAGGAGTGATGACTCTTAATGCTTTTGTAGGGCAACGATTCAACACATAATTTGCACACAGGACCGCTTCCATCCAAAACTTATCAGGAAGATGCTTTCCTTTAACCATACATCATGCCATTTCAAAAAGTGTTCTATTTTTATTCTCGGCAACAGCATTTTGCTGAGGTGTATATGGCACCGTACATTGGTATGAAATACCTCATTCATGAAGAAAAGCATTAAACTCATGTGACATGTATTCACCACCACAATCCATGCGTAGAGTCAAAAGCTTTTGTGAAGAAAAATCTTTAGCCATAGCTAAAAATGCTTTGAAGCAAGAAAATACCTCATTCCTTGCTTTCATAGGATACACCCATGTATGGCGAGTAGCATCATCAATGAAGGTAACAAAATATACACACTTCCCAAAAGATGGAGTCTTGACAGGACCACATACATCACTATGAACAAGCTGAAATTATCTTGTAGTGTGTGTATGACTATCTTTTGGAAAAGAAGCACAATGCATTTTTCCAAGAATGCAATCTTCACATGCATGCTTTTCAATGGACTTAAGTGTAGGCAAACCAATAACCATTTCCTTCATTTGTAAGTAAAGCAAACTATTGAAGTTAAGTGACCAAAACGAGCATGCCAAAGCTCCATTTCAGCCATGGAAGAAGTATGAGCAACCAAGGCATTCGAGGCAGCCCTCTTTTATGTATCCATGCGATACAAACCATTACATAATGTACCGGACATCACGATAATATCACCATTGCTGAAATCATGAACCATACACTTATCATCAACAAAGTGTACATGAAGTCCAACTTTGGGAATCAATAGAACCAAAATTAAGTTCTTCTGGGCATATACAATGCATTTTTCAAGAGAATCACACCTCCATTTGCAGCTGTAAGCTCAATTTCTCCTAATCCAATGATAGGATAAGAGGCATTGTTTGCACACACCACATGTCCTCCTTTGGGTGCATCTTTCAAAGAGGCAAAAAATCTTTTGCATGATGTTATGTGCTTTGAAGCACCACTATCAAAGAACCAATCCGAATCAGCCTCACTCACAACCATACATTTAGAATGCAAAGATGCATCATAATGACATGTAACAACACATGCCCAAAAATCTTGAGCCATGTTATCTTTATCATTCTTCGCATTTGATGAATTTTCAACAATAGACATGCCAAATTCCTTCTTCTTTTCATTGCGTTTAGCAAGCTTTCTATACTCATCAATAGTATGACCAAGCTTTCGACAATATTTGCATCTCTTGTTCTTTTGGAAATCACCATCATTAGAGGAATGAGTGGAAGAGGAAGGTTGAGGCTTTGGTTTTGATGAACCCAAAGCTGAACCATACTTGCTTTTCCCCTTTTGTGAGATAACAAGTGCTTACTTTCCCTCAATCAAACCACTCATATTCACTCTAGATTGCTCTTCTTGCGAAAGAAGAGACAAACATCATCAAATGAATACATATTAGGATTTTCTTTTGCAACCAAACAAAGTGTAGTAGCAAAGCTTAGAAAAGATTCTGGTAATCCTTTCAACAATGTAGAAATGAGTGATGCATCCGGAATGATCTCATCTATGTTTGCCAATTGCTCTTTCAAGTCCTTGATGCGTGTCACATACACATCCACCGACTCATTTTCAGCCATACATACATCCTAAAGTTGCTTCCTCAAGTATGCAACACGTGCTTCATTACACACAGCATACAAAGAAGCAAGAGTGTCCCATGCTTGTCATGATGTAGAACATGACCATGTGTGTGGAGCTATATGATGCTTCACAGAAAGTGCAACCAAAGCATGAGCTTGATCATATTTTCCATCCCATCTAGGCTGCTCTTTTGTGTAGGTGGAGAAGGAGAAACCACTTTACTCAAAGACGAAGCTCCATCTATGACAGTAGACTGTGAAGTAGAAGAACCTGCGGGTCTTTGATCTACATCTGCCACTATGTTCCAAAGTTGTTTAGCAACAAGAACATGCTTCATCATGTAAGAAGAAATCGGATAGTTGGTCCCATCAACCTTATCTTCAGCTTGATGCATGCCAAACAAGTCATTGCTACCCACCATTTCACGAAGGAACAAGAATGTGACAAAATCTTCACTTTGACAAAAGTTGAAATTTCAGTTCACAAACCGTCACTCTGATGGCAATTCTGACTGCACAAATGGCTTTGAAATGGGGGTAAAACCCCATGACACCTACTGGAAATGTTTCTTGGCTGCTGAAATTCACAGTTCTGTGCTCCGAAGTCGATTTACACTCTTAAAAGTGCACGTGTGCCGCGATGCAAAAAACCAAACCCTGAGAAGGAGCTGAACCTTCTCTAATACCATTGTTGGGTGTGTAGAAGTGCGAGAGACACACAAGAAGCACACACAAGCAAGACAAACGGAGAAGATGAATGGCTGGAATAGCTCTCTATATTCATGATGAATAGAACTGAAGTAAGAGTAGAATAATATCCCTAAGTACAAAGTACCACCACATATGAGAGTATCAAGTATGTGGTAACATGGGGAGGAAACCTCTAGGTAGCACTATAGTAAAAAGTGCCCATGTATAGGGAAAAGGCTCACATCAAAGCTACTCGAGGAACACAAAAGTGTAACAAATTCACTATGTGGGTAGTGGCTTCATGGCAAAGTGCCCATATCTAGTTCTCCACAAAAGGCAAAACTCTCCATCGGCCTATTTGTAGATGACTTTTGCACTAACCTTGATAGCAAGTTGAACTAGCATACCTCTACTTTCTAATATCCCATATAGAGTTATCTAGATCATCATTTAAGCTCCAACGTGAGAGCGATGAATGGTGTCATCTTTGTAATTGTTATTTGTAATGAATTTTAGAAATTCTCCTTTATCTGTTTCCATGTCTGCCAGTAATCCTATTTTGTCTTTTGTAACTTCTTTCTTACATCGTATTAGAGCTTTTAGGTGTCTATTAGTAAAGCATATTCCTTTCTATCCTACACCTATATTCTTATTCTCATCATAGTGTATGAGTGATGGATTTATCTTCTAGTGCTTGTACTCCGATTAGTGTTGGTGCATCTTGTAATTGCTACACTAGTTCACATTTGTACATGTGTATCCATTGAAGGAACTCCATGGAACTAATTACACATTGTGGAAGTTCAAAATTATCATCAACTTTGAGCTTGCACAAGGTATTGGACAATGTCATAGGACTAAGTGTACTTCATTCAAAGTTAGTGGCAACACAAGATCCATAGAATTCAAGAATGATGATACAACATAACCTAGATCTTCTTCAAGGTTGGAAGATGTGAAATGCTGATGTATTCTATGCAATTTCTACTAGTGTAAGTGACTTTGTGCTTACTTTAATAGAACACATTACTAAGGCACATGAATCTTAGGTCGTATTAGCTAGAACCACACTAGGATTCAAAATTTAGAGAATTGGAAAATGAGAAGCATTTAGATTTTGAGAAGGCTAAAGATTTCACCAAGTGGATAAAGAATGTACAAGATGAACTAACTAGATGTTGCTGATGTTGTCATAAAACCTAAAAAATTAGAAAAAAAAAGTGTGCATAATCTTCTCACGAATTATGATGGATTGATGACAACCATGTACACCCATGTTAGACCCTATTTTCTTACGTTTGAAGAGTTGTGTGCAATGTTACTAGAAGAATACATGTGGTAGAAGCATCACCAAGGCACAAGTTATTCTTATTTGCAACAAATGCAAAAGGAAAATGATCTTCCAATGACTCAAAGAAGAATCCAAAGAAGAAGATGGTCACTAATTGCTATTATGCTTTTGTGAAAAGAAGGGTTATGCCATGAAAGATTGTACAATGATCGATGGACCAAGATGACCATGTCAATAGGAGATTGGATATTGATGAAACCAAGGAAGAAACAAAAAAGCAAAACCGGTAACATGTACTTGGACTCATGGAAGGGTAGAATCCTTGGGTTCCAACTTAATGAAAGAAAGATACTGAAAGAAGATTTACTACAACATGTATACATGCACAAAGAGATAAATATAGCATGTATACATGCACAAAGAGATAATATATGCACAATTTCCAACATATCTTCCATTGCAAAGAGATAATTGTAAATATGTCACATGGTTGTACTATGTAAGCTATCAAAAACACTATTGAATTTGATAATATTTGAAATATATATCCTCTATTGACTTTGATAAAATATGTATCCCAACACAAGAGAAAGAAAACTATGAGAGTCTAGTTTTTCCTTGTATGATCATTAATACAAACTTAATGTGTACAATCAATAAGGAAGGCTTGAAAAGATAACGATGAAAAGTTGGAAAGTTCTAGTTTTTCCTAGAGCATCATTGTGTTACAGTTATGTGTTCCTTTTCCCTATACATGGGCACTTTTTACTCTACTATTGGCTAGAGGTTTTTCCCCCATGTTACCACATACTTGAGACACTCATTTGTGGTGGTACTTTCTACTTAGGGATATTATTCAACTCTTACTTCAGTTCTGAACTTTGTGAATAAAGAGAGCTATTCGAGCCATCCATCTTATCGATGTGCCTTGCTGCATTTGTGCTCCTTGTGTGTGCTTCTTGTGTGTCTCTCACACTTCTACACAGACCCAATAGTGGTATCAAAGGTTTAGATTCCTTTCAAGTTTTGATTTTTTGCATCACAGTGTGCATGCACTTTTAACAGTGCAAATTGACTTCGGAGCATAGAACAATGATTTTCAATAGCCAAAACACATTTGCATCAGTTGCATTTGGGTTTTACCCCCATGTCAAAGCCGTTCATGCATTCAAAATTGCCATCAAAGTGACAGATTATGAGCTGAAATTTCAGCACTCATTTTAGCTTTCGTTGAAGTAAAGATCTTGTCACATTCTTGTTCTTTAGTGAACTAGTGGGCAACAATGACTTCTTTGGCATTCTTCAAGTGGAAGATAAGATTGATGGGACCAACTATCTAATGTGGTCTTACATGATGAAACATGTTCTTGTTGCTAAACAACTATGAAACATAGTGGTAGATGTAGATCCAAGACCCACAAGTTCTTCTCTTTCATAGTCTACCATCCTAGATGGAGCTTCTTCTTCAAGTACAATGGTTACTCCTTCTCCAGCTACACAAGAGAAACTTATATGGGATGGAAAAGATGCTCAAGCTCATGCATTGATTGCGCGTTCCATGAAGCATCCACCCATTTGGTCATGTTCTACATCAAGAAAGCCATGGGACACTCTTGCTTCTCTATATGAGCATGCATAATGAAGGACATGTTGCATACTTGATGAAGTAACTTGAGGATGTATGTATGGCTAAAAATGAGTCTGTGGATGCGTATATGACATGCATCAAGGGCTTGAGAGAGCAATTGGCAAACACAAATGAGATTATTCTGGATGCATCACTCATCTCTACATTGTTGAAAGGATTAAAAGAATCTTTTCAAAGCTTTGCCACTACAATCCGTTTGGTTGCGAAAGGGAATCCTAATATGTATAGTCTCATCTTTTGCAGGAAGATCAATGTAGAGTGAATAGGAGTGGTTTGATTGAGGGAACACAAGCACTTGCTATCTCACGAAAAGGGAAAAGAAAGTATGGTTCAACTTTGGGTTAATCAAAACCAAAGCCTCAACCTTCCTCTTCCACTCCTTCCTCTAATGATGCTAATTTCCAAAAGAAGAAGCAATGCAAATACTTTCAAAAGGCTGGTCATACTATTGATGAGTGTAGAAAGCTTGATAAGCGCAATTAAAAGAAGGAAACTATCATGTCTACTATTGAAAATTCTTCAAAATGCAAAGAATGATGAAGCCAACATGGCTCAAGATTTTTGGGCATGTGTTGTTACATGTCATTATGATGCATCTTTGAATTCTAAATGTATGGTTGTGAGTGAGATTGATTTGGATTGATTCTTTGATAGTGGTGCTTCAAAGCACATACCCTCATGCAAAAGATTTTTTGCATCTTTGAAAGATGCACCCAAAGCAAGACATGTGATGTGTGCAAACAATGCATCTTATCCTATCATTGGAGTAGGAGAAATTGAGCTTACAACTGTAAATGAAGATGTGATTCTCTTGAAAAATGCATTGTATGTACACGATATCGATAAGAACTTAATTTGAGTTCCGTCAATTGCCAAAATTGGACTTCATGTACACTTTGTTGATGATAAGCGTCTGGTTTATGATTTCAGTAATGGTGATATTATCATGATGTCCAGTGCATTATGTAATGGTTTGTATCACATGGATACATACAAGAGGGCTGCCTCCAATGCCTTGGTTGCTCATACTTCTTCCATGAATGAAATGGAGCTTTGGCATGCTAGTTTTGGTCACTTGAACTTCAATAGTTTGCTTTACTTGCAAAAGAAGGACATGATTATTGGTTTGCCAACACTTGAGTCGATTGAAAAGCATGCATGTGAAGGTTGCATTCATGGAAAAATGCATCATGCTTCTTTTCCAAAAGATATTCATACACATGCTACAAGAAAATTGCAGCTTGTGCATAGTGATGTATGTGATCCCATCAAGGCTCCATCTTTTGGGAAGTGTGTATATTTTGTTACCTTCATTGATGATGCTGCTCGCCACACATGAGTGTATCCTATGAAAGTAAGGAATGAGGTATTTTCTTGCTTCAAAGCAATTTTATCTATGGCTGATTTTTTTCCTTCATAGAAGCTTTTGACTCTACACAAAGATCATGGTGGTGAATACATGTTATGTGAGTTTAATGATTTCTTTGTGAAAGAGGAATTTCACACCAATGTACGGTGCCATATACACCTTAGCAAAATGGTGTTGTTGAGCATAAAAATAGAACAATCCGTGAAACGGCAAGATGTATGGTCAAAGGAAAGCCTCTTCTTGAAAACTTTTGGATGGAAGCGGTCATGTGTGCAAACTATGTGTTGAATCACTATCCTACAAAAGCATTGAGATTCATCACTCCTTATGAGGTTTGGAATGGACATAAACCTATGGTTAGTCATATGTGCGTGTTTGGTTGTTAGGCATATACTCTTGTGCCATCACAGCAAGATCACAAAATTGATGACAAGGCAAAGAAATGTATAATTTTTGGTTATAGTGTTGAAAGTAAGGGATATCATTTCTACCATCCATTGACAAACATAATTATTGTGAGTCGAGATGTGGAAATTGCTGAAAATTCAATTTTCCCTCTACTTGAATGCAAAAAAACCCAAGGGAAGATGTGTTAGATACACTCATGTCTTTGTTCAAAGTGGTGCGCTTGACTATGGCCATGTAAATTAGGCAATTGAGGCTCAAAGGGCTAAGAAATTCCAGCTAAGTAGAGCTGAAAATGTAGAGAATTTTCAGCCAAACATGGCTGAAATTTTTCAGCAAAAAAATTATTAGAAATGCTGAAAATTTTAGCCACATATGGCTGAACATTTGCATCAAAATATGGCTGAACATTTGCATCAAAATATGGCTGAAAATGAGAATGAAATTTAGCCCATGCTTGATGTACATGGTTGACATCTATTACATAATGAACATATGTCTATCAAAACTGCAAAAACTATGCCAAAGTAGCTTAAACAAACTTTTTAGGACAGCAAATTGAGTGCACCTTTACTTGCTAGAACATGATCAATCTCTCTAACACCATGCAATGAGTAATTTTGTGGATTATTCTCTTATTACAACAACATGTAATGAAGAGACACTTACTTTTCAAGATGCATGTGACAATCTATCAATGGATGGGTGCTATGCAATCAAAAATGGATTCCATACATAGGAAAGCAATTACCACTAGTGGAAACCCAAGTATCATAACAAGGAGCCCAATCGCTATCTATAAAAGCATGCAAGCATGGTTGAATATCTCTTCCATAAAAGAGACCTAAACTCAAAGTGCCATTGAGATATATAAACACAAGTTTTACTGCTTGCCAATGCTTAGTGCCAGGGCTATGCATGAATTGACTCAATTGGGAGACTACATACTGTATATCTGGCCTTGTGTTTCATGCACATATAAGACATCCCTGAGCTTGCTGATAAAGAGAAGTGTCAAATGAATCACTAGAATCCTCAACTCAAAACCTACATCTTATCTCAGCAAGCATGGAAACTGGCTTGCAATCCTCAAAGTCAAAGCATTGAAGTATTTTTCATAGTCAATGCCATATTGTTGTGTGTAACCTTTGGCAACCAATCTAGCTTTTTAGTGATCAATGCTACCATGAGACTTTCTCTTAATCTTGTAAACCCACTTTGTACCAATGGCATTTTTTCCTTTTGGCAATTCACATAACTCCCAAGTACCATTTTTTGAGACTCATGCATATCTTGGTTGAGTAAGAAGCAACCGACAATGGTGACATCTAGTTGTGAAAGTGAGTACAGGATAGTTTCCACAGCTATAGTGGAGTGTACATGGCTGAGACACCTATTGATGGATCTTTGCATGGAGATTGATGCTTCTATGCATATTCTCACTGATAGTTGGAGTGCATTGGTTGTTGCACAAAACCCAGTGTTTTAGGAATGGGTCAAAAATATTGAGGTGCATTACCACTATGTGAGAGGGCACCTTCATGCAAGAGATATTGATTTTCCCACACAAGATAATGTGGTAGACATATTCAGCAAAGCTCTTCCATGGGAAAATTTTGAAGCTTTTTGAAAAGCTTTAGGCTTATTACCTTGTGGGGACTGATTTGTCACTCCCTGTATGTGGTCACATCATTCACTCTAGGGGGTTTGTTACACTTATGTGTTCCTCAAGTAGCTTTGATGGGAACATTTTCCCTATACATGGGAACTTTTTACTCTAGTGTTGGCTATAGGTTTTTTCCCCATGTTACCACATACTTGATACACTCATATGTGGTGGTACTTTGTACTTAGAGATATTATTCAACTCTTACTTCACTTCTGAACATTGTCAATAGAGAGAGCTATTCTAGCCATCCATCTTCTCCATGTGTTTTGCTACATTTTTTCTCCTTGTGTGTGCTTCTTGTGTGTCTCTTTCACTTCTACACACACCCAACATGTTGGATATCTTGAAATCCTTTCGAATCAAAATATTCAATGAGCTATGAACACAATTGAAACTTACCATAGCAGCAAGAACTCCAAGAGTGCACTTTTGCATGCCTATTCAAATGTTTATGGAACTCGTTAAACGAAATTATGTAAGAGTTACTCTAATGACACTTACTTAAATAGTTATTGATGAAGAAAAGCTTACTTAAAAATTTATTGACCAAGAGAGCTTGCTCAGTTTCTTCATAGTGGTTGGGATAGTTTTTCATTAAGAAATGTTATTTCTAAGGTGGTATGTAACAAAATAATAGGCAAGTACATGATCACCTCTTACAACTTTGTATTCTCATTCTTCTATGAGTGTAGTAGGTTAGTAGGAAATGACATGGTTCCAATGGATGTAGAAGAGATCAGCCCCCATAATCTTATTGAGGTAGCAATCATGGTCTGTCATGAATTATACTGTAAAATTTCTCTTAGAAAAAGTTGTAAATTAGAAAAACCTCTTCGCAACACCAATGTAGAGACTCCAAATGATGTTGATACTACTTCATAATCGACAACAATAAAATAAGTATCTTCATCCCATAGACGTTTAATTAAGAAAAAAACTATTTCTTATTTGGATTCACACTTACCAAGGGGAAGAAAGTCAATGATACAATGCGAAAAGAAATTGAAGGGAACATTATTGTAGAACAACAAGCATAAAAGACAAAAAAGGGTATGCCTTCGATTATTTTTCTTCTTTGTTTGTCCGTTTTTTTTTTACCACTTAGATTGCTAGATATGAGAAGTATATGGCTCATGTGTTCCCATTTGGAATTGTTTGATGGTTTTTGGAGGTACTATTGGAAATTGTGTGTGCCTATTATCCTTGGAATTTGTGATCGTGGGAAATCTTGACTTGAGCAGAGTCACACTATATAAAATGAATCTTCTTACCAATGTATTTCCTCATGGATTCTTTGGACAAGGAGCAATGTTCTAACACGGATTCATTTCTAGGGCGCTACAAGTTCTACAAAAAGTATGGCATCCTATATAAAAGTGTGAAGAATAAGAAAGACGCGAAGAAGGAAGATGATTGAGATCCACAAGGGTTTCATTTCCGCTTTGTTTGTAAATTCTCTAATGCTTGCCCGTAGCCTAGGTTTTGTGTAACCTTTTGCCAAAAAAGACATCATTTCAACAATGTTTGTCTCTACATCTCCTAATGCGTACATGGTGTTTATGTGTTCCCCCATATATTTGTGCATGTGTGTGTGATAGAGAGAGGGGCATATATAAGTAACCATTTGGATATCATTCAAATACTTTAAAATGTAGTGTGGCTAAGTAAAACTTTAGTTACTCACATTTCAAAGCATCTTTCCATGAGAATACGAAGTCACACACCCACACATAAAAATCCATAGAGGTAATATATATATATATATATATATATATATATATATATATATATATATATATATATATATATATATATATATATATATATATATATGTATGTATGTGTGTGTGTGTGTAT